>JAODKM010000046.1:3168125-3202368 GCA_026780845.1 Petrocephalus sullivani | reverse complement strand
TAAATGAGAGGGGGAGACACAGTGATCACAGGAAGTACTGATATTAAATGAGAGGGGGAGACACAGTGATCACAGGAGGTCTTGTGGCACTTGCTTAATTCAGTATTTTTATATTTTTTTATAATGTACAATAATTGTATATTCATGTTTATAATTATGATGATGATAATAATAATAATAAAACTTCTTTCATTTGTTTACAAAAATATATATCACATTAAAAACAACCCAAAGTTTTAAAGTAAAACATTAATTTCAAGTACTAATAAATTGAAACCCAAGTTATAGTTCTAAAAGTGCTGTTCTGAGTTAAGTTAATTGTCAGTTAATTGTCAAGCACCATTGGGCGCTTTTTAATTAGTAACACCTTTGCAGTAACAGAAAACACCAAACATTTGTGTTTAGGACTTAATAAAAAGAAAATGTCTGTGTGGAAGATATGTTTAGATACGTTAAACTTTGCTAGTCGATTAAGAGCTGATAGAATTACAGAATTAAGCCCCCCCCCCCCCGTTTTAGACAAAAAGGACGTTCAGGGTGATAGAGGGACACATTCCTCTAATGGAACCTTACTGTCCCCACCCCAGACCCCTTTGCTCCCCTCTAGCTGAAACCCCCCCCCCACTGGTATTTTCAACATGATAGGGTGCCCCGCAGTCCAGCTTAGGAGAGATCAGTCCTGCCGAGCACTGCTGACAGCAGAGATTGTGTAAGACTGCCACACAGTCTGATTTAGCACTTCGGATACTCAGAAACGAAACCCTGTTCGCCTCAGGCATCCCAACCTCCCTGCGTGGAAGCTAATAGCCACTGGCTGAGTGTGATTAGGCCGGAGTGCCCGGTGTCAGGGCATTGGGGAAGTTTCAAAGTGAGAAGGCGATGTTTATGCGTGTGTTTGTTAAATCAGAGAAGTCTATGCTGACATTGGTTCAAATCCCACATCTGGCAGACTGGTGTGACCGCTGGGCCATTGGGCAGGTGTTCCAGGGACACTGGAATACTCTGCTTTCTGAAATGTATGACGCGTTGCATAAAAGTGTCTGCTTTAAAAATCTGATGCATAGTGGGAATGTCCATTTTGTTAAGTTACGTTCTAAATTTAAAGGCAAACATTATTATATGTCATTACGAATTATTACGGTAGTATCAGTCTTCCCAAAGGACAGACATTTAAGGCTGTTTTTATTAATATTATGATTTAGACACATCAGTAGACAGCATATAATTTTTTGAGCATAAGGCAGTAATACATTTCATAAGTCTCTGCTTTATCGTTGTGCTGCAGTATAGTGCTGCTGTTTAGTGTCTGATATTTTGGTAATTTCGAGAAGAGATTTAGGAACGATACAGACCCATTGCTGGTAAGTTGTAGGCGTATTGACAGATCACCAAGGAGATTTATGATGCAGCCTGCAGAGATACTGGTTTAAATCTTACATTCTGTGGCCAAACAGTGACTTGGGCCACTGCCAGAGATTTCCTGATTATCTGTGGATATAGATTTAACAGCACCTGGAACCACGGGCTATTTTCCCTGGAATAACATTAAAAGAAATGAAATGGGGCAGCTTGATTTTTAAGGTTTTTTATTACAAAACTGAGGAAAAATGTACAACTCAGGAAACACTGTACAGTACATTTTAGAAGAACTGATCTTTACAGTCAATGCTAATTCAAACACATCACTGGTGACTTTAATATCACATGAAGGCATGAGGTAAGGACATTTCGTTTCTGTTTAACGGGGTAAAGGGCATGTAAACATTAAAAAGACATTCCAATGGAGAGCGAAAACAAATGAGTCTGAACGATGCAATTCTTGTAACAAATTCCAAAATAATTCCACTTATTAAAGAAACTGTATCACCGAATCTCTGAATGTACATAACATTTAAGTTTACGTCACTACACAGAAAATGCAGGTATTTGGACACGTCGGAAAGGATAAGTATGACCTAAATAGCAATCGGTTGAAAAATGATTCGACTATCCTTGAACTTTCTTGCACAACAAGTCACATTTCTCAAATCTAAAAACCATCTCATCTTTGAATCTTACGTAAAATGTCAAATCTTTAAATGGGAGAGGCTTGGAGGACAGAATGGCGATGACGAATGAGTGTTTTCAAAACGACACTTATTGCCTTGATGGTGAAAATGTGTTGCATAGAGATTAACCATCACAAATACATCTAGAAGCCCCTACAGGTCACAGAAGTTGTTGTAGATCCTAACACGCCACACAGACACACATACACATACTCACACACACACATAAACAAATGATTCAATTTAGGCCCCTTGTGTAAAATTTCAAATACACTAAACATACCCAGTTCACATGTGGTCATCAAGATTGATAGCAGTAAGTAGTGGTTACCAGGCTTGTTTCTAGAAATTAATTTTGTGGGGGTAACCCAAGGTGTATTTCGCCAGGTCGGAAGCAAATTTCGAGGGGGGTTTAAACTCCTACGTTTCCTACCAAAAAATGTGCCTGGTAGTTTCGTGTATAGCCTAGGTGCAAAGCAGGTGATGGGTACAGTGTGTGCCTGTAGTGCAGACACCATGCAGGACTGCAGTATTTATCAACATTGTTCCAAATGTCCTTCGGTGTATCAGGAACTGACTTTGTTTATTTAAACACGGCTGGTGTCCTGCAGTAGGACGACATTTATACCGCATAAGTGGACTTTTGGAAACGAAGGTGTGTAATGAAAGCAAATGAACGGCGGATCCCATGTGACAGGAGGACTCGGTCACACTCTCCCCATTTACTTCAACAAAATGTGCCACCTCTAGATTTTACGCTGTGGAATGTGCCACACATACCAGTATGAGTCGTAAAAGGTGATGTCATTATGCGATGACAATGGTCTTGATTTAGGGTATTTAAAAAAAAAAAAAAAACTGCTTAGAGTAAAAAGTGACTTGTGGTTATGGAGAAACGGTACACCAAATGTAAGCTACTGATTTAAATGTTTTCGAGAAATTTGTCCCTGAATATTTATAGTTCATAAGCTGTACATTTCTTAATTTTCGGTTTTTAATGTTTTTATACAAAACAATTCCCTCACAAATCAAAACACAAAGCTTATAATTACATCTGTACATTTTATTAATCTTTCTCTGTGTTCTAAAGAATTCTATTATCTACAGTAGTGACTGGGATCTATCACACTAATAGTACACCTGTGGAGTATTATTATTCTTTTGGTAATTTCTTGTGCCCGTTCAGCAAAATATCAGGGTATTGAACATTGTAACACTAGTTTTGAGGAAACAGCTTTAGTTCACTTGTTATAGGAATTCATAATTCTGGGGCTAAATTGGACTAAATAGTTATACATTGACACTACTGGAACCCAAAGTCCAAACCAGTAATTCGCAACCAACACCATCCCGGAGGACAGCATTTCTGATATGAGCCTTCATGTGTGTGTAACCTGCAGGACTATTTCTTATCCTTAATTCTGTAGCATTTTGAATTTACGGTTCAACATGTCTAGGTATGCACAGTAAACTGCCGTATAAACATCTTTTGACTTCAACTTAGAGAGGGGAAAAGAAACACTGGAGTTAGTTCTTTGTTTTAGTCCTTAAACGTGATTTGTGTACGTTTTCACCTTTGCTCACGTAGCTGCCCCCTGCTGTGTCACGATGTCACATGGGTTAAATGCAGAGGACACATTTCGCTGTTGCGTGCTGTGGTGCGTCAACAACGACAATTAATCACCTTCACTTCAGATGTCTACACAAAGATGTTATTTTTCAACAAATTGATTCTTTTTTGCAGAATCATTCCTCTGCCTCTCTTGGGGATTTGAACCTGTAAACCTAGCAATAATAACCCCGATACCTCTAGACCTTCTAACCTCTAGAACACCTACTCATTAAACATCAAAAACCACTGTAACATGTTTGTCAATATTAATGACACATGCTCTGATGGACAGATCAGATCACAAAAGCTAGCTAAATTATCAGAGGAGGATCAATTATGTTCCTGAAACAAAAGTATGCTCCTGCACGGTGGGATTTTCTTAAACAGTTATGTTTAATTCACCAAAAGTGTATCCATGTAAAATTACAGAAATATGGTGTCATTTCCAAAATAGTACTTTAGGTAAGCAACCCTTCCACACTAGTTTAGAATTTAAATGTATTTAATTATGCTTGCAAAACAGCTTTTATTTTTGCAATACAATTCAAAATTTATTTTTTATGAATTCAAATAATGAAGGCAATCCTTACTAAAGGTGATATTTCTGAAGTTCTAATTATGCATTCAAAAATAAGGTTTTTAATTACATAGCGGTTCAAAAAATAAAAGTCTTATTTAAAACAAAATCACTGTAATATGAAACGTTCTCCCTCCTAACAGTCAGTGATGGGAGATGTTGAGTGTAATGTTTCTACTGTCAACTTAAAATAGTACTGACATTTGTCTTATTTCTGTGTGCCGATAGCATGAATAATTGGCATCACTGTCACCGTGGCAGCAATGGCTCTATAACGGAATCATGTTTACAGCCGCCAAAAAGACAAAAAAATGAATAAAGATGGATAAAAAGATGAATTGAACTTGATAGACAATTTCGAGTGCTGTGATTTTCGGGCAAAGTTAGACAGGCAGGGACGGGACCGGCAGTAGAAAAGGCCCCTCCCCCTATGCCCACCTGCCGCTGGGGATAGTAACTACAACCTTTCCGGATTCTTTTCATTACTCCATACTCGCTAAGTCGCTCGGCACGACTCCTGGCGGATCTGCACTCGGAGATTTACAGCAAATGAGTCTCTTCTCGATGACGGGGGCGAAACACAATTTTCCCGGTCGGCCCTGAACGAAACGGCTGCTCTCTGTAGGCTTAGGGTTTTCGGTGCGACCAATTGGCATCCCGCCAGAGTCATCATCTAGGTCTCGAACCCATACGGGGTTTGGGTAGCCTGGAGAAACCAAAAATGAATTTATAAGACCATTTAAAGGTTAAAATGGGGCCAAGTTCTAGAAGGAAAGAGGAACAGCAGCAGTGACACAACCCGTGGTTTTTCAACAATACTGAATAATAACGATGGTTTATTCATTGCTTTGATGCCTTAGTGGCTATAGTAGGAGAAGCCTAATCGAAATTGTTAAAGCACTATTTTTTTCCCCGAAAACACGTCAAATGTTCGAAACCCAGCAGAATGCATTACATGATGGCATGAACATTCACCATAGCATGACTCGAACGAGGGTCATTACTTCAAAAGGGGAATGGACACACAAATAGGCGGACGGTTTGATGTGGTGAGCATTGTAGCAGTGGAATATGACAAACGAACAAACCAGAAAAGCGTTACTCTAAAAAAGTGAGCATTGTGCATAGTTTTTTTTTTATAAATCATTTATCCTTTCTTCTAATGCTTGTCTGCAGAGTGAAAGGTGGTGAGATTATATACTTTCTGCACGTAGGTCACTGTCGCACTGGAGATTTCCATCGTCTTCTCCAAATAAAAATATTTTATTAGTCATTTGATTTTTTTTGTATTCAAATCTCCTCTACCACATTAACCGCACATATTACTAGCTCAGTCCAGGGTTGAGTCCATGTACATTGAGTCAAATATTCTAGTGTATTTTGGCCTCTTGCCATCTTCTGAAATCCTACAGTTTCCCTATGTTCATACCTCCCCAACCCAAACCACTGTGTTACCCTTCTTGATGTCTGACACCTCACAGTGCAGCCTGTTCTGTTTCCCGCTCAACACGAAGACAGACTCTTTTGAGGGTGTGACCAGGTACTGACCAAACAGCCCGCTGGATACCACCACCCTGTTGGCCCCACTCCAAGGCCAGGAGTTGGAAGGGATGGGTTCTTTGATATTCTGTAGAACCTCTCTCCACCCCGCAGACAGGTCAGAGAGGAACAGGTCCGTTCCTGACCGGGAGGTAGCAAAGATGGTGTATTGGTTGGCCTCTGTGAAGGATGGCTGGAACGCCAGGTCCGAGACGTTCAAGACGGCCTCAAACTCGTGACTCTGCCGAAGCACCCCCTGGAAGGTGACCGTCTGCACCCTGACCTTTCCGTGTAGGCGGTCTGGTGTGACCACGTAGCGACCGTCTACAGACACGTAGGGCTTGCCTGTGATGTCAGTGTTCTGCCCAATGACCGAGTCGGTGACGCCGTCGATTACGAGCTGGGGCAGCAGCGAGGATGAGTTCTTGCCCAGGCACTCGATGAAGTAGTAGCCGCTGAGGTGTGTGTAGGCCATGCTGAGCGGGACACAGCTGTAGTTCTTCAGGCTGATGGTCTTGATGCGATGGAAAGTCTCCAGGTCAATTTTGTGCACGGCAGTTTCCGACTTTAGGAATATGAAGCCAAACCTTGGTATGAAAAATCGAACAATAAGTCAAGAGTTTTGAATTCGACCTTCGCTAAAATGCTGTCCTATTTCCAGCTTTACCGTTGACTTTGTTACAGAAACTCCACTTGAAATTTGAACTGTTTTTCGAACAGAAATCACTCAAAGATAAACAGGAAAACAGGAAGTTTCGATGCCAGCTGGAGTCACGTACCTTACATGGGTGATGATGAGGTTAGTGGGAGGGATGAAGAAGTCATCCACTCTCTGGAACTTTGTTCGCACGACATGATGCTCCTCTCCGATACTTGCCTGGGAGACGACCTACAGTGGCGTCGTGAGCAAGAGCACATAGCTGCTTATGTTGGAAGCAATGAAGCATCCCTAACTGTCTTCCTAAGAGTCAGCATCTACCGTTGGGTCCCTCCTGAGTTCCACACCAACTGCAGTTCTATCAAAAGTGCCCAGCTTCAACCACCCCACTGTTGGAATTTGGGCTGACTCACTGCTTAGATTAAAAGCATCCTTTTGAGTGAGTGCAGTTCAAATTACAATTAACTGCCAGTCTTCAATACATTTCTTCTAAATATTAAATGCAAAAAGGGCGTGTTTGGGGGGGAGGGGTGGACTTAAAATGAATCTTATCACAGGTAAATGAATAGATGGCCAGGCGCAAAATCAAAATACATTGTTTAGACAATTGTATTTCTTGCATATTATGATGATTTAATTATAATAGCCATCGTATGACTGTCACAAAGTTTGCATGATAACATTATGTTAATGAATTAAGGTTTAAGGAAATGTACAAAATGTTTTGTACTCAGTGGTGTATAGCAGACAACTGATATTTATGCTACACTATGTTTAGGATGTATCAAAAACAGCTTGTACAGTGTGCTTGTCTTCAAGGGCTTATCTTGACACTAGGGGTGACAATAACAGATCAGCACTATGAAAGAGGCCTAACAAGTGGACATATGAATAAATTCCTACACATCTTATCTTTGCCCTAAATGACCTTCCAGTTTGATGCGAATAAAATGTGGCAGGCAAATCTGCCTTGGACTGTCATGGACAGATCGCTATACAGGACTTTAAAAATACTCACCATAAAGTGAAAAACAAGATGTTAGCATAAATACATCCATGCATTTCACATCTCCAGTGTTGGGGGTTCGAATAAAGCCTTGATTGTGAGTGTGTGGAGCTAGCATGAGGCTGTGAACAGGTCGCTGGGTCAAATCCCAGGGCCGACTGAGTAATATCACCGTTGGGGCTCTGAGTACGGTCCATAACCCCAACTGCCCCAAGGATTGCCTGATCTTAACTTATGTATATTGTCTTAGACAAATAATATCTCCAAAGAAAAATACATCCATCTTCCACACAGATTATTCAATGCAGGATCACTCATACAACATATATATATACATTTTATTTTGTGTTAAACTTCGTGGGGAAAAAACCACCCAGTTCAGGTGATGTCAGCTGGCTTTCTATCATGTTACACAGAGTATCTCCTGCTCGCTGCATCACCCGGCACGCCGGCTTCGTCCTGCTCTCCTGGCGGACAGGGATTACCGCGCGAGCAGCTGGCAGCGGCCGCTGCTGCGAATTACAGCGCTGTCACTAACCCGTCAGCCTGGCAGCCGCGTGTGCGCGATAATCGTCGCCAGCCGTACATGCCAGGGCCTTTGTTTTTATGAGCGAGAGACATCGATACGTGATCCACCCGGGGGTTGGGAGCTAGGGGGGTTTCCACAAACGTTTCTCCTACAGGCCGATTATTAGAACTGAATGCCTTCATTAATTAGCGCTCAAGTGCAGCTCCAGAACACAAGATGTATTACAAACGAGAGATTCGCCCCACTTACCCAGAATGCTCGGATGTGTAAATTATAAAGCCAGCTGCCATATTTAATCACTTCATAACTGCCTTTCCTTTTTGCTGTCATATTTTTAGGCCTAATAAAAATTGTAATGTAAATACACATTGAGCTGAAACAAGCATTACAATGAAACATTAAAGAACAAAATATACCAGAAAAAAAGGTAACAATGGTATTATATTTTCTTTTTCATTCTTTTTGAGTGAACAATGGTGGTGCAAAATTTCACACTTCCGCAATGCTTAATAATTTAGTTTTACTATAATTAAATCATGTTATGTTAATTGTTTTATCGTGACTGTTCTGCAAATCTATTTTATTTGCTTACTGTAATATTGATGCTATCAGTTTTCCCTACACGGCCTGCATGCATATTCATAACGTTTTAATTAGGAAGTGTGCTGGATAACGCAGATAGCATTTTACCGTGTGATTTCCTCCCCTTTTCTTGAGCGTGTTGACAGGTAGCTACTCTGGTGAAAAAGCAAACCTTTTAATTCTCCGCTGCTGCCAAGGCGGTCTCTTAGCATGCGTAAAACGCAGGTCTAAACCGGCACTGCCCGCCAGCCTCCCCTAGCTTTTTTTTGTTTGATGAATAGCTGGTCAAACCCATGTGTTTGCAGAATGGTATTGAGCTATTTAAAAAAAAAAATGACAGAGAGAGGTTTGATATTTCACCGCTCAGGCAAAATGGTTCCTCTGGCAGAGATGAATTCTCAGTGCTCAGGGCAATTATTTGTACTCCAAATGATAATGACATTATCGAGTCATTTACTTGTGGTGTGAACCATGTGCCCTACACTCCATTATGTGCTTTTCCCCGATATTGCTGCATAGCGGCTGTGGGCAACTCATATCCCATGAATAATTATTCACTGCCTCCGAACCCAAATAAGCTTCAGGACGGTGACCTCAAGTGTGTGTCGGTCATCCTCAAAAGCTGTTTGAGGAAACTCTCCAGACCCTAAAAAGGAATATAATAAGGATAAAATCTCCTTGTTTGAAGGAGGACCTTTCATGGGTCTTCTCCTCCTGGTTTGTGAGGCTCGGTGCCCCCCCCCCCCCCCATTGGAGGTAAGGAATAGCTGGCACATGGCTATTATGGAACGGGGAGAATTTGGCACAGCACTAAGGTAGATTCCTTTGTCAATAGGAGGCTCTCCATTACGGTGTGTTGAGAGGGAACTTCATGGGATGTTAATGGGATTCTTCCTTAGGGGTGAAGGGAGAGTGTCTTGTGTTGTTAAAGTACCACTCGGCCCTTGGTGGTGAAGGCGTGATTTGTCCTATGCTAATGCTCCATGGTGATGATTGCCGCCCCCCTCGCCTACCCCTCTGGTCGCTACCCCCCCCAGGTTTGCTTTGCTTTCTAAGAGACTCACGCAACAGTTCTTGAGAACACAGCAACGACCAAACCTTTATTGCCGTAAGACAGAACCTAAGAGAGAACCTTCTTCATGGTTATTGTTGGTTATAAGTATGTACTCCAAATTTACCATGTATTTCTTCACTCATAAGATTTTAACAACTTACGCTGATCAGGTATTGTACTGTAATTTGATGATGCAAGGTGTAGCAATCTTTGCGTCAGTCTCTGCGATATTTTGGGGAAAAAAAAGACTCAAGGCAAGTTCTCTCACATACCAAAAATACCATCTTTCACTTGTCATTCCTGACTGTCTCCATTTGGTTGGTCTATTCATCGTTCAATTCAAGGGGCTTGTTCAATCCTGGTACCATGATAAACAACTCGATTTTTTCATTCACGGTATGACACTAGGAGACTCGCGGTCATTAAAATGAGTGCAATGTTCTGCGAAGGAAAAATCACATACATTTGTCTAGGACACAAGATGCCTTGGTTAAGTTGATGCTCATTGTCAACGGGGTGGTGACAGGAGTACATGTAGCTCTACAAAAATCTGAGGGACATTTATACGACTGGGTTTTCTATGGTCCATGTTTGGCAGTCTGCTCAAAGATATAGCAGTCTGTCTACAAGCCCACCTCCATAACCATAATACCGCCCAAGGCCCTGATGCACCAGTGCTCACCTGTAAGGTGGGATGCGTCTTGTGAAGATCTCCCCAGCTTAGCACCCAAACCTGGTCGTGCGACTTGTCATAATGGAGCTTCACTGGAACCGGGTCCGTCTCCACCACCTTGGGAGAGGGATACCCAGGGGAGGAGTTCAGCTAGGGGGTAACGTCACCATCAAGACTGCAAAACCTAGCCATCCATCACCAGCCGGTACCTGCTCTGGCATGGTTGTAGTAACACCAATGTACCCTAGGCCAGTGATTCCCAAAAGTCCTCGGGGAACTCCGGGCATTCCACGTTTTTGCTCTCTCCCAGCTCCCAGCCAATCAGGAGCACCGAATACCTGGTACAGGGGTGCTGGGAGCTGAGAGTAAGCAAAAAAGTTCCCCGAGGACTGAGTTGGGAAACACTGCCCTAGGAATCTGGGTTGTTTTTGCTCAAAATCTGACACACTGTAATTGGGATGGGAATGATTGGGGGGGCGGGGGGGGCAGACAAGGGGCCTGGGATTTGTAGCCTCACCCTTCATAGCCCCCCTTGTGGAAAAACACATCGACTACCTCCTGTGGCTCTGTCCTCAGAAACAGAATGGCCTTCTGTTGGCCTTCTCCCCCACAAGTCCCCAAGACAAACCGTCAAGAAATGAGCCATAAGCGGTGACATAAATGAATGAAGACAGTGGTTACCCACTTGCACGACTTTCTGGGCCTGTGTGTCCACTACCAGCAGTCTGTTCTGAAGCGGCTGTGAGACGTAGATGTACTTGTCCCTGACGCTGACGGCTGACGCCCAAACGCACCTCAGAGGAGAGTCGCCTTCTGCTTTGGGGCATATTTCCTCCTGCAGGGATGAAAAAAGAGTGCATTTTTATTGCTGTGTCAAGTGCTGTAGAGGAATTGCTGTTTGAAGCACGGACAAGGCTTAGCGATTTTACACGCAACATTGACTTTATGTAAAGCCCTAATACAATTACTCAGATCTGTGAAACTTGGATCTCTTGAAGAAACAAGCAACTTGGGCTACATAATAACTCCTGGCCCACTTGAGGGATGTTTTCTGGGGCTTCACTGAAGAATTAGATTTAAGTGTAATATTGAGTTGAGCCTCAATAAACTGTAAACTCCCTTAGAAATGGGACCTTTACTGCTATGGGTAACAAGGGAACCTGCAAACAAACAATGTTAACGAGCACAGCTGGCGTGCGAGAGCCTTGGCACGGCACGGCACGGCTGGCAGTCGCCTGTGCTTAGGAAGCCGGAGTTCAGCAGCAGGTCACCGAAAGCTTTGCCACTAATGTATGTTACTGGTCAATCCTCTAAGCGAATGAAACTTTGGGGAATCCCTCTCGACATCTGAGGAAGTCTGAGCAGAACTCACGTAGCTCGCCACGATTCTGTCTGTGCGCTTAATGTGCTTGTGCGTCTCACAGTCACCGGGCTGGAGAATGGTGATCCCTTCGTCGGAGAAGATGTAAAACATGTTTCCAACACTCAGCCCTAAACAGAGGAGGCAAAACCAACAAGAGGCCTGTTAACTCATTGTACTCTTCCTTGCTGATCGCAAGTGGATATCAAATGTATGGTTCATTGATGAATCGCTCAATTCAATGAACAAACTGACAGGGAAAAAGAAAATCTAAACTCAAAAATACAAAATGGTGAAACTAGATAAAAAAAAGCCTACTTTACATTTAGCATGCAGATATGAGGCTAACTGTGTGCGTCAATTTCTACGGGACAAACGATACAATTAACGGAAAGGCTGTACTGTGACAAAGGTGTTTTCAGCTTTACGGTAATGGATGATTCCCCGGTTATGTGAACATACAAAAAACAAAAAAAGCTAGGTGTAGATATTTAGCGCGGGTGGCCACCTAAAGCGACAATCTGCTGCCTGTCTGCCGTCTGGCTGTTCCGATGAACACGCGGCAGCCTCGAGCTGTATGACCAGAGTTTATGCCACAAGCGAAAAAGTAACGGTAAAAAAAAAAGATAAAAATAAAAGCTGAAAACACATTTTTGTGACAGCACTTGACCTGCATTAGGACTTTGAGTATGTCAGGAAAATTTGGGGTGATAGAATTTGCTGATTATTTATTTGTTTACATTTGTTCAGAGGGCATTGTGACGGATGTAATGGACATGGAGATGCTAGGAGCACAGGCTACTTCGAGGCAGACAGACACGGATGATCGATAAACACCAATGGCTTTCTCAGTACCTTCCTGCCGCCACAGTATGTTTGCAACTGCAGCGTCGGGGGTGCCGGTAAATAATGAAAGAAAAAACAAAAAAAACATATAAAAACTGCATTTTGTGTAATGGAAGATTAGGGCTTCAAAGAAGCACACGTTGGAGTCGTTTAGTGAAGACGGTGCTGCACTGTCACAAGTCAAGTGTGAACAAAAATGCATTTTTCGCTTTTATTCCGTCATGCACAGTCTAATGACCAATAAAAATCACCATCAGGTGACTTTTCTCATGTCGTTTCCTCCATCTTCAGTTCGATGTGTGTTATAGCCTCCCTGATCTGAACTAACTTTTCAGCCAGAAATCATTTGCATTGTGAGTGTGCACCCATCTACACACCACCAAACCTCACCACTGACAATCTTGGCAAATCCCATGGGCATTAAATAAAAAAAAGTTGTGGTTTCTGTCGCAGATTATGTGTGAATCCTTTAAGTGTATGAGATGATTCCCAGTGGTCCCAGTCCCAGTGCCCACATTTCCCGCCCATTTGCCACTTTCAAGCTGAATATTTCACTTTAATGCTTAGAAAACCAGAGTGGTGTGGCACTATACAACACAACTTCGGAGTGTAGGCTCTGCCTACTGTTAATAAATGTAATTATAGCCTAAAACGTATGAATGAACAGGAAAGGCCCCTCCTACTCACGCGTCTTCCTGGCCGAATCTTCAACGAAGAGGGAAGAGATGTCCTCGTCCACGCCCACGTCGTTCTTGGCGATGCAGGTGTAGGCCCCAGTGTCCTCGTACCGGACGCTGCTAATGTGCAGCTCGCTGCCGTTTGCTGCCAAGGTGACATGTTGATTACATTTCAATAAACTTCAAAAAGGCCCCAAGGGATGAAGCAGTTTTGTCCCAATTCTCCAGCCCACTTTGCTAAGATCCAGGCCAAGGGTCCTGCTTGGCATTGATGCCCCCCACCTACGCCAACCCCCCATTGCCCCCGAGCCCCTTTGAAGTGTGTCTGTACCAAACAGTGAGTCTTTCGGCGACTACTTGTATTCGCACAGTTGGGGTTATGTTATTGTTCTCTGACAATCTCTAGAGCAGTGCATCATGGGATGGAGCCCTGCTTGATTGCCGTTCAGTAATCTTCACATGCATTTGCTGGAAAGGGCCTTCGCCAGAACGGTCTTCGCGCACTCCGTCAAAGACGCGCCGTTGTACTCTGTCTCTCAGCCCTGCTGGCGTTTCTGCTTTCTCAGCTCTCACAGCTTGCGTGAGCTGACAGATGCTTCCGGAAGGCAATTCTAGCTTGGGGCAGAATCAGTTGCGCTTTGAACGCAGATGTCGCACAGAGCGTTTGTTTTTTTAATTGCCGTGGAAAAGGGCCTGCCGTTACTTCAGTGGCGCACCGGCCCCTTTTTAGAAGAGAGGCAGCTTGACGGTGCTCTGAGGCGATCCTCAGTAAGTTCTGATTTCCGAAAACAACATGAAGGATAGCAGGGGGTACGTCCCAACTTAAACCCAACTGAAAATAGACCCAACATTGCCCTGCTAAAAAAACAAGCATGGACAATCATCATTTCCATGCTGGTCTATGCTAGTTAGTGCTGGTTTGGTGCTGGTGTAGCTGCAATTTAATTAATGATGCTGGTTCACCAGCACCAAAAAACAGAATATGTTGGTGTAACTAGCATGCATTATACTGGTCATACTAGTTTTTCCATAGCAGGATGAGTCTACGATTTTTTTGTAGTAAGCTTGATTTGACATTGATTGTAATTCGATTCTAAGAACAATTGTAAGAAGTTTATTTTCTATATATACGAGCCATGCTGATAATGATGAATCTCACATCATAAAAATGATGAGTGAATCTGAGATGTTTATATGATGAAAAAGATTAACCGAAATCACCATAAATTCATACTGACTATCATGGACGTGAACAGAAGAATCTAGGACAAAAGCAGCCGTTGGCCAGAAGAGAGAATTCAAACAATTTGCCCTTCAGGACCGAATATGACCAAGGGAACCTGATGCCTCCATGTTCCTGTACACCTCCTAAGATATAGCAAGGCAAAGGTGAATGACCCGGTGGCCTGCCGGATGCAGGCACAGGCAAATCAGAAATCATGCATCCAGCACATGCACATGTGGCTGCAGTTACAAGGGACACCCGGTGGCGGGGGGGGGTATGCCTTATTTTGTCTGATTGAAAGTGGCACTCCTAGACGTAACAATCCTGTAAGCCCGTTCCGCGCACTGAGAGGCGCAGTCACACAGCAAAGCGGAGCCCCCACCCCACCTCCTCGCACAGCTAAACAGTGAGCCACACACAGCGCTGCGATCCCCCCACCGCCTCGAACTTCAAACACCGAGCGCGGCGCTGAGCCGTGACGCAGGGGAAAGTAGGTAACGCTCGCCGATTCCACCAGCACTGCGCCAGCGATCGCCTGCCTCTTCCGCCGCAATTCCCGATAAATATTCATACACCTTTTTTTGTCAGATGCAAGTACCCTTGCAGGGTAGGAAATAAATAGCATCGCTTTACAGTTAGCGCTATCTCGGCACAAAAACTACCTCTAATTAAATCCCCGAGACAGCGCTCTTATCTGCTGCTCATCATCTCAACCCCCGTGCGGCAGAAGACCGTTGTTTAGATACACAGTGCCGGTTTATCTCAGTTTGCATGCATAGCGGAAGTTCTCGCCTGAGAGAAATGGTTTAATCAAATAGTATTAAGCTGTTATTTCAATGTATTTGTTTGTGCCCGGCCACTGCATTAATACTGAGGAACTGCTATACATACAATCAACTGTTTATTCGATGTAGGGTCATAATGGCTAATAAATAACAATGACGGTGGTAATAATTCCTGTTCAAGGTACGACTGTTTTCCATAAGCACTCAAAAAAGAAAAAAAGACGTCACCTTCAGCAAAAACTAAATCATTGCTGGACTGTGTGGAAGTCCGTATCTGTAACATGAGGCTTTGCTGAAGCTTTTCTAAGACTCTTTAGCGACAAACGCTGTAGAAGATAACAGGCTATTACAGCAGGTAATCGCCCACGCACAGGTCATAAACTGCAGGTCATGGGAGGAATGTTTACGCAAAGCTCTAACAGAAGGGCCCATCCTAGAACTCGCACCAGAAACCTTCAGGATATAAGGTCATGACTTCTGTCTAGGCTTATGGTGTTTCTTTGGTTCTTTCATTAACACCGAGGCAGCCGTTAAGTGTCAAAATGCCGACAGCAAAACAAAGACGTATCTTATGTAACACAGCTGTAGAGTACTGTGCGATGCTTGGGTGAAAGCTTAAAAATCACCTTTGCTTCTGGCATCAAACCACCTAGACAGAACCTTCAGAGATGTTCTTAAGAGGCTTCAGAGCGGCAGCTTTACCTATGAGAGACAGCTGCTTGGAGGGTTTTGGCTGCAGGTCCATGCCGTTCTTGAGCCAGACGATGTTGGGGTTTGGGATGCCATCGGCGTAGCAGTGCAGGCTAGCTGCTACCCCAGGTTCCTGTGCCTGGGTCTCTGGATACACGAGGATGACTGGGGGCACTGGGCACACACAGGGAAGGGGCACCAGAGAGCCTCACGTCACTCCTCACCCAACCAGCCCACCAGCACCCACCTTAACTAGTATTACCAGATCCAGAACAAAATCCAAGATTTTGTTTCAACTAACCAGCTGGGTCACTGTGACTCTTTATACTCAGTTGGTTGGTTCACTGACTACTGAATTCACCCACTTTCACTGGGACTGTAGATTGGTTAATAAATTGGTGAAACTGTGTTACGAGTGAGAAACAAAAATGCAGGATAAAACGAGACCCAGACGGTGAGCTAGGGGCTAAGACTGCCTAATCTGCATAATGGTTTGCAAATATTTTTGCATTATTTACATATGAAAATGCTTTAAAACCAAACATGGCCTGGTAATCATGAAGCTAGATAACCTGCTTTTTGCAACAATTATGTTTGCTTGACATGTTGACTGAAGTGTTTTTTTTTTTAACTGTAGCTTTAGAGTTTTTCAATTAACACAATTGCAAATGCCTCCTTTTCATGGTTTCATGGCAGCAAATTTCAAATATTTCCGCTATTGGAAAATACTTGCTTGTTATTATGTGTTTCAGGGCGAATAGTTAAGGTGGTCGTTTTGGATCACTATCATTGATTTTCTACAGGCGACAGACCTCCAGCGACAGGGAAATTCTGGTAATTGCACGGTTCAGCCTGAAGTCTTATGCAAATCATTTTCTAAAGCCTCCCCGATTCCAGTAGCCACCAGCTATTTGATGTAGCTAAACGATGTTGCTTGGTCTCACTTCAGTATAACAGAAGTTGACTCTGCTTCTTCTACTCCTATGTCCAACTATAATGTGATGCTATGCTTTGCAAGACAGAGGGCTGTGAGCGAGGTTATGGGCGTTCTGTAACAAATTAGCCTTCACGGGGACATATCGGAAGTGAGTGTTGATTTCATCCGGAGAGTTTCACCGGGGCAAAAAGGTGAAACATCCACAAAGGATCACAAATCTGAGCGGAAAACAGTCGTCTAGACTGGATGTCATTTTCATTTTTCTGGCACTTTAACATAATATAAAATATATATATACATCAAATTAAAAAAGTAACGATTTACTTGAAGAGGCACAAGTGACTTAGTAACTTACTCACTACTCAAGTACAAATCCTGAACAAATATAGTAACTGCATGACATACATGAAACCATTGTTAATGATTAACAAACATGGGATCAGTACATAACTAACACTAAGTTTCTGGTTAATTAATGCATTAATTAAGAGTGTGCTATTACTACATTATTTGTGCTTCCTCAAGTAAAGTGTTGTCAGAAAAATATCTAACATAATAAGGAAATTAAGAAACTCATTCTGAATTAAACAGAAAAGGTAGGTGTATGTCTTGAAATCATTCAGATTCCTAGTAACATTGTGCCCTGTCATGACTGGATTTAGCACAAGGTCCCACGTCTTCCATTACTAACCATTCACCTGCAGCACATGTATCTGGAAGAGGTCTTCGTATCCGTAGGCGTGGCAGCTGTAATTACCCATGTGGATGGTCGTCACTTTGGTAATGTACAAGGAGCCATCATCGCCAAAGTCCTAATTCAAGAGAAGGGGGAGAGGGAGGGGCAGCGGGAAAGTCATGTGACTGCCAGCCAATCAATCACCACGCTTTACAGTATGACCCCAGTGGATTGCTGGGGAGATTCGAGTCCTGACATTCAGCTCACTCATCCTGATATATAGGAAGAGTTAAAAATAAAAAGCGCATTAGTGTGATTAATGAGGCCAGTTGTTGTTTTTCAGGATGCACAACTCACCCGGGGGCTTGGGGCTGGGGGTTTAGAGGGATTAAAGGATGGGATTGTGCCTAAATGTGTGGGAGTTAGCCATGCACGGCAGGCACCTTAACAGCACAGGCCGCATATCGGAACGCCCATAGGGCCGGCTGGCCCCACTCGGTATTATAGGCCATCGCTTAGACATGCCTGTTCTTCATTTAGCATTATGGCCACCAAGCAAATATTTCATTTTCAGCCGCTTAAATAAAGCAGCTTAATTTACTTAGAAATGAACAGCATTAGTGCAAGATTAATAATGCACCAGCTAAGCGTTTTAAAATGTATAAGTAAATTATATATTTTGGTAAAGACATGTTTGGGTCCATGTGTGCTAAAATCACAATTAAATATATGTATTAATGAATGGGCATCCCACTGGATCTCCAGGGGAGAACAAAAAGGGGCCTGTGGAACATCTGTACTGGGGCCATGGAAGAATGGTATCTGTGGCTTACTGTGTACCAGGGGCATATACTGGGGCGGGGCCACTGGCTCCAGCTGAAAGCTGATTGGCCGCTGGAGTGCCCACTCATTTGTCACTCACTAATTCAAAACATATAATTGGTTAATGATAAAGTGTCTGAATTATGGTGTCTCTTACACACCACCCTCCCTCCATATTAAAAAATCCTAGATTCACTCCTGCTGTGTACTGTCCCAAGAGATGAGGTGTGTGAGTGGGCTTCTTGAATTCTCCACCTGCAGGCAAACGAACGCTGGGCTGACATCTTAATTCAAGCACGTTTCGTGACAGTCATTTGTTGTTGCTTTTGCTCTTGTATTTAAATGCTTGATGCCTCATTTTAGTGCTGTGAAGGTTCGGGCAGATGTGTGAGGGCCCAGACACAGGCCGGCTTTCATTGCATAATGTGCTGCCTTCACTTGAAAGAACTGGATGAACAAACCACATCTGGCGACTGACGTCTGGGGAGATTATTGAGTGTGAGTGTGCTTGTCCGACCGCATCAATTGCTGAACTGGGCTTGAGCCAGCTTACAGTAGAAACCCACTCCGCAGGAGCTGTCAAGGACGGCACAGCCTTTCTGTCAAAACTCTGTTCAGATCTCCGTGATAGAGCTGCTCGCTTCATCCTAAAACAAGGCTGTATTTAAGAGCGCCAGATGAGTGTCCACGAATACATAAGCAGTCCATTAGTGCTGTACACAGGGCCGGGGGCACAGGGACACTGACCTCAGGTAAAATCTGATTGGCCCCATTGTGACCCCTCCCCTATCAAAACTCGTGATAGGCTAATGATAAGGCTGGTTCCTCAGGTATGAATTATGGCCCCCTCGACAATCCTAGAATCATCCCTGATCTTGCATTAGACAAATAACTGATTCGTTCAGAAGGTGAACCCCAGAAGCCACTGCACCATTTGTGCAATAGCAGAAGTAGCCTGGGAGTCTTGATGACAGCTTATTCCTTGCTTTTAGCAAGCACGCCCACTCTCTCTTTCGCATTAATGTTGGGGGGGTTGGGCAGCCAGTTGACCTTTGACCCCAAGAGAGTTTTTGGTTCGTCTCCTCCATCATCTTCTGGCTTTCTTTCTTTCATTGCCTGGTCCTCCTTTTCACTGTTTTTGTATTATTCTCTCCTAATGATGTAACGTATCACCACACAACCATGCAAAGTGCCTTGGGGTGACCCTGCTGCGAAAGGCGCTATATAAAAATAAACTGAATTGACCTGCTGTCATAGGAACTTTGAGTCGTTTATTTATATCTCCTGTTGACAGACTTGTTTACCAGCTTGTGATCTCGTTTGTGAGGCTTCGGCGGCCACGCTCATAAGGGCCATTCATTAACAGGCAATTAATGCATCTCGCACTCTCTGGTGTACAGGTGAGTGCCATGCCTGCAGGACACGCTTCATTAACTCTGGCTGATTGGTGGCCACAGCGCACACACATTCATTAGTCGTCTGTTATGTGCGTCTCTGGTCTTCGGAAAACAGTGTGGCTCCAATTATCGCAATTACCATGAGTGGTCTGCAAATCGAAACTGACGCATTTCGTATGCCGCTTACTTAGTTAAAAAGTTGAATATGGCTCTCTGACTTCTTGCACATTAATATTCATTTAACATTATAATGCTGCCATCACTGTGAAACTTTGACCGATAAACAAAAGCCACTGTAGCTAATTGCGCACACTTTTATCATGAATGCCCCAGAAGGATCTTGCATTGTTCTTCACCAGAAACACAAAATTAAAACATCCAACTGTTGAAGCAAATCTTATTCATGGCTAGGCAGCTGGGAGATTGACTGTGCCCTGGAGTATTACATTGCTAGTATAACTTTATAAATCATAGAAAAATATCTTTATAATCTGTTGTAAATGGCAACAGAGATCAAGTCAATTAGTGATTGCAACGTCTAAAAAATTAAAGTGAATAAAACAAGCATTTGTTAGAATCAAAAGCCCGACTTGAAACTCTGCGTGTTTGTATAATTTTAATTAGGAATGCCTTAATTAGTGATCTCTGAAGACTGTGAAGCTATGAAGAAATGCATTAAATTGGTGTGCGTAGCTGGCAGTTGCAACGACAAATGGGTTTAAAGATTCTAGGACCTACATTGATGTCCTCCAGGTCCAGGAAATTGAGGACGACTCCGTTTCTCTTCCAAATGACCGGCGGACGCAGCGTCCCTTGTATAGCACAGGACAGCACGGTGCTGAGGCCCACGGTAACCGTGGTGATGCTCACACGTTGATCTTCTGGGAGGGTGAGCTGTATGACCTCTATGGACACAAATAAAGAATCAATTTGTTTTTAAAGTTTGCTTTTAATTCTAATAAAATTAAGTGGGTGCTTCTGAGGAGGAAAAAAACATTATATGGGCTGAATAAAAAGTCATATTTATGGAAATGTGGACAGATTCATCGGTAAATATCGATGGCCCGTTCTTGAATCACGTAGAAATCCTCCCCAAATCTTTTTGGGCTGCATACAAAACAGGAGAAAAACTTGAGGGTGCCTCTGATTGGCTCGTAGCCATCATAAATAGGTCTGAGTGACCCCAGATGAATTAAGGTACAGGTCTTTTCAAAAGCGCTTGGCTAGCCAAATGAGTAATGATCCTGGGCGGCTGATTGAAATTTAGAAGGACAAGCCAAGCATAAACTCCGTGTGAGTTCCTGCCCGCGCCCCGAAATGAATTTGATTCCAACTGTTAGTCCTTCGAATCCATGAACCATGAAATCCCAAAGAGCAGGTATTTCCAGCATATTGATATTTTATAGCGTGTCATAAACACTTTCAAGATTTTATTGGTGTATTTGGAATATCCTACATCAACAGCAAGGGAGACCATTCTTTTTGATGAATAAACAGTATGTTCAGAAAATTGCTGTGATTGTTGTTCATTGTATTAAGCTGGTCTCTTAATGTAAAATTAAGAGTGGCCACCCCAAATTCTATTTGAAAGAAAGAGGTGCAGGATGGATAGAATATCAGCTGCTAATTATCCTTTTGACAAATCATGCATGCGTGAAAGACATATAACGAGTCTAATAAACAACTACACACATTTAATAGTCCAAACATAGCTTTAGAGTAGTATGGTTTGTTAACATGTACTATAATTTAATTTCTTTTAGAATTATCTTAATTACTCTAAATAAGAACATTTAAATTAGTACAATGCCATTATCTTACTGTTCTTCTGGTATAGAGCAGCATTAATTTGTACATTTGGACAAAAATGTGATATATTCACCCCTCCTTCTTCTACCTGTTTATTCTGGTCAGGATTACAGGGCCGGTTGGGGGAGGGGGGGGTTACTATACAGCTTTGCTCATAACCTCTCCCTATGGGCAGCTTTAAAACACCCATACAGTACCCAGAGTCACATGACACGTAGTGAACATGCAGACACCACACACACAGGGGGAAGGATTCAAACCATGAACCCGGCAGGTAAGAGGCAATTGTACTACCCACTGTGTTATATACAGGCAGCTCTGCATGTACGTGAATCTGCGCACCCCGCACAAAATATCTGCAGTATGTAATTTACAGAAGTGTTAACACAAACAGGCAACATACCCCTGTTAGCAAAGTTACATTTTATCACTTTTTTCTTTTCATTGATTTGTCTTGTATTCTTTAGTATGTATTACTTGTATATTTTTGCCTTGTTTGCCATGTGTTTTTTTGCCATAAAGTGTCTTGAATGCTATGGGAAGGTATGCGAGTCAAGTTTTGCAAGTGTCGTCGTATTTGTCTAATATATATTTATATTTACAGCGATGAGTCTGTCGTAGAATGAGAATAGCAGCCTAGGCCCAGTACTCAGCTTTCCCTACAGGTATTGATTAGAGTAATTAGTTACAACAGCCGGCTGTGCGTAAACGCCCGCATGCCGCGTGTTACAGTGCAGCCCAGGACCGCCCTGGCACTACCCCGCCAGTGTCTGATTAACATGTTACTTATACGCGTCTCCTGTAGTCACGGCTGGGGCTTAATTCCCACAGGGGAGAGGGATATGCAGTGGAGATGAAGGACACGCCCCCAGGCTCATCCATGGAGCAGATGATTTGAGATGGCTGGATGGAGGGTCACCCCACTCGACCCAGTCTGGCATAAAGTCCCAACATAAGCTGGCCCAGGACCAGCATTAAATGTGCTCTGATTTCAGTGGGTCCAGTCACTTCTAGAGGGCCAGAGATTGTGGCATGAAATAAAGGTGCTGTGTGTCCATGTGGGTGGGGTGGGTCACCTTAGAAGCATCATTATGAATGCCGTGATATATTTACCAACAAATAATTTAATGCATACTGATAAAACAGCCTGAAATATATCTTTGTTTTTAAAACATTAGGTTATATATCTGAATTTTTTCAAATAAGTGGACATGAATGCATGCCCCCCCCCATCATGTGGCCCCCTCTTGTCCAGATCCATTCCACAGCCCATGGATTGTGACATCATTCACGAGTCACTGTGACGACGTGAAAAGCATGATTCTGTTTGTTTATGTCTTTCACCACACGGCGAACGCATGTTTTCATGTTATTTTCTCTTAACGATATTTTTGTATTCTGCTGTATTAAAATTGTGGTGCATGTCGGAAATGGAGAAATTTGATTAGGAAAGCACGCCGCAAATGTAAACCCAACGGCGCCATGAATCTGGAAATTCGCACCATCCCTGGATGTGTAACTGATATGAAGATTACTTTCTGTGAATCGGCTGGCATGCAGTTTATACCCGGCTAGGCCTGTCTGAACTGAAATTTCAGCTTTTGCACAGGCGAATTTTTAATATTTTTAGTGCTGTGAAATGCTGATATTCCTTGCCGAGAGCTGACCTCACTTTCTCTTTCATATAAACCAAACAAACAAAACTCCTAAAACCGCATTATGATACAGACTTTGCTTCAGTGACATCAGCCGTAAATACATCCTTTTCACCAGCAAGCTCTACACATACAGTAGCACGCAAGTTCCCAGTTGGTTACATTTTGAATAATAAAAATAACAATTTTGACGGCAAACAAAGGTACAGCTGCACAGGGTGCTTGGATTTTCAGATATGACCATTTATATACACGTGAGATTGAGGCTTGGGGTCTGAGCACAGAATTGGCCATTGATTGGCCATTGCACCCCTGGTGCAATTTTCGGGGTTAATAACAATAATAATAATGATAAAAAGGGCAGGTTAAGGGCAGGGCTGGAAATGAAGCTTGCCTGCTCACCTGAGGCGAGTGATTTAGACGAAGGGCGCGTACAAAGGGCGCGTACGAAGGGAGCGTACGAAAAAACACTTGCTGGCTAGCAAAAAAAATTGCATGTCGGATTGCATTTTTCACTGAATTAGCCCAGATAGCTGGTAGCGGGGCTGGACGGGGATTAAAAATCGGTCCTGGACTTTGGGGTCCCCCACGATAAATTCCGCTTAGCAGGGCAATGACCCCCCTCACCCACGATGAATTCAGCCGGCCCACAGACCCATCGCTCCACTGGGAAAAAAGTCAGCTCTGCTGGGTGACCGGATCTAGCTAGGAGCAGAAATTCCACCCCTTAAGTTCCAGCCCTGCCCCAAACGCAATAAAAGAGAAAAATAAAAATCCAAAAATGGCTAATTGTGGGTGTGGTGGAATAGGTTAAAAGGAGGGAGAACATTCCCAAGATGGATGCCCTTGCTCATCTGCAATGCTAATAACGTGCTAATGAAGTTTTCAGTGCCGTGACTCAGCTACTCTGACACTGTACATTAGAGAGGCCAGCCTTAACCCGCACTGGAGTGCTAAGCTCTGCACTTAGGCGGGCCCCTGTGGGACGGCCCGTCGGTATTGACTCCGGGGTTCAATGCTCAATGGGGAGCATCGTTCCCCAGCCCTCTTAGACGACTAAACGCACAGTTAAAGGGGAATTACACTGACGCAAAGCTCATGTAGCACTTAATTGGCCATATTGTAATTTAATTTACATCTGCGTACATCATTGTCAGCCTAGTCAGAGGTCCCTTTGTAAAATTCTCTCTTGGCATGAATGATGGTGGTGTTTAAGGAGAAATTGATCGCTTTTGGAAAATGTAACCCTCCAGCGGGCTAGCTAGACGGCAGGGTGCGTTAAAGTTCTCAAATAACTGTGAACGGAAGCGTGACATCAGAGAGGCGGCTTACAAACTATGACATCATCTGGTGCGACCTTCAGTCTGCATGACTCATTGATGGACTGCGGCTTTGACCTTGACCACAGTTTACACCTTTCTTTTATTAAAGCAGTATGTGAGCACTGACAGCCAGAAACAAACTCCCGGTATGTGTGAACATACTTGGCCATATAATCCTGATTCTAGTGCAGCTGCCTGAGCCTTAAGGATGTGTGAGTGCCAGCCAACCTGTTAGGCGACACAGGCAGCTGCCTAGGGCACCATTGTCTGAGTGGGCAATGACTAAGAAAGCTGCTGGCTCCTCCTCCTCTCGCGCCCCCCCCGCCCCCACAACTTGCCTAGCGCGCCAAATATTTGTATCTGTCCAATATTATTGGATGTTGTGCGATGAGGAGGCGGGGCGGAAATTCAGGCCACCCGTTATTTATGAAAACTGCCGGTGTTCCTTTCCTCTTGCCCCCGGTAACCCTCCAAAGGCCCCCGCTTTTACACACATCCCTCACCCAGCGTTCACATCATCTCTCCTTCTACACTTCCCGCTGGTTTGGCTAACCCCGTTGCTAATCCCTCGGCCGACCCCGCGGCTGACCTCGCGGCTGACCCCGCGGCTGACCTCGCGGCTGACCCCGTGGCTGACCTCGTGGCTAACCTGGCTAAAATATAAAACCCCATCTTTCTCCAGCCCCTTACCTGTGTGGTTTTGCTAGCCATCCTAACCTTGAGGACTTCTTACAGATATTTCAACAGTGACACAACAGAAGACATTAAGATATTAGATACTAGTGGATAAAACGTGGACAGTATGCACAACATGTAGCATATTGTCTAGTCATTGTGTTAACGTAGTATGCGAGGTATATTGTCTGTTTACTGTGTAAATGTTAGTATATCGTACTATACTGTCTAGTAAATGTAGCATCGTGGGGCTTAGGGAGACAATATTTCATCCTGGATGTATACACAAGGGCCATATTCCAGCACAGGGAAATTAGGCATCTAGCTAGGGACTCAACACAAGTTATAAAACATATATATATATACTGTATATACATATATATATTCATGTATATAATAAGAACATTTATACACAATTAAAAATAATAAAAAAAACATAAGCAATATACATCAAATTAGAATATTTATGTGCAGGCAGAAACATGGCCAGCTCTAGCTAAAGGCAGAACAGGCAGGTGCCGAGGGCACCCGAATGACCCGCGCTGTGCAGAAAGTGAAATGATCATTGATTTTCTTGGTAGGGGGGCCTCCCAAGTAAAAATTTGCTTTGGGCCCCTTGAAAGGTAGACACAGCCCTGTTTGTATGTATATCTATAGACTGACAATAAAAAAAATCTTGAAATCTCATAAGTCTTATAAACTCACCAGACTTGCTTTGGAGCAGCACAACTTGGGGTGTTTTGGAAAACAGACGGTGCAGTAATGGCAATTTGTCATTAAACACTGCGCCAGTAAGTTCTTTTCATGATCCTGGATATGCAAGACTTTAAAGTGAAGTTACTTGTGTTCACTCAACTGCAAGAAATGCAGGTGTGCAAGTCACCCAGCGCACTGCAGTACGTGTTTCTGTTAGCGGCCCAAATGCCGTGAAAGCGGGCAGTCTGCTCGCCGGTAATGGAGATCTCAGATTAAGAAAAAGACAATTTGGCCTGCACACTCGGCAACCGGCACTAAACACAGTAATCAATCGTCGGCAAGGGAAGCCACACAAGACCAAATATTTTGGGAATTGGGATGAAACACCCCACCACAACAAAATGATCTAATGCTCTAATTTCTTGGTCGTAAGCTCATTTGTAACGAGGCAGGCGATTTCTCCTGAATCTCTATGGGCGCAGAGGAGTCCGTCTGGGTTTTGTGGTGTCTATACGGCGATCAGGTGGGGGATCACAAACTACCAAAGTTTCACGAAGCAGGCTTAAAAGCCCTTAGGGCTGGAAACCATGTTTACGAAAGTCTCATTAACACGTGGAGGAGGAATGTCGCCTTCGTGCTGGGCCTACTTTTTCCTGCTCTGTTGGAGACGCGGTCGGCTTAAATCATGCTGGTCTAAAATAAGACCTAATGTGGAGACACTCTGCTGCTCGCTGGGTGACACCATGCCAATTGTTTCTCACAACCCTCTCCCCGCTGTTCTCCACCACACGCTTTTTTTCTCCTTTAATTATTTTTTTAACGGTAACTACAAGTGTCACACAATTGGTACATGCACACACCTCCAACATAACTCCTCTTTAAAAGTAATACAAAGGATAATACAGGCAGAGCCAAGATAGTGGTCAGCGTTGGGAAGGGTAAGAGAGATTCTGTGAAGGAGAGGATTCTGGGAAATATCTAGTGTGGGCGACAAGACGCCCTCGCTGTATTGGCAAAATTATGTTATTACAATTTCGCTAGACAGCCAAAAGACAAGGGAAAAAAAAATCTGCTTGGTGTGGTAATTCCCTCTTTCTCAGCTGAAGGTGTTTTTGTCGTATGTAATGTGATGGTTTCATTTTGGGTGAAGTGCTCAGCGCATTTTTTTGCGTAAGATGGGAAGAAATGACTGGAGGTGCTGCTCTCAGATACACACTGACGTCTGTGGCCTCAGCAGCCTGTCATGGGTTCTGTCTTTATTCTTTAAGTGTTCTGAAAAGCATAAATACCATGCTGCAAATGCTTTTTCATGCTATTAGCATATAGCTTAAAAATAGCTCTTTAGCACAATCTGGTATTATTATCCATTCCCGGCTCTGTGGGTGTGGAATTTGCATGTTTTCTTGGATGCATGTGTGTTTCTTCTGGGTACTCCAGATCCTGCACCAATCAGAGATCATGTGCCTTAGAAAAGTGACATCTCTGATTTGCTGTTAGTGCATGATTGTGTGTGTGTGTGTATTCTGTGATGGACTGGCATCTTGCTCAGAAAGTTTGCTACCTTGTTCGCTATGCTGCCTGGGATAGACTCCAGGATCTTTGTGACAGTTTGCGAGATAAAAGGTTACGGATGGATCGATTTTTCCAGTTTGTATAGCCAGAATGTGTCCATCACCAGACATAATTCACCAATGACAGTTAATCAGGGATTTTCCCTCCTGAAAAGTCCCGTAAGCACCACTGCTTCTTAGTCTTCCTGCTCCGTCGTGCTGTCGGGCTTCCCTGACAGAATCCTGTGAAACGCAAAGAGTTCCCAGGCTCCTCTTTGCGAGAATAGTGTCTCGGTTCACTAAGGAACATATACCGCAGAGGGCCATGCGACTGGGCCACCGTTCTGTTGGAGAACATAACGTTGCTGGCTGTTTTCATGAGAAACACAGTGAGTCTCTGTGCGTAGCCTCCAAAGTCCCAGAGGAGGGCATTAACACGAGCAGGGCGAAGGGCGCAGCTAATGCGATTAATTGCCAGCCTGAGGGTTAAAGAAATGTTTACTGAAACAAGAGAAAAAAGTAGCGGCCGTTGTATATTTGGGCTGTGTGTTATTAAAAAGCGACACCATTAACCTGGCTGCTGCGGACACCCATAATGCTCTATATTCACAGAGGTTATAATGGACAGTCAAATATTTACAGCTAAAACCATCCCTTTGCTCAGGGTGAAGACCAATTGGTAATCAATCTGGTAATCCGATAATCACATAGCAGCTCGATACTAGGCCATAGCAAGCATTTTAATTAATTTGTTTATTTGCTTGTCTGATTGTTTTCATGCATGGCCAACAAGAACTTTAAGATTTGTTATTTAGCGAGGCGATCCTGCAGACTCTGGGGGCCCTCTGATTCCCCCTCACCCAGCATGGTACAATTTATTACATTTATTTAACTGTGATGTGTAAATTAATCATATCAACTTAGATACAATAAACACAAGACCCTTTTTGAAATACAGAACACACAAATAAAGCACATTTGTTGTTGCAATGTACAATGTAATTGGCCGTCCTAGGGAGTCCCCTCCCAGCTCGGGGCCCCAGGCCTCTGCCTGCTCAGCCTGTCCTGTTGCTGTGCCTCTGATTATTTAGCATCAGAATCAGAACCACAGGCCCAATGTGGTGAGATAAGACCAGACTAGATAAGATAAGATAATATTATCAGAGCTAATTCCAGCAACATCCATAGCATCCATTGTTTTCCTTGAGAGGCGCCAAGCTCAAGGCAATTGTAGTTTGAAACATTTCAAATCATTTTTGTGCCTCTGCTCTATATATAAATGCTGTAACATCTATAAGACCTAGATACCAGTATACCACTCTTCCTACACAGTGCTTATTTACGTCACAACTCTTTCCACCTCTCGAGATTTTAAAGAAACAATCTGTAACGTAAAATAAGGGGCCTTTGGGTTTATTTGCGTATTACGCTACGGTACTTTGTAATGAAATTAAGCACACAAAACGGGATAAATGTATGCTATATTAGTTATCATTTTTGCATTCTAAGGCTCCAGACCTATCAAAGGAAGTCAGTCTGCGTTTGAAATCGAAGCACGCAATGTACTAAGGAAATTGCATTAGACTGGAAAAAAGAAACCAAAGCAGATATTGGTGCCCCGCTGGGTTGTGCTCATCGCTGCCTAGTCAAAGCCGGGATCCTTACTGAGAAGTGCATGACGACCACATGCCAGCCGGGGATGGCAGCGATCATAACGGGAGAGAAATCAAAGCCTCGCAAGCGACTCATTCGGATCACGAAAATGCGCTTCGCATGGGGAACCAAATCAAACACCAGTGCATTTTCTGGTGCAAGCCTAACAAGCGACCACGATCAAAGTGTTTTATTACCCCAAACCCCAAAAGGAACGACGGGGGGAATAAGAGACCCCACACCGGACGCACAGTAATTATTAGGCTGTTAGCTTGTTTCCCAAACGATTCGGTCCTAAATAACAGAGCACAAATAAAAGTTACCTTACTTAGTCCTTTGGCGTCACTTGGAGTTTTGGATCTAAAGTTTTTATTTTACAGAGATCATCACTGGCACTTGACGTATAACGGGAAACGGCAGCGTATGTGCGCACTGATTTTAATCGGCTGTTGCATGATAATAAATGTCTTTCACTAGCAGCCTCATAGATTAATAGTCATTGTATGGGTGCTAATGAGCGCTGTTACTGACTAGGACGAAGTGTGAGCACTCATCGGCTTCTGGGGTCTTCCGCAGACCTGCCGTATGGTCCGATTAGCGGATTTATTCCATGTGGATGGTGACAGAAATATAAAGCCAGCAGACATCATCTGCGGTTAGGGGTGATTTATGTTCGGGCGCCGCCGAAGCATCACCGCCACGGCTTAACGGGGAAGGAGAGAGGAGCTGTCCCGGAGTTACACTGCGTTTTAATGCGGGCTATAGATACACGAGAGGTGCAACGGGGCCTCTGAAATGTCATAGGATGCGCTTTTCTTAGTCAGTAAAAATATGGGTAACTTAAAAAGAACTCCCGCAATGCCGAGTGCATTCCCGGTAAGACTTTCAACTTTTAAAATATCGGAAATAAAGACGCGCATGCGCAGAGATGCATGGAAAAAGCGTATCATAAAATAAATGCATTTCTTTTTCTTGCGCCAGCTCAGTTATAGCTCGTCTGTAAGACTTACAGTCGCTTAGCCAGTGAAGGTGCGAGGGGCTAGTCGTCCGGGGCTGGATCGGACAGCGCCGCCCGGCCAGATGGGTGCCAGCCGCCCAGCATGGGGGCCGCTTATTGCCGGCGCCAGAGGTGCCGATGCCCGAGGAAAGAATCGCAAAGGAGAATGGGGACGCATGGAGCTTCCTGGCAGATTCAGGCTGACGGGGCAGCCCAGACGCAACTGAGCCACGCACAATGCAATTCGAGCCTTCATACCCTCCTTACACACTACAAATCCTCGCTACTTGTATTGCATTCCACCATCCATTCAGACTTGATTCAAGGAAGAGCGTTTTTTGCTTGTTTCTTAAAAGAAATAAAATAGAAATACAGAAGTCCCCAGAGTCTGCAATTCAGTCTTCAGAGAGTCAACATCATCCACTGAAAGCATAGTTAATAATGAAACAGCCAAAATGTGATGACAAAATGCTGTTGAATATGCTAGCAGTAATGCTGAATGCCAGTGTTCCTCCCGCCCAGAGTCAAGGTGACGCACAAATATACACTATTTCATATTTATGCTTATTTAAGCAACTTTAGTTAGATATCTTATTATTAACAATATTTCACATATAACGAGCCATACTGGCGACTTTGCTTGCTATATTTGCTTGCTTTTGTTATCAGGAAAGATGTATTTTTATCATTTTAAAATGTATAATTCTTTTATGTTAAGTTATAATTCTTTTATGTTTATGTCGTGCATGGATACATAAATGCAAAAAATAAGTGTGGTAAAATCTGTCATGTATAGAGCAGTTTTCAGAGTATGTATTTTTTTAAAGTTAGACTCTGGGAAGAAACTTTCAGACAACTACGCACTAAATTGGATTTCAGAAACTTAAGCGGAAATTTTATGACGCAATCCTTCAGATTGTTTGAGAAAATCTTCCAGATCTCAAGATGATGTTCTCAAGATGATTGCACAAAGCCCCCAAATGACACAATCAGTAGTTATTGATATATTTTTTGCTCATAGTTAGGAGCAATCAACTTGTTACTTTGAACATCCCATTTTATTAGGAAAATTACTGATTGTTTTGTACTCCTCTTAAAGGAATTAAGATTAATCAGTAATGCAAGATTGCTTATTTAAGTAGACATGCATGCCAACACCATGGGTGGATAATTTTCTGGAACATTTCACCATTACACCAGGTAGTTATATATACTGGACAACTTGGTACATTAAATTCAGAAGCAAAAAAATTGTAGCCTGAACAGGAAATAACAGGTGAGGAAAAACTTAATTTTATTTCCAATTGGACTTTCCAGGCAGCTATATTTAATTATATTTTACGTAGTTATTATATATTTTTAATTTTATTTAAATAAATATGTATGTTATTTAAAATGCATAATGTTGATTATAAACTCACTGTCTGCCGCTAGCTAAGAGATTGAGAAAACTCTCACAATTATTGTAAGGCTAAATAAGACATCTTGATGCGTGACGAATTGACTGAAATTATGCATTCTAGAAAGGTCTGCGATTCTACCTGCGATAGCCGTAGTGTTTGTGCCGTTGTCATAGGAACGGATCGAGACGTAACAGGACGATTCTGAGCCATATCCATGCACACCCACTGTGACCAAGCCAGAATTTTTTTTTTTTACCACAATTGGTGTGCTCTGAACACACGTGCACTCATTATAGTATGGAGTAGTGCACTCTTTGCATAAGCAACTGACAGAAATAGGTCACCAAATTACCACAAAGCCACGGGTCCCACTGAGAGCATTAAGCATGCTGGGCTTACACTACAGTGCACTAGCAGTGCATGTGCACTTTATTAAATAAATTGACTTATCTATACGCTAAGAGACGCTCCCTAAGTACAGTAATGAGTTTCTGAGGGTCTGGCCCACATAAATAGCTTGAATATAGGAGAGAAATATATTTTCTATACTAAATTAGCATTTTAATATGATTCTAGAGGCCTTACCTAATGGACAACCCTTTTTCATCTCAGGCATTTGTACAAATGTTTTCAGAAAACAGAAGACCCAACATTTGGCTTTGGGGGGGGGGTCTGGCATGAGGAAGACTAACATAAGTTATAATCTGACTAATCCCAGCTCTGGGATGGGCAGGTCCTGCATGCAATCAAACATCAGGGAGGTTAATGAGGCTCATCGCCAGTCATCTGTGCTGGACCTGATGGCCATGTGTGTGTTGCGGGGTCCAGGGCATCATTTGGCCGTGCCACCAGAACCATCAGGAATCCCTTTTTGGCACTCAGTCTTCCGGACCCAGCTGCACCCCACCCCACCCTCAGAAACGTGCCGTCATACACGTCATCCTGCGGGCGCTGGTTTAGAAGGAGACAGCCAGGCCGGGAACCAGAGAGAATCGTCAAAAACAAACAGCTAAACCAGATAGAACAGAATGAAATTGGGAATGAAACCCAGAGCTGGGAAAACGAGGGAAAAAAGGAAGAGAGGGAAAAGAGCCTGAGCGAGGACCCCTGAGAGGAAGTGGAGGCCACACTTAATCCTTTCATTTGTCATCCAACGTTTTACTTTCATCGACAATCCGGAGCTAACCCTTTTTGTTTCTCCCTGAACTGAAACGGCCTCACTGGCAAAAAAAAAACGTGTCAGGTGTAACGCAAATGTAATCACATAACGTCCCTCATAAACTGGGCGACAGGTCAGAACGCATCAGAGGCTCCGTTAAGTAGGACTCCAGATCCAACTTACGGCTGAATGTCCAAGGTCTAATCATATCGGCTTTCTAGCCGCTGTAAAGGGAAACGTCCAATTCCCTTTGCGGCTCCTGCCATTTCTGTTCCATATTTGTTTAAGCTCTTTGTGCGTTTGATATTTTAAGCAGAGATTCGTGGAGGTTATCCCTGTGACCGGTGCCCACAGACTCTCCCAGGACCTTGACTGATGTTTAAAAAAAAAAACAGTGCCTTGGATTTGAACATCACTTTAGACATCCGCCACTTGTCCCAGAATGCTTTGGGGCAAAATACTTTCGGGAAGTGATGAACATAAATTGTTTTGTAGCTGATTTCATTCTGCTGAAAATATCAGTCCATCTTCTAAAACCACTTGTCCTATTCAGGGTCACCTGGGGGGGCGCTGTTCCTGAGCCTGTGGGCACAAGGCAGGGAACAACCCAGGATGGCCACCAACCCACCACAGGGCACACTCACACCTACTGGTAATTTGGGAACTCCAATCACAGCCTGTGTGGGGGGAAACCAGAGTACCCAGAGGAAACCCCAAGATGACACAGGAAGAACATGCAAACTCCACACACATAGAACCCAGACAGAGACTCGAACCCCAGTCCCACAGGTGTGAGACAATAGTGCTAACCATTGCGCAACCATGCCCAGCCAAAAATCCTGAGAAAAAACCCTTTGGAAGTAGAAATAACCCATTTCTGATGTTTATGATTAATATTTTAATGTGATTCGCAGCTATAAAGTGACACCATTTGGTAATACATCTGATGAAGTATATTTACCCCAAATACCATATGTTTCTTTATTTTATTATATTAGTCATAACTTGAACATGAACATGAAACTCCTCTTTCATGTAGGTCCATCTTGAACTACTTATCCTGGTCACGGTCACAGAAGAGTTAGACCTGGGATAGGATGCCAGTTCATATAAGTTCAAACTATAGTTGAATGAGCAGGAAAAAAATCCAAATTCAGTTACATAAAGACACAACACAAAGGTTTATTGAGGAACCTAGCCTTTCTCTCTATAGGAAACAACACTCTCCTTTGTTTTCCGAATCAGGACAAAGACTGGTCTCCGGCGCGTTTGGGCTGATCTGAGCAGAGCGTTGCAGGGCCACCGTGGGCCAGAGGGACCGGCCCGGCACGGCGCCACACTTGTTTGAAGTCGGGGGCCGGTGAGAAAGGTCCCACACGGGCCCGAATCGACGGGAGCACAACAATACATCATTTGCCGCTGTGAGCTCAGGAATTGGAACAGGCAGGATAAAAGACGGCCGCATGCTGGGGGCCTAACAGCCAGGGGCCTGCCTGTGAATAATTACATGCTGGTGTCCAAGGACCGATACAAAGCGTGGAAGGCAAAACGGAGGTGCGGGGAGGGGGGGGGGGGGGGGGGGGGGGCCCGCGGCGAGAAATGCTAGTTGGCTAAGGTCCCCAATGCCAAGG
>JAODKM010000046.1:3152251-3163665 GCA_026780845.1 Petrocephalus sullivani | reverse complement strand
GGCCCCCCAGCCCCCCCCCCCACTACGACCCGGTGTACCCTCGGGAGGACGTACATCACAGGAGAGACACAGGCTGGCACACGGGGTCCGCCTAACCTTCACAGCATCACAACGACTGCGATCTGGTCCTCCTCAGCACCTTTCAGTGGGGGCTGGCTCCCAGCCAATCACATTTGACCTCCCCCCTCCCACTATGGACCTGTGTACCCTTAGGAGGACCTACATCACGGGAGAGATACAGACTGGCACACGGGGTCCGCCTGACTTCACAGCGTCAGAGCAACTGCAGCCTGGTCCTCCTCAGCACCTTTCAGTGGGGGCTGGCTCCCAGCCAATCACATTTGAGGCCCCGCCCCCCTCACCGCCCAAATTAATGAAGCACATCTGCAGATCGACCTCGTGATCCATTATTGCGAAGCTCCCAATTCCACGACTGACATGTGACGATGGAAAACAAACAGAGAGTCCTGTATGCGAGCAAGAGTGTGTGTGGCCATCCCCCACCGGGCCACGCCCCCATGCCACACCCCCAGGCCCCTGCCGTGCTGCTGCTTCCCCCGGCCTCCCCCATTTGTCTCTCATGCTGCCCCCGGTCTGCCAAGCGTCAGATTTATGTGCTCTGTGCCGGTGCTCCTTGGGGTGCACATATCACCCCCATGAAACTCAAGCCATTCCACTTTGTTTCTCTGTGAAATAAATATATATCTAAAAATTGCAGCAGCTGGGTCATTCTCACATTTCTTTCTGCTACCAATTTAATGTGTAACTGTCTTTATATTGTGCTACTGTAAACAATGTAAACAAACGTATATTGTATATTCTAACACACCCATGTAAAGTGCCCTGGGACAACTCTGTTGTGAAGGGCGCTATATAAAAATAAACTGAATTGAACTGAATAATGTACTATTATAAATCTGCAAATTCCTTTGGGATTAAAAAAGTCTATCTATCCATCTATCCATCTATTAAACTATCTATCTATCGAACGACACATACAACATATGACATCGCTACACAAAAACAACTATTCCTACAAATACCAAAATGCCAGGAGCCACCCTCGTAATTCATTTGGTTGCAACTGGTGGACACAGGTGGCATACTGGGTATGCGGCTAATGCTAAGGCTAAGGCCTCACTGTTTTATCCAGTGCTTGCTGCAGCCAGTGATATATAAGTAAGCCAGCCTATCCAGTGCTTGCTGCAGCCAGTGATATATAAGTAAGCCAGTCCATCCAGTGTTTGCTGCAGACAATGATTTATAAGAAATCCAGTCTATCCAGTGCTTGCTGCAGCCAGTGGTATATAAGTAAGCCAGCCTATCCAGTGCTTGCTGCAGCCAGTGATATATAAATAAGCTAGTCCATCCAGTGCTTGCTGCAGCCAATGATTTATAAGAAAGGCAGTCCATCCAGTGCTTGCTGCAGCCAGTGGTATATAAGCCAGTCCATCCAGTGTTTGCTGCAGCCAATGATGTATAAGTAAGCCAGCCCATCCAGTGCTTGCTGCGGCCAATGATTTATAAGAAAGGCAGTCTATCTAGTGCTAGTGCTTACTGCAGCCAGTGGAATATAAGAAATACAGTCTATCCAGATGTGAACTACTATCTCACTGGTTTCTGGCTCAAATCCCACGGGGGGGGTCCCTGTCATCGTACCCGGCAGCGACGTACTTAACCTGAATCATTCTGGTAAGAAAGACATCTGTCCGTATATATATGGGTAAAATCTGTGAGTTACTTACACAATGCATCAGTCAAGCAACTAAATTAATCAGGCACAATTAAGTGAAGCTTTACCTGTCTGAAAGCAGGACAGCTTTAAAAAAGAGCAGATTACCTCTCATCAATCCTTTTCCCCTCCCCTTCTTACTTGCTAAGACAGTGAATAATGAATCCATTACGGCTCCATCACATATAAAGCCCAGGGGCTTCTAGCATTGCAAAGCCAGCTTTTTAGTGAGGCCTGTACCACACTGAGGTCCCCGGCTAATCCCCGAGCCACTCTAGTACGGATCCAGATTCCAGGTCACCAGAAATGTGGTTTGCATCCAAGCAGGAGTGCAGTTAATCACAGGCGGGTAGCTTAACAACCTATACTTTCTTTTACTAGTCTTCTTCCACTCGCCGCCAAACAGCAGAAGTGTTAACGCGGCCCATCTGGATGCTAAAAGCAACATAACTGCGTAATGACGAGAATGACTCCACTAAAACCAGTCATTACGATGGTTAATGACCAGCCGGGCTTAATGGGCCCAGTTCGCAGGCCCGAGAGCTGAAACTTCGAAAATAGCCAAATGCCATTACTAATGGGTTGATTTATAGATTTAATTAGATCGGGTCAAACTGTGTTTCTTTGGCTGTCAGATCGTTTATTTGGTAATCACAAATGAGCAAATAAAATGAAAACAAAGGAGTAAATTGCAGAGAATGTTCTCATTTCCAAGTCATTGACTTGGGACCCCAGACCTGGACTTGTTAGTTGTCTTCCATACATAATTTCAGTGGTATATTTACATCCACAGTTAGTCTATATTCCTCCAAACAACCCATATGTTTGGTTGCTCATGGGAGTTTTACTTACACAACAATGTTCTGAGGGCAAAATGAAAAATGATTGGTTCAAATAGATAACCAATCAAAATGTAGAGGAGGCGGGCCCACGCAACTAGAAGAGGCTGAGAAACCTGATTGGTTGGCCTGACATCTGACACAAGATCTGATTGGTTATCTCTCTAAACCGATGTTTTTTTTCTGCCCTTAGAACATGATTGTGTAAGTAGAACTCCCATGAGCTGTTTGGTTATCCATCCGGTTATTCTGGAAATGATGACTGGAAGTGCCTGATATATGTGCACGGTGCAGCCTGAACAGGCTCACTGACACAATTGTCTTGGAAAAGTGATGCCAAATCCCACTCTGTGCTGAAGGCTCCCGCCCCCCCTAGCCCCCCGAGCACGTCACATGATCCCAGGAGGGCAACTCACGGAAGGCGGTGTAGAACTCCTGCAGGGTGAGGTGCCCGTCGTTATTGTAGTCATCATAACGGAGCAGGTCTTGCGTGGTGCAGTCCAACGAGCTGTCCTCCAGGTGAACCTTCGTAGATATCTACACCAGAGGGAGAGCAGAGCAGCAAAAGATCTGTTAGCCATGGATCTGCTGAATCGCCATGTTCCCAAAACACTGAAGTATTATTTCAAAAAGCAAGTAGTGCTTTTCGAAGCATACCTCGACTATCTCCTGATGTGGCACATCATTCTTTAATGTACGTCCTTCGAGATATAGCCGTGTTTACGCACATCTACATAAGCTGTGGACAGACTCTGAAGTCCAAAAAACAATTAATTTGTCGTGGCCTCATCTGTGGGGAAGTCATATAATTCCTACAAAAAAAAGACCTTTGCCATAACTTTTCAAGAGTATAGCTGTCAGTTATCTTTGCAGATCTAGATTATTTATGTGTGGTCAAACAGCATAGATCTACCGTGGAACACTGTATGACACTTAAGTATTATTAGCGCTGATAGGGTATCAAGAACTCAATTCTACAACTAATATCTGTGGTGACTTCTGCTACTGCAGAGAACATAATTATACTGGATGTACAGACACGTCCTGTTCCTGATCCATAGTGGTAGGCATGACCTCGCTGTTGCATCACGGGAACCTCCCACCTGTGCCAGCTCCTCCTTGCCCAGGTGACCGTCCCCGTCTGTGTCCAAGTACTTAAACATGCCATCCACCAGCTCTCTCTTCTGCTCCATTCTCTTCTCCTGCTCCCCGCCGCTCAGGTTTTTCGGATGCAAGTCCAGCAGCATACCCTTCAGCTTGTTGTAGTCCGCCATTGTGCACGTGTCACCTTTGGGGCGACAAGGGTTAAGATGTCCTCCTCAGGATGCTGGCATATGACTGTAGATGGGAGTAGGCAGGCCCAGCTCTACAGGGGACCAGGGTGGTCCTGGCCCAGCCGATCATAAGCTTGGTCCACCGATTATAAGCCTACCCAATCATATGAATAGCCCACCCAATCATAAGTGTGGCCCACCTTGCCATTGGTACGGCCTACCCAATTATAAACCCTGCCCACCCAATCATAAATTTGGCTTAACCTGTCATAATCTTGGCCCAAACAATCATAAACTTGGCCCTTGGACAATCCTGTGGCCCACCCAACATTTCAAAACTGTAGCTAGGCCTGTAGCCTGGTCAAGGACGGCGGCTGGTCGACGTCATTGCTGCCATGCGGTCCAAGTTAGATGTTTTGTATGTGGGGTGCAAATACTTATGCAAGTCTATAATGCATATAACAAATGCTGAGTGTTGTGTTTGCTTAACCGCACATTTCCATTTTATTTCCCGGAATCATTGCACATATTCAAACCTTACATGCCTCTAATTTATCTAATTCTGCATTGCTGTCGCGCGCTAGCTCTGGCAAGTAAATGAAAGGAGAAAGCAACCGTGATTAACGAAGTACAGGAAGTGTTTATTTCTTACTTGAAACGACATTATGCAAACATAACACACACGCTGTGCTGCTCTTTCAGGCCCAGTTTAAATTAAGAAAATCACTCTTTTGTTTTCGAGCGCGTCGACTAAACGAGGTGTATGTTTTGGAGAAGTGGCGAGTGCGCGGTAATGAGCAGCTTATTGAGACAAATAAGCCTCTGGTCCAGTCTGCGGGGAAGGCCCACCTCCAGCAAAGACCTAGCTAAGATTTAATAGCTAATTCCGAGACGTAGCATCAGTCATTACTAATTAATATAACAGGCAGGTCTTTATTGAGAAGATATACTCCAGTAACATTCATAAAACGGCGGTTCGCTCTGCAATTTTTCTCGAAGCATTTCCCGGCCCTGCTATCTCCATTGAAGTTGGACACTCTATTACAGCATCTCGTGGCTGGGCTCGTAGATGCTATCCCTCTTTTGAAGCTCGCTGTTTTAATCTCCAGGTACACAATAAGGCTGGGCTTAGCTACCGAATACCGTTGACCTCCTAAAGTGTATGTTTCTGTGCCTTGTGGTGTTCAGTTATTGGTTTTGGGTCCAGAGAATGTCGTTTTTTTAACCACTACTATTAGATGTCTTGTTCCTCCCTGGAAATGGCCGCATTCACTTTCAATCCCGTTTCTGAAACATCATGATCAGTGTCTTGCTCATAAGTATAATATTAGGCCATTTCATACACCTGTGCAGCCTCCTCCCTCTTCCTCATACTCTACATGATCAATCATTGATGAGCCTGTCACAGTGGTGGGGAGAGATTCTATTTCCCAGTCAAAACTCTCTAATGAAGTACATCTATCAAGCATGAGTTGTACAGGAAAGGTCAGTGGTGATTCGGAACAAGTTGTTATGACACGCCATTAATCTGAGTCCCTCAATTACCTCTTATATTTGAAAGGTCTCATATTCTCACGCTAGGATAACCAACCCAGGTAAATAAAGCCAGTAATCATGACAACACCTCAGCTAAATTCTCTGACGAATTTCCTGGCAAGGTTCAGAATGGTGCTCTAGACAGTGCAGGCTATAAAAGTCCAGGATCTATCATTTTCTATGAACTACCTGAAGTTCACCTATTCGTTATTATAGCCCTCGATTGATGATGTTTTTTCAGTAAACCTCTAACTCATTTTTCATGTTTAACAGAGAAAGACGAAAGAGTGAACCACCTTAAGTATACGCTTTAGCAACTACGGATGACACCACAAGGTTACTGGGCATTTTGATTCCCAGCTGAGGTAAAGTACCAGTCAAAAGTCTGAACTACTAAGTCTTCTACTATGGAGCCATCCAACTTCCTTGGAAGCGAGGTTGTATATTTTTGAAAAACAAATGATTTTCAATGGATCTACCCAGACTTTGGACTGGTACTGCATTTGAATCTCTTTGTGTCCATGAACCACAGAGCAGCCAAGAGTATAGATGCAAACTCTTAACCTAAAACCTAACATTGGGAAGAAATGAATTAAAAGGCAATGAATGTGCATACCAAAACAGGCAAAAGATAAGTTAGGACTCCAAAAAGCACACGCAATGGCCTCCTTAAATTAATGCAACACATTAGTGGGGTTTTACCATTGTATGAAGGACACCAAATGATAAAAGTTATATTCATTTTAGGGCTTTTAAGTTTTCTAAACATTTTTCCTGTTTTTGTGCCTCAACTAAATTTAGCTGGGCGCTCTACATTGATTAAAAAATAAGTGCTTTGCTTTTGGCTTGTAGCCTGGACTTGTGTGTGTGTGTGTGTATTTTATTTTTTTTGTAGACTGAATAAGTCTATCCTGGGAGAATTACAGAGGTGAAAAACACTTGGAGCATCTGGCCAGGGCAAGGTCCTTGTGAAAAGTTTTCCGTTGACTTTCAAGTCGCACTGCACTTGTGGGCCCAGTTCTCGCAATGTCTCTCAGTCCGTCTTTCAAGATTTCACGGAATGCCCCCTTGCGGAATTTGCCGGTGGCTGCTCAAATATGGTTTTGCTACTCTGGGAGTAAACTTGGCAGGAGACAAAGCCCACATCTCCCATGGAGGTCAAAGTAAGTATCTGGTAAGCTTACACTTACACACACTCTTCTAGGCTGACAGAAAAGGCTGATACTTTTATTTTGTTAAGAAGTGTTCTTGTACAGCATGTGACCGCAAAATGGCAGCTAAAAGCCAGATATCACCCAATCAGTCATTCCTCGATACAAACGCCCTCAAATGTCTCATGCATGGCATCGCTCTTACCTAAACATTGATGGCACATTTCGGCAAGCCCCCCTGTGTTCCCTCCTTCTTTCCCTGTGCCATTTCTCCAGTGCTTGTTTTTTGCTCCCCCACCTTCTAACCTTCTCCTATTAGCGTGCAGCAAATTGCTTTGATTCCTAGGAGATGCTTTTGATTTGGTGAGTGGCCCAGCTATCAAAAATACTACCACTATTTTTCCCGGAAAATCAAAATGGAGCCCTCAGGTAGTGTGTGTGTGTGTGTGTGTGTGTGTGTGAGAGAGAGAGATTGCGAGATATCATTTTTTCTGGTCCAGTCCTAATACTGATATTAACAAATTGCAGATAGGTTGAGATGTATGGTTAACAACCCTAAGCACATCACAAGGTTATGTAAAAACTGTATTATCTTGTGAACAAGCAAAGCGATGGAGTGCTGTGACAGGTGACCTGGCCCCCACACTCCCCCGACCTGAACCCTAACAAAGCGATGGAGTGCTGTGACAGGTGACCTGTCCCCCACACTCCCCCGACCTGAACCCTAGCAAAGCGATGGAGTGCTGTGACAGGTGACCTGTCCCCCACACTCCCCCGACCTGAACCCTAACAAAGCGATGGAGTGCTGTGACAGGTGACCTGGCCCCCACACTCCCCCGACCTGAACCCTATAGAGCTGGTCTGAGTTGGACCAAAGAGAACATGTGGAACTCCTTCAGGCCTGTTGGAGAAACATCTCAGAAGGCTACATCTGGAAGCTGGCTGAAAGAGTGCCAAGGGTCTGCAATGCTGTCACTGATCCAGGTGAGAAATCACCATAGAGATACTTTTTACTGATTTCCACCCATCCATTAGCAGTAACTGTTTATTCCGTACAGGGATGCCTCACCGGGCATGCAGCCGCATCTAACATTCTGACCTGGAGGTTTCACTTCACATCCACCTCTGTGATGTTTTATGGAGCGAAAAGTACCAGCGGCTGCATCGATATGGTGCCATTTAGCAGCTGGTTAGCGCTCTGTAGCTTACAGCCAGGTAAATGAGAGGCTGTAGCTAAAGGGGGGTCTGCGTAACCAAAGAGGAGCAGTGCCCCTAGGATGCCTTTTCTCTCACCAAAACCTAAAGGGCCGCAAATGTCAATACTGCACTCTGTTAGTCTGGGTCAATGCCAATAATCACTGGAACAGAATACGATTCAGTTCACATTAAAGACAGTCTATAATTCGGAATGGTCATGGAGAATTTTTATTACATAGTAATCCTCGACGACGATGATGCAAATGCATGAAACTCGTCCGAATTAAGCTCGTTGTGTGTTGCTTGAATGTAAGAAGTAGGGTTCTGAGCTCCGTCGAGGACGGAGGCTAGAGAACACCTGTCAGATACTACTGACGAGGCTGGATGGGAACACGGGGTTATACAGCCCATACACTTGCTGTCAGGCAGAGCACAGGTGAATAGTTCTGGTCCAGACCAAGATTTTGTTTCAACAAACCAGTTGAATTTAAAGAGTCACAGTCACACAGCACTCAACTGGTCGGTTGGAACAAAATCTTGGTCTGGATTTTTACTTTCTGGACCTGAACTATTTCCCTCTGAGGCAGAGTACAGAGTGTAAATGATAGCCTCTGATTAATTGGACTGGTTTTGGAAGAGAAAACAAAAAGAGCTTGATATATCAAAGCAGTGCCGTGTGGCCCAGTGGGTTAGGATGCTATACCTATGATCACAATGTTATAACCCCCCCCCCACCACTGGTCAAGGAATTGTCTGACCCTATTTTAAAAAATATGTACATCTGCTGAATTAATGAAATGTACTCCCGGGCCAAAGTCTGTGTTCTTGTCAGCTAATAGTTAAACATTGACACCAGTGGCACCAATGGTGACAGAAGTAATTGCCCAGCCACCGAGCATGCTGGAGTGATGACATTTGCAGCATCAATAAACCCCCCCCCCCCCCTGAGGCTGTTCTCTGAACTCCAAATACAGGATGGGGGCTGGGGCTTTGGGGTGGCTCTATAATGCCTATATGGCAGCTGTTCTGCTGGCTGGCTCCATTGCCTCTAGGGGGAGCTGGTGCACTCCTCACAAACGCCGACGGTTAGGTGTTTGTGTGGAAGCATGACCTTGCAAGCATGTTCACCCCTGATTCACCCCACATTCACCCCAGAGGAGATTCGCAGAGCAGAACCGTCTAGTAAGCAAACAGCTATTACTAAACTTACGTCCGGCTTCAGCCTATACACTTGTACTGATACAAGATTAATAAGCAGTGAGTGAGCAATTAAATCCATATGGGCAACGTGCTGATAAAGGAGCTTTTGAATCCCGTTTCTCTAAATGCCTCGAACAGAACCCATAGTGATTCGATACAAAACAAATTTTTTTCTTGGCCTCTAATGCACAGTGCAGAGTACATACCCCCAAGCAATAAACGCCATCCCATAATGAAAAATGAAAAGTGTGAGGTCTCCCATGACAACACCTTGGCCCGCATGCTGTCCCCATGTTCTGGAAGGATGTGGTGGACACAAGGCATCGTCCCCAGTGCTAGAACCAGAATTTCCAGTAACAACCAGAGATCAAAGCTGATATTTGATATTTCCGGTGTTGGGAAGGATTCTTTTGAAATGTAATAGGTTACAAATTAGTAGACATTCTGTTAAAAATGATATAAGTAGTGTATAAATTTTGATTACTTCATCAAAACAATGTAACATTACATTTGATTACAAATATTTAAAACTGGGCAATAAAGCTGAAAAGCCCCAGTGGCTTTGCTGACCCGAATTGTCTGAAAATGAGAAAATAAGGTATTTCTGCACGGTAAAAAGATGCAAAACAACAAGATGTATATTATATTCTACATATAAGCTTTTTTATTTTACCAAAAAGAGTAGATTCAGATGCAACCCCTTTGTAATCACCCACATTTTGATTAGTAACTATAACTTAATAAAAAAAATTTCTCAGTAAAATGTAACGGATTAAAATTACATTTATTTTGTAATTTCATTGCACCGTTTAATTTCAACACTGTTACGTGTAACTATTTACTCGCAAGTACGGAATAGTTTCTGAATTAGTGATGAGATCAGCAAAGTGTACGTCCGTACTTCAACAGACACGTTAAACAGCTCGTTATCCCTCTTTTGTCCGCGGGAACTTCTTGAATGTAAAGACAGAGAGAGGTTAGACACCCGATAGACACCTCATCCTGGTAGGATTATAATGATTAGATGATGTGACAGGCAATTATACCAGAGGCAATTCAGCTGTCCAAATAGGGCCGCTTGCCCGTCCAGTGAAGAGCTACCAGCGGAGATAATCATCTTGGATGCAATCGGCACCCGATTGTTTCTGTAAAATCAGGAAGGCTTGGCGTCCACCGTCACCTGGCGATCACTCATTAAAACCGCGTCGTTCCACTTAAGATGATTACGATCGGTGATCGAGATTGCGGCCTTCACGCGCCATTACGCACGCAGCATCGGAACGCAGGGGTACATGCCGGCGGTTTGTGTGAAATGTCACGGTATGTTATACGTACAGCAGTTCACAATTAAGTTGAAGGTGTGAGAACAAGCTAATTTTAGCAAATGATTAGAATGGTTCTTCCTTGGAATCACACTGTTGTGTTCAGGCCAGGCTTTCCTAGAAATCATCCGCAGAAATAATCCTATGCAACACAACACTGTTCGTCATCGACAACTGAATTCCATTCAAATAATAAGCGACGAAATCTGGCTCCCAAGTAAAAACTTGAGATGTCTGAACTACTTGTTCTGGGAGCCAGAGGTGTGAAGCTCTTGTGCTTTGGGGCTCTCAGCAGACGCATTAGGACGAATCACAGACACCCGCAGCTTGTGATTACGCCCACCGCACAGCGTGATTGACAGGCCCATGTCTGCTCTCTGAAAGGTGAGGAAAGAGTGAAAATAACTGCAAAAAAATAAGCTAATTAGCAAATAAAAAGAATGAAATGAAATGCAAATGTATTCGTTTTAAATTATTCACCCACCATTGAATTAAAAATATCCTGGCGGTTTTTGTTGATTTACCATTTATATTCGTCACATTTCTCCCTCCCCATTTGTTTGTGTTCTCTGGGCTGCTGCAAGTCACATGACTCAGGTTCAAAGCGGGACGTACCACAGCCGTGTACCTTCAGGCGCGTCCTGTCCACGTGGCGCCGCATACCGACGGGCCCAAAGACCCCCCACAAAATACCTTCTAGAACCAATTATGGAAGTTTATTGATCCTTGGGCCTCCTGCCCCCCACCTAGTGTAGTGACTGGCTTTGGTCTCAGGGCCCCATGCAAATGCATGGCCTATGTGATGCTCTGTCAGGCGACTGCTGCATTGCAATCAGACACGAGCCCCCCACTTTGCTCCGGGTCACTGTGGTGACTGTGTCAGGCTCCCGTGCCTTCCTGCCACCCCCCCCCCTTCCCTGCCAGAATTGCCCACTCAGCGGTCACGTCACTGTAGTTAAACTCGGCCCCACTGCTGGGTCTGATTTCTTTTTTAAACATTACAATTTCACCAGGCTATTCTCTGATATTTTTCTTTCACCTTCAGAAGTGATTGGATATTTACCCCCCCCCCCCCCCCCCCCCCCCCCCCCCTCCCCCCCCCGCCCCCCCCGCCTCCGCTCTCCCCCCCCCCGCCCCCTACCTCCTCCTCCCCCTCTCGTGTC
>JAODKM010000046.1:3124095-3150920 GCA_026780845.1 Petrocephalus sullivani | reverse complement strand
GGTAAAACACTAGGATTCCCACGAGGGCAGCGAGGGGGCGTGGCACACAGGAGGATCGAACGGGCAGGGCATGACACCTGCTACCCAGTCCACAGTTTTGCCCCTTCTAGACTGTGTAGCAGGGGAGCTGGGAGGGAGCAAAAATGTGGACCATCTGTGAGTCCCAGAGGACTGGGTTGGACTGGTATAAGAAAATCCTATACTGGTGATCGGAAGATGGATGGATGGATGGATGGATTGATTTATGGTTAATAAGGTAAATTTTCAAAAAACATGGTCTATCTATGGGTCCACGCTACTGAATTGGCAAAGACTGATGGATGGATTGATTTATGGTTAACCAGGCCAATTGGCAAAATTCCAAAATTAAAATCCTCACCCAAAGAATGAAAGTATTTCACACGCTGCACGGAAACTATGATTACCCTAGCGCACAATGTGAACACTGACTCAAGTGCTAGAATCCCTCTCTTGGGTCCTCTGAACATCCCATAATTAGTCTTTAGGGAACTAGATATGTAAAACACATAGTAATTACCACATGAAACACGATTCTGCAGCTCCTCCCGATCTCACTAAGCAGGTAAAACAGGTACAAATGAATAATTATACAATACATAATTCATGAGCACATGTGCGATGTATGTATTACAGAACATTAGCGAAACTGCAAGCAGGAAGTATCATGATATTTAATTATCAGCTGTAATTGGTCTGTATTGCAGGAAGATAGTCACAAGGTCATGAAATTTCAGTTATATTGAGTTATAAACCATCCTGTCAAATGGCCAGCCAATTGATAATGGCTCCAAATCCACAGAGATGGCTGAACTCTCCCTGAAAGTGAGTAAGCTCCTCCCTCCTCCTTCTCCCCCCCCATACCGAGGCTCAAAGTCATTTTATTTTCATATCAGAATCGTCCCCAAAGCCCAGTGGTTATTTCATTTAGCTTCAACGCTTTATTTATTTTGACCGGCGTGATTTTCATTGGCCTGCCCAGTGACGGGATAGCAGCGGCAGGGCCATCCGCGGCGTACAAAGTGTCCCATCACGTGAGAGAGCTTCACATTGCTCTCGGGCAGCAAGCAGGACTCGGCGCCTTCGATTTCTGGCATAGATGTGGTTCGGCTTTAAAACTCTTCTGTCTGTTTAGCTACACAGTTTAACAGACACCTAGCTTTGTCCTCTTGTGACAACATATTAAGCAAATATACATACTCTAATCTCCTGTGATAACGTCACAAACAAAGTACAATCGGCTTAATTGGAAATCCTGTGCAATTGATGCGAAGTTTAATAGCTTTTCAATTAATGAATGCCTCCTGGATGACATTGCAATTTGAGTCAAACAAATTAATCCTCTTTTTTTCTCATCTCCGCTCCGCGTCCCAAGCTGCGTCTCGAGGCCTCAATTAATTCAGCTGCAAGCCGTGGAAACTGTGTTTCATAAGCACAGAGGTGTCCGCACTCATTAGCCTGCTTATCAGGTACGCCTTTCTCTGCAATCATCCCCTCTGATCACGCTGTCATTTTACGCAAGACTACAAAGCACTCTGCCGCTAACAGTCGGCTCCATGTGCAGAGAGGCCTAATTCAATGGGATTCCGTCTCCTTCTATCCTTTTTTCGCTCATTCCCAATGTTGCACCTGACAGACTGTTGTCAGATGTTATGCACTGCTTAGCCACAACTGTCAGCGGCATAGAAGACAGCTTGAAAATGGGGGAGGGGGATTTAAAAAATGTGAGGTCTATTTCATCGGGAAAAGGGAGTGAATGAATCCAAATTAATACTGAGGAAGAGATAAATCCTATGTTATACTCCTGAAACCAGAATCAGCCCCAATATCCTAATAGATAAAACATTGACCTTCTAAGCCAGGCATTGCGGTTTGAGTCCCATGTCGGGTGTCACTACTTTCCCAATAGTAAGCGGTACTGATTTGCAGTATTGGTCAAAAGTACTTTACAGTACGGATTACCCTCTTAACCGGCCACCTTGGAACTGGAGCCATGGCCGGTTGCCGTTTCGGCTGGTTAATACGACCAATACCTATTTTCATTTTGGCATAAATTTTCGCCACGGATTCACCATTATCCGACCGCTTTAGCGTCTTAAGATGCATATCCATTGAAGCTACAATTCATTTATGTTTCATAAAGGGAGGGAAACAGTTTGGTAAAAATAAAAATCTGAAAATACTCCACCCCCCCTTATTCAATTTAAATTTCGAGAATGTTAGCTTCAGTCATACAAAAGTTGTGTTCTTTTATTCAACGTAGTCCGACGTACTCTTTTTTTAGCTCCAAATCGTTGTTTTATTGTCCCCTCCCCTTTACTTGCTTTATAACTAAATGTAGCCTGGGTGTGTTCAGTAGCGAATTGGCACTCCACCTTAATCATAGAGCAAATAAAAGAACTCGGCCATACTCATCGCAAGCTAGCCGAATTGATTTGTGGAAAATTCATAAAAGAATACGTAAACGGAAATCACTCTGAGCGTAGGAGCCCTCTCACCTTCCAGGAAAGAAGGAATCTGAGCATAGGAGCCCTCTCACCTTCCAGGAAAGAAGGAAGAGCATACATATAATATAAAGAACAACTCAGGATAAAAAAAAAATATATATCTTAACAGGCCAGTTAATCCGTCGGCTGATTAATGCGAGGCCGGGTAAGAGGGATTGTAGTGTATCTCTGTTTTTATATTATTTTTCGGGCCAATAAAGTTAATTATGATTCTATTATTAAGGCTGACATAAAATGCAAATATAAATGATAAAAAGATATGCATAATATATATATATATATATATATATAAAAGAAAGAAATATATAAGTACGTAGAGTGTCACTTCCAGTGAGATAAATAAAATAATTCCTTATCAAGACTTGGCTGAATCTACTTATAATTCTGAAATTTAACTTACAGTGTCCTGAGTAGTGTTTAATTTTTGAGTTAATGGCATGTGAGTCATTCCGGAGCAAGACCTGGCAGAGAATCCCCCATCCACTGAAATGAGTGATTATAAGCATTAGAGGCCCGAATCGGTGGACATTAAAGAGTAACGAGAGGTTCCAAATGGTACAACCTTGTCGGACAGGACGCATGGGGCGGGGGGTCGTCACCGAACACAGGACAGGATCAGATAAAGTTTCACAAAAAATGTTATACAAAAACTTCACTAAAATAACCTCAAAGGAATTAGCATATTAACAGCCTTTTGGAAACTTACAAAATATTCAACTACCTGCGACTTTATCTAGTCCTGCTAACAATAAGTAGTTTAATTACAGTTCCTATGCTTAAATGTCCTGCTTAAAAAAAACACTACTTAAAGCAGTCATTATACTGCATTACACATACCTTCATAATACGTTATAATGCATCCATAAAGCATTATAAACCCAGCTATAACTATTTATAAAAAGGCATAACACATTATAGTCATGTGTATTATGCATTATGAATGCTCTATGAAGGTCTCATCTATAATGCACTATAAACACCTCTTAAGTAGCATTTTTATACTGATCATTATAATGCAATGAAGGTATTTATAGTGTATCATAGAAAGACATTCATAAGGCTTTCATAAAGCATGACAAACATGGGTATAATGTCCTATGTCTTCTTATAAATATTTATACCCATGTTTATAATACTTTACGAATGTGTTACAATGAATTCTAAGAACTGGTATTAGCGGTTATGAATATGGGCATCATAGAATCAACTTTTCAGTGTGGGTTACACATTTCCAGTTTACATACATATAACCCACCTGTTGGTTTCATGATATATTTATGTTTGTTTATTTCCACATGATTTTTTGTACCAAAATCGGGCACATGCTGCTACAGATCCCAGTGTGATTCCAGCCTTATAGTGATCTGAGGTAGATCTTTGGTGTTTAAACAGTGCTGGATGCGGCATGCACCACTGTTTTGCATGAACAAGCTGTATGCGGGGGTTGCATTACTGCCAGCAAGCAGTCACGTCACCGCGTCATAAATGCCTCAAGCTCTAAATGTCGGCAATTTTTTAATTCCCCATAAAGCACAGATGTGTGCATCCATGTTCGACGCAGCTCTGTTCCTTCGTGACTTTCTGGTACCTTCTTGGTTAATGCAATCAACAACCTCTGGCGCAAATTATCAGATAAAAAAACATGAAAACAATAAAGAAAAATTTAAGAAAAATTATTTTTAAAGATTTTAAAAGAGTTTTTTTCTTGAGGATACCTCTGCACAATGTCTTGTGTTATGTTCCAGGGTTTTACTATTCTGTGGTAAAATTTGTTCTGACCTGATCCCCAGAACACACACCTGCACACACATGCACTTCACAGCAGTCTCCTGGCAGAGAAATCTACCCGCCGGTAAATAATTCACATCGCGGGGAGCCTCGTCTTAACCCGGGGAGAATTACCCAGATGTCTGTGCACCTGCTAATGCATTCCAAATTCTGCCTCTTGTCATACTTGCTTGCTTTAATTTACAACTGAAGTAAACAGGCTTCAATTCCACTTTGCTCAGCGGCCCACGATCAATCTTGGTTTTAATTGTGGCATGCTGTCGTACGCTGTGCCATTTTTATTTCACTCGTTAATGTCAGAGGCGTGAGGCTGGCCCTGGCTGGCAGGTGTATGTATTGCAAATCGCTTGTTTCATTATCGATATAGTGCAGAAATTACACTGAGATCTGTTACAGCATATGTGCGATTTTGGTACGAAAAAATACAGATACGCATAAAAAAATAACTGTGCTGATTCCCAGGGTGGGGTAATCAGGGATGGTCAAAACCCATGTGGCATGCTAGTCGAGTTTCAGTGTCCAAAGCTTGTCCAAAGCTTATCACTGGTGTCCAATGCTAATCACTGGTGGTTTTCAAACCCCCCCCCCCTAGAAGATGGCGCCCTTGGCGACTACCCTGTCTGTTGTTTGGCAGTGGGCTAAGTTGGACAACAGGAAAGCAGAAGAGATCAGTACTGGCTCTGAGGTCACTATCGCTAAAAATATTGGCTATTTTGTTATTCATTTTTGGAGTTGTTTTGCATATAAATCACACATCTTTAACCCCTTCGTAGCATTTGGTATCTAATGAGGCAGTTTAGGCTGACCTAAACTGACACAATAGGAAGTAAAAATCTTCTAATTTCGACCTATAACTGTCTGATCCATTCCTTAACCACTACGCCCCAGTAGTTAATAGCAATAATGGGTATTGTTACTATGCTTCAACTTCAAAGGCTATCTTTTAGAAATGATTTGATGTTTAACTCCAGTGCAGTGCTGTATACCCTGTGATGAACATTTAGTTTGAATTAAAATTATTTAAAATTAATCTGATGTCCATGTATTCATATATAAATGCATGAATTCTTCTTGATGTCAGTGCAGACTGATTCATATGCCTCCCTCAGAAATCATTTTACTGCAGGAAAACAGCCAAATCAGTTAATTTAACATGACACCCAATAGTTTAATGTGCCGTTTTGAACCTCTGAGAATCATGATGTTGTTGGGATACTGACCCAAAATTGGCTGTTCGTGCTGCTATAAATATACACCATTGCAACAGCAATAAATATGCCATGTGCCATGTGAAATATTTCTGCCAAAGTCACCGGAATGATGGCTCGTGTCAGCATTCCGAAATAGGCACAATAAAAAGCCAGCGTGTAATTATCTGACAGCGGTGGAAATTGCAGATCCAGAAAGTAAAAATCCAGATCAGGGTTTTATTTTAACAAACCAATTGAGTATAAAGAAACACAGTCACAGAGTCCTCAACTGGTTGGTTGAAACTAAATCTTGGTCTGGACTTTTACTTTCTGGACCTGAAATTTCCAACAAACAAAGTGAGATCAGAACATGTTTGCCGCTGTTTATGTTGTGTCAGATCCTTTGTTCCCGCAAAGCGGGCTCAGCATCGGGGAACGGCAACTGTATCTTCTTGGTGAAAGCCCTGCTCGTTGGTCTTGGTCTAGAGATACTCATCACACGTTCTTCTAAACCCACGACCCGGAATGAGACAGGCGCCCCGCTGTCTGATTCCTTTCTTTCTTTTGATGTTGTAGAGGTACCTCGGTCATCCGGAGAGTAATGGATCACCGGACCACTTCTCCGTACTGCCACAAAAGCGAAGCACAGCTAGGCTTTACTTTAACAGATGCTTCAAAAACTATAGCGACCATATGCTGGTAATGTACACATCGTCCTCGAGAACAGCACGGAAGACCCATAGGGACATATCTGAAATGAAGAAAAAGCTTTTGTGATCTTAATTTTTTTTTATCTCAGGTTCCCTGCATGGACAAGTAATGACGCACATTTTTTATTAGTGAAATGATCAAAACAATCTTTGAAAACATAAACGTAAAACTTGCGCTTTTGGTCATTATCAAAGCAACCATCTAATGCAGAAACAAATGCAGTGGCTACATCACAACCTTGCAGGCTTATATAAACGCTAAATGCAATATTCCGATTTTCTGAATTCTCAAACTCTATGCTATCAACATCTTCATTTGTCCTCCTCTGCTCTGGTGATTTCAATAAATCAAGTTATGAACCGGTATGTTAAGAAAAGTAATTTGTAGTTTCAGTGAGTAAATTAAAATTCTCTATACTAGCACAGGCCTGGCCTTTCCCGATAATTGAGGCTTCAGGGAAGGTAATACAAAAGAAAGTGTACCCAAAAGAATTTTAGAAGTGCATTTATTTTATTTTTGTGGAAGCATATTTTGTTACACTAGCAAAAAACCTTTAGTAAAAAGTAATCAAAGGCACTTTTGTGTGTATTGCATCACAAGTACATCTATAAAAAAGAAAAACATTTATTATAAATTCAAATACGACTGTGGAGTGATAATAGTGTGACTATCGCTTGACAAGTTTTTACCGAATATTTTAAAGAAGAGTCACTCTCGACTTATGGTTGAGTCGTTTTTGAGTCAAACTTGATTTATCATTGAATCTTCACACTTGAGTCATGGGTGAGTGACTCTTGAGTGACACTTGAATCATGTTCGAGTCACAGTGCTGGAATACTGGCATGAAACTGTTGATCTAATGTGGATCATATAAAAAAAACTGATCAAAAGAAGTGCCAGTAAAGAAAAAACCACACAGTGCCACTCAGTTCTCATGAATTTCATAATCTGAACCCCATTTTCCTGATGCTACAAATGTCAAGGCTTCAAACTCTGTCTTGTGTACAACAGCTGGCTTCACAGTGATAACAAGCATTATCACCACTGTCCTATTTAATATCGTAAAAGGAGATACACAAGCTTTTCCCAGATTTCCCTCTGGTCAAATCCAATTAAATTCAAAGAAAAGAAACTTTGGCCACCAAGGTAATTACCTGCATTAATACTGCCCGATATAATCACTGCAAAGGAAATTATGCCATCACCTCACTTTGCTAGTAATTACTGGGCAAATTAATTGGCGACTACCCTTGAAATTAAAGCAAAACCAAAAATCAAGCCAAATGGGGCCTGAGGTTCACTGGCTTTACATAGCTATTTCTCCACCTGCTCACAAAGGTTAATTACAGCTTCTGATTACTCTGTGTTGTGTTTGTTACACAAAACAACTGGTCCATTAAGTTCAGTTACAAACAATTTTCTGGTACAGGAGTGCAATCAGACCACCAAACTCGTAACTTTCCTATACAGCATCCTGACCTATGACTTCTGTTGTTTTTTATCACAAGTCACACAGTGGTTGTAAAAGGGGAGTCAGGTGATGAGGATATTTGTGCCTTGTTATTGATTGTATAAGACTGGATTCTTTGTTCTCTCTTGGCTACTGAATATCTTGCGCATACCCAGAACCAAATGCTCGATCCTAAACCCAAGGTCTTTCTCTATGATTTCTCTTATGTTATTGTCAATCCAGCCATTTACATCCATGTGTCACATGGACTTACCACCACTGTGAGAGAAGACAAGCTACTGAAGGCTGTTCTGTTATTTTGAGACACTCGTGCAATGCATAAGTTATGCTATTTGTTTTGTATGCAACAGTAACCACCATAAAACTCTGCGATCGTTGTTATCTCTACTGTCCTTGTGTTTTTTATCACTTAGTCCACATGACTAGGTACAAGGTGTCCTTGGGTTTTACTACCTGATGACTTGGAATTCCAGGTACTTATAAAGCAATATTTATGCTCATCGGCTATCGAAAGAAGGTGCTGTGTGCTCATTGGCTATCGAATAAGATGGTGTATGCTCATTGGTCACTGAAATCAGGAGGGCGCTTCCCAGCCTAAGGAAGTCACAAAGGGCGATTCTCCAGTGTTTGTCTCAGATAGACATGCCATTGTATGCATATCTGTATTGCATCAATGAATAAAGAACTTAATCTGATAAAAAGGCTACTGAGAACTTGACACTGTTTCCATGGTAGAGTATGGAAAACCTTAGAATAAGTACGCAACAGAAAATACATTAAATATTATTTAATCTCCATGGTGATCTTCTGCCATAATTCCATTTCATATGGTCCTTTTGGCTGTTGACGTATGCAAGCCCTCACTAACGAGATACATCAGAGGTACCCCCATATCTGCAAAGACCAGATGAAGCTTCATGTTTCACCACCTCCCTCCCTCCAGGCAGTGCACATGGGCCACAGGTGTAAACCTGTCTCTCCCATTTTCGGAGATATCATCCATGCTCTGTGGATGATACGGCTGACTGACCTCTCCTTATTCACCTTAGAGGCCCCACACTACTGACTTTGCAGAGCTCCTTAGTTGTTCAGGAAATTATATTTATATTTATATTATAAATATATTTATGCCACTTCCTGCACAAACATTTATAGTGACAGCCGAGCAGAGGTGGACAGTTCGGGTCAAGAAAATAAAAATCCAGACCAAGATTCTTTAAACTCAACTGGTTGGTTGATTTTAACTTTGCATCTGAAATATTCACTTCTGTTGTAGAGCTTTAGACATCGCAAAGTGGTACGGGAAAGAATTCTACCTTCCAAGATCAAAAGGGAGCCAGCCAGTAAAGGGACTCATCAAAATGCAGAACTCGGGGTACAAAACGGAGTCAGCAGAGCTCAGGTTCCCACCAGCAGGGTTCCAGTCATGTGACCAAGGCTAGACGTGATGCGATGAAAATTCTCGCAGTTGTCTTTTAAGCCCCTCCTCCTGATGCATCTACGCAACAATTAATCCAAGTGTCTGCTTACACAATCCATCCAGATGTTTGCTCTCTGCTTGACGGCAATCAGACTGAAAGCTTTAAGACTTCAATTAAATGGAACCAGAAAAAAATGACCTTTTAAAGTCTTAATTCTAGATAAGCAGTACTACTTAGTCAGCTCAATTTCCTGTGGCCTTGCTATAGATATGTGTACCCATTCAGACCTTGTCCACACGTACATGGTTATTTTTATAAACGAAGCTTCCCCTCCTCCTTGGCCTTTCGTGCACATGCAAACAGAGTTTTAGGTCGAACTCGGTCCAGGGTTAAGATTTTTATAAACTCCGTTTTCAACATCAACGCACAAACAGGGAAAATGGAGTTTTTGGTTAGTAACTTCAGAGTGCCGTTCACTGTTTACATTAGCCTAGCAGAACTTGTAATAAGGCTTCGGATTGGCCAACATGGCTTTACAGTTAGAGTTACATCGCCGCCTATTGGTTTGGCATGCTCTTGATAGTGCATTTTAGCGTTTTCATGTGGACAGAGATTTTTATTAATAACGGAGGAGGAAAAACACAGTTTTTAAAAATACCTGGGTACGTGTGGACAAGGCCTCAGTGTACAGTTTGTAATCCCCATTTCCGACTTAGTTACTACAATGGTTACCATGGCGCTATAATGACATCAGCACCACAATATTATAATTGTCAAAATAAATAAAGCAGCAATCGTATGGTAAAAATTCATTGATTGCTGCCTCATCAACCCATTACTGCCTGACATGCCCAGGCTACTGGTGAGATTTGTAAACTGAAGATTAGTATTAGCATTTATGTGAGGAAAAGGTTGTTTAAAGGTTACCATCTCATCCTTCTCAGAAGTAATTGGTCTAGGAAATGAGTTTGTTCAAGCTATGTGTTTAATTGGAATTAAACACCAGTGTGATTTGGTGTGGTGCACCATCCTAGCTGTTTGATTAAGCATGTGCATTAGCACATGGTGGAACATTAACACGACGTATGAAAGGGGGGTATACAGATCCTGAACACACACCGAAGATAAAGCAGCACCAGCCTGTCATTGGTATAACCATCTAATTAGTTTGAATTCTTGTCTGTTTTAAAAGAATTCTCATTAGACTCATTAAATATACCACTTGGTAATGAGATGTGAAACGTTTCATACTGATCATTTACACCTGGAACACGGCGGTAATGAAATTATTCTGTGGCGTGATTCGGAATCAGTTATAAATGAGGCTTGCCAGCTGTTGACATTTATTTCTGACGCCCTCACTTGCTTGTAAATCTGTAATTAACGTTGTTGATCCTTGTGTCTTCCTTAATTAAATCACGGAGATCTAAAGGACGACTTTATGCAGTTATTGATAATAGCTCTCAATTAATTGCACACCCTCGAAACATCAATCTTACTTCACTGCCATACACCTGTTAGAGTAATTAATGATTCAGACAGTGTGCAGCAAGTCCCACAATTCCTCCACTTGAATATAACTACTATTAAGTAGCATTTATATCATTCGGGAAAAAAAAATAATAGATGTTGAGATTGACTACAGTCAGGGGTGTAGCTAGGGATTTCAAGCCCCCGGTCAAAAAAGTCACCTTGGGTCCCCCTGCTAAGTTTGTCACTTGCTAAAGAAATATGAGTCCCCCACAGTAGACAATTTGCCAGGCTGGGGAGGTCCCACCCCCCTGATTCTGCCCAGGTATCCATGCCCCTCCAATGCCTGAGTACAGCAATTGCAGTACCTGGACCTCGCCTAACACATCGGCTCACTTTTATCAGAGCTATTCTTCACTTTTAAAATAAATCCACCGCTAGACTGACCCGATTCACACCGATATTCTCTGTTCCACGCATGCGCCATCAGGTAAGTCGCACTAGGGCCGTCTCCTTAACGTCACCCGAGAGACAAGATGACTCACAGGCAGCGGGATTATCATTGACTCACCGAAGGCTGGTTTGGATTGCACCTTCGGGACCGTCAGTCTAGTTAGCGTGCTGAATCCTGCATTCACTCTGTTTTATTGCGTGGGGCTGGGAAGCAAGGGGTGGAGTGTAGAGCCAGGCATGGGCCTGCAGGAGAGAGAGCACTCTCGAGACACAGCAAGAAGTGGATCAGTAACATCCACCCAGGGAGTAGCCGGTCCATTTCTTCCGTGTGCTATAAACGTGTTCCTCAGCCCTCACCGGACTGGGGGGGGGGGGGGGCACTGCATGTCATTGTACCTCCTTCCCAACAGCCACTGTGCTGTTCCGCTGGGGTTACCCTGGTGTGGGAAGGTGGAATTCTCTTTAAAAGCAATTATCAAAGAGACTTCGATACGTGGCTACCTTACAAACGACCTCCGGTTCCCAACCCATTCTGCGGTACGCGCACATATTTGATTGATGAATTCAATGTACAGTATTCAATGCATGATTTAACTGGAAAAAAGTATTAACCACCCTCATAAAAATGTTCAGAGAGAGACTCACATTTTTTCCAAGTTCGTTTTTTTTTGAGTGGATTTTATTTCCCTTAATTGAAGAGGGAGACAAACTGAGAACAAATACATTTGATATGATTATTATAATTATGTCCCAAATGATTGCTTTTTCATGTTCCACTTCAAAAAGGTGTTAGGTTAGCCAATCATCACACCAAATAATTACCACTCACGAGGGAGCGGTAGATCGGGATTACCAAAAATAGAAAAAAAAAACGGTTAAATGATTAACTTCTCTTTCAGATGTTTAACTTTAGGTTGGAGCCTAGAATTTGCCGGCTCGCCTTTTTAACCCGAGGTCTCTCTCTCCAGATTACTGGGGGATTAAAAGCGGACCTCTCTAATTCGGCAGTTCACAGAGCACTTCTGCATTAATAAGTAAGCCCTTCACGACATAATTAGGCTTTGAAATCACGACTCCATGGAGGCTGAGCTGGAAAAGTTACACGTGAATCTGCAGCAGCGGGGCCGTACACACACACAGACACACTCACGTGCACACGCACACACACACGTGCGCGCACGCACACACATAACGCACCGAAGATCCAACGAGGTCACCCGTGTTCCGCGCTCCTGCATGCATCGGAGAAAATAATGAGCGGCAATAAAACACTCAAAAGTGCGTCGGCTTTGCACTTTAAATCCCAAAGGTTCTTCTTCCCAACCAGTAGGTGTCTGCAATTACACTTAAAAGGTACTTACTGTGGGACTGTTCAGATTCAAGGCCTCGGGAGACTATTACTTGAATGAGAAAGCTGTTTATCACTCAGGCTTCAGAGGTCTATGCATTAAGAAGTGATATATATATTCCCATTTGTATTTGTGCGTGTTTGTACCAAAAGGTGTAGTTACATTTTATGCGCATTTAAGTTCTCCTATTAAATTACTTTACCATGCCACGACGACAGTTTACAAGATTTGCTGCTTTGTAAAATAGCTTTGTAATTAGACTGTTTATAAACTGCATTTCTTCATCAGTGCTGTTCTGCGATGGAAATGAGCTCATGTTAGAGAAGAACACTGTGCGATGCTGTGCACGTTTCTCCTTCAAGGTCAGTGGAGAGGTAAAGGCCACGAATTAAAACCCAGCTTTGATAAATCACGCATAATCCAGATATCGCAATCATGACAAGATTTATTATTTATTTGTAATATTCTGAAAATAACTTTGAAACCAGGTGTACTTTAAATACAACTACCTGTATTCTTCGCCAAACTGTACATGCAGAGGCAATCCTAGGGAATCTGGGGGCCCCAGGCAAAAATACTCCATGGGGCCCTCCGTTTCCCCTTCACCAGGCACGGTAACCTGTAATACCTTTATTTGACTGTGAGGTGTAAATTAACAACATCAACAAAGAGAGTTTAATAAACACAAGACCTTTAATTTCACTTTTGTGAAAAACAGAATACACAAATAAATTTGTCGTTGCAATGTGCTATGTAATTTCCAACCCTCAGGGGCCCCCTCCCAGATCGGGGCCTCATGCCATTGCCTGCCCCGCCTGTCCAATCGCTGTGCCTCTGTGTATACGACACTCCGGAAAGCTCCTATTCATCTCTTATCTTACGACTTACCATATTCAGATGACTAATGTACAGCTTCCAAGTTGCCCCAACATGCATTATCTTCTAATATACTGTATACAGCTATTCCTCATCTACTCTAGTGAAAGGTAGAGTTTCTTAAACCATTTCATAAAGTAAACTTACTGTTAAATACTGGGCACTAGTGTTGCATTCAGAAAAAAACAAAAAAACAGCGAGGTCCCGCAGACCCGTTTAGCTGGCGTGAATGAAGTAGCACCCCCAGACGGGATCTCCATCTCAAGATTGCTGTCTGAAATGCAACCGCGTTCTGAAGTGTTAATTTCGTTCAACCTGGCTGCCTGAAATTGAATCGACAGTCCAACAGGAGCAGGGGGCATTTAATAAGCGCCAATTTCCCTGAGTTTCGCCTAGCGACGGCTCCGCCGCTGCATTGTTACACAACCATTAGCTAGATGGGCAAAATGAACTTGCTGGGCTAAATTAATTCACTTGTCAGTCAGAAACTCCGCCTTGTTCTTAGGCTTTTGCCAAATGCTTTCACCAAGTTAAACCATTAAAATGAAATATTAGCACAGGAAGATCAGAACTGCTATAAAAAAAATGCTTAAAAAATGTGAAGAGAGGAAGGATGCTGTGACGACAGTTTGAAGAAGTTCTGCGCGTTTAATCTATCACTCCATCTCTGTAGTATGATTCGTGTGTGGACAGCATTTCTGATTCGCAACCTGCAGCGAGTCCGAGCCCTTTGGAACAATGCGGATGGATCAGGTAGGGGCTGAGGCGACGAATTCCGTATTAGAACAATTTGCTCTTCATCTGTGAAAAAGACTTGGGCAATAACAATCTAAACGACTCCCAGTACAAGCACAAGCTGTGACAGGCATATTTTGGCTTTGAAGTGAATTTGAAGACATATAATTTACTTAATCGGGACAGCGCAGAAAACGCGGTCAACTTGAGGCAGCGTGAGAACACACCGGGAAAACTCTACGTTTTATTAAGAGAAAGAGAACAATCATGGATCAGGCACAAAGATGGCGGTGGGGTATCTGTACCCGCCATGGTGTTGAACACTGCAAGGGGAGAGCCAGGGAGAGACAAAAGGTTCTTCTGCAAGACCAACTCACTTTCATTTCATTTAAAGGGTCCTCTAATAAGGCCACAAATGACACCAGAACATGATAAGGATCAGGTGGGAATCCTGATATGCCTATCCATCCGATCATGTAGCGCAGCTGTCCCAGGCCATGGATGCTGGACTGTCCTAGTCATTCCAAGTCACACCCCTGTGCTCCCGGCCCCCCTGCTTGGATGTCCGTGTTGGCATGGCAACCTGTAACAATGAGCTGGGGTGATACCAGGCGTCTGAATTCCTATTCTGGTAACGATCTGGATGGTTTTAAAGGATGTAAACCACCTAGTTACTCAGGGGTTTCACAGGGATCTACAGCAGATGTACAAGGTCCATAATGAGGATGCACTCTCAGCTTAGGTTATAACATTGCAGAAAAGTAACAGGTCATTTGTCAGGTAGTATTTTCCTGTATAAGACACAGTGTTTACTGCCCAGGTAGAGTGCGGGAGGTTCTTTCCTGTGAATCACTTAAAAAAATATGCCCCAATGCTCATGATATGGCTGTTTTAAGGACACACAGCAAGGAGAGGTGGAAATAAAATGTAGGGGCGGAATAATACGATACAGTATGGTGCTGCATACAGACCAAATGGGAGGATTTGTAAAACGTAGAGGCCAGCTGGTGTTATTAGAGTGTATTGCAAGAGTTTCCATACCGTTAATGATGTATTGACATGTATTTCTTTCATTTTGAGTACAGTAAAGTAAAGTATAGTGTAGTATAGCAGGTGACGCCTATAATATAAGTCGCTTATCTTGAATATGGACCTTCCTGAGAAACATAGGAGAAGGTGTTCTGGCACCAGGTGGACAACATAATCCCAGGGATGGAGTTCCTGTGGATACACATTATAGTTATTGCTTATTTTCTAAAATCTCTATGCTTGTACCATATGATCCCCAGGGGGAATATTGCTTACATTCAGGATCTCTGGATTTTGGCAAGGTGTTCAACAATGTTTTGGTTGGGACCAGATTGGGTTCCCCAGGCTTCTGGAATCAGTTATAGCTTGTCCTTTCTGGGCAGGTGTAATGTTTGAAGCACAAAATTTCCCTAGTGTTCAGAGTGAGATATTGCATCATCTTTTTATGTTCAATTCGATAGAATACTATGGCCACCTGTTTGTCTGTGTGTTTTAGCATCGGACATCCAGGGTCTCATTGAGCTCTGATCCTTGTATGACATTCCCAGGACAAGAAATGACATCCTTGCTTAGCATTTGACTGAGTGATACCGGCCGTGTCCTCCTTTGTCTTCAGGGCTCTATAACTGTTATAACTATAACTGTTAGAATCCTTAACTCTTAATCAACTTCTGGGCTCCCAAAACCAGGACATTAACACAAACAGTAGAAGTTCCTTGATGTGGTTTCGTAATCAAACATATGACAATGGCTTTCAAAGAGCTCCGTTTTCCTAACTGTTGTGTGAATAAAAAAATAAGAGTGAGGGAAACTTTTTGGGAAAATAAAGGTGCTTAATGGCCTCCCCAAAGCAGGGTTGTTTATGCAAAGATGACAAGAGAAAATGTTGCACTGACTTCAGCTCTCGCTGGAATAATCCCTTGTAAACATGTGTTGGGAGAAAGACCTAAGCATCCAAAACAGGAATGACGCACACTGTAAGCTCTTCCTGGAGCTGAAGGCAATCTAAAAAAAAAATTAAATCAAAGGAAGTTGTTTGTACTAGATTAAGGATGGCATAACTCAATACCGCTCTGCCTAAACGGACCCAGTGACACACACGTGAAATACTGTAAGCGATGAACCTGTCTGCCCATGTATGCATTTCATGCAACATCATTTCATGCAACAGCAAGTATCCCAGGAAACTGCATTGCCAGGTAGCTTCTTCGCACGATCCGTGAATGTGCACTGAAAAAAACACACAGCCTTCCAACTTTCCCTGAGAGAGAGTGATGTTTATTGTAATTGATACCAATAGTGTAACAGGGGATATTACCATCCGAGACAAGACATCTATTTCAAAAAGCAAATAATTTAATACAGTTAACCTATGGGGAAGAATTAACTTAATCAGGGTGACCGTGTGGAATGCAAGCCAAAGAGGTTTTGTTGTCTTGTCAGTCATGAATGTTTGGGAAACATTCTGAGATGTTCTCTGCGTGTAAGATGATTTTCATCAATATTTTGCATTCAGTGAATGTTTCAGAAATGTCAGTCCAAGGTATAATACCTAAACCTCCCATGTAAAGTACCCTAAGACCAGCCAACGCAGTAGTGCATAAAAATCTGTGGGACTATTGTAAATCTATTATGATAGATCTATCTTTTTATTTGCCTTTGTGATTCTAAATCGAGTCAAGTGGAATCAGACTGAGAAGGACTGTGATGTCCCATAAGGTCGTCTTTCTAGCCTTGAACACTTGCCATTCTGTCATCTGTTTGATTGTCAGAATCTCAAATTTAACGATGACCCAGTAAAAAGAAGTCCCACTCTGGCTGGCAACGCGACAGGGTCGAATGCTACGTGCAAACAAAGGCAGCATATGGTGGCAAATATCTCCCGAGGAAACATGGTCGCCCCCTGGAGCACGGAGGCCACAGCGCACGACAGAGCTTTATGGATGATATTATAAACATACAAGACATCAATCCAGGAGGGATGATGGGAGGACTGGAGCCCAGAGCTTACGCATGAAAGACTCATGTCCATCTGTCTGACTAATTGGACCTGTTTGCGGTGCAACTGATTGTTATTTATAATAAAAAGGAAAAATCACAGCACAGTAACAAACTGCAAGCACTTCATTGCTGTGTCGTTGATTTGACCCCCGGTGATTAAAAGAGTCCGTTCTCTTTGAGCTGGATTGGGTTTGGCTCAGTAGGCAGCATCTCCACTTCAGAGACCTCCTGCGGACTTGCCGTCTAGTGAGAGCGGGCCTGTATCCTGGCCGTTCCCCTGCCGGCTCCTCTTTGCGAACACGGCGAGATTAAAAGCTCTCCACTTAAGCGCCGTTGTTGCTTGTCGCCACGTATTAGCCAACTGGATTTAATCAAAAAGGGGTCAGGCAAAATAGTGGCCGCCAAAACGGCTTAATTATTACTCTTGAAGAAAACAGTTTTCTACACATCAAATTCCAAAACATGGGTTTAACATGGGGTATCAGTTAAACAGTTCCCTCATAGACACTGCAGTGCTGCCTTGGTAGTTGGGTATACAGTACTGTTATACCATACAATTGTTCATGCACACTTATTCCCCGAATAATCCACATTTCTGACAATTTTTAGGTGGGTATATGGTAAAGCCATGTTTTTGGAAGTGGGTATATGCTGTATACCTGCATATAACCGCCATTACACCTCTGATGTACAGCTAACAGCATGTGTTAGACAGTTTAGGGACCACTCTGTTGACGTCGTCTTGGCAACAAGCATTATCCCTGCGACGATATTTCTCACTAAGCCGATCATGCAGTAGCCCACGCAGGTGAACCGCTACACATATTTAATGAAGCGGCTTTGGTGGTATTATTAGTAGCAGTAGCTGTGCGTGAGTATTTTAAGCTAAAGTAACTTGTTCCGCCATTATCTGCAGCCAAAGGTGACAGAAGTAGATTTAGGTTGCAGCTGGGATTGTCTTTGTGTTCCGGCTCCTATGAACATACCACCCACCTGTGAGATACAGTCAGTGTGTCTGGAGCCAACAACCAAAAGCTTACATAAAGACTATCGATTGGAAGGAATACAGTTTTATTGCAGTGCTTGGCATGAAAAGGATATTTCTGTTTATAGGACAACCAACATCAGACTTTCCATCTGTCTTACCCTCATATCTCTCCACTGGAAGGATCCAGTGGTCTACACCAAGAAAACAATGTCAGTCCCGACAAGTTTTTAATGGTTTGCCAATACTTTGAATCAAAGCTGGAGTGTTTCCGTTATTATTGTTATTATTATTATTAAGCTAGAAAAATGATAAATCAGCAGAGATTTAGGATACATACTTTGGACTACAGCTTAGTGAGCCACAAAGATTACAATCACATAGATGTCAGTTACATCTGAAACACTGAAAATAAACATTTCCATGCATCCATCCATCCACCCACCCAGCTGTCAACTATGTATTCTGGTCAGTCATGGGCCTCACTGCTGAGTCATGGGCCTCACCGCTGAGTCATGGGCCTCACTGCTCACAAACGCATGCAGGCCAGAAAATAGAACATGACGTCATAAATATAAGTGAATGGCTAATATTTTACATTTTCTCTAAGTAGATACATGTGCAGTCATACGACAAAAGTCAAATTCCCACTGCATGAATCAGTATTTTTACATGGCGATGTAATAAGTAGTATTAACCTTTCTTACAGCAAGTATATTTTATTAAATCATCGACAACATATAATCAAACAAATGGTAAAACTTAATTGCTATTAAAGTTTATAACACAGCTTTGATACGGTACATTAATGTGTCAAAGCCTTGGTTTGTACTCTGACAAGTGTGATTTGTAGCTTTCCATTAAAAGATGACATTAATTGCAGGGCTTGACCTGCTGCCGCTCAAGCTCGTCTCGCCTGGAGCATTTCATGAGCTGTCACCCCAAGGGTGTAGATTTGGCATGGAAGGTAGGGATACATTCTACGCCCTTGTGTTACCTGTTGGAGAATCCCAACACGAAGCTCCAAAGTTCACAAACTATGTTTACACAACTATATTCTGATAAAGACATTTAACAAGAAATGAAACTAACAAAATATAAGAACAGCAAGTAAAGGATTATTTCTGAAGCAAGGACAGTTTGAGGGATAATAGTAATATTTGTGTTCACAGTACATTTGGCAACTGTTTTCAGCACAATTTTTTGTTTGAGAAACCAAGCACTTTGTATTCTGTTGTAAGGGTGTTTGCCATGTGGAGTTTTACAGACATTTGGAAAAAATTTCATCATGTTCGAGGTCTATAGTGTTTCTTTTCCCCCAGCCGTCCATATAAACATTAATTTTGAGCAATTTCTCGATGCACAAATCAATTTGGTGTCACTGGTGACAATTTTACAAAGTCAAGTGAAGTTTCAATACTTCAGGAGTGACCGTCATTCTGTCCTTTATGGTGAGAGTAACAATGGCAGCGTTTCTTGGTCTGATTTGATCTGTCTCCAGCTATCTGTTCAGTAGTGTGAGTATAAACAAGTTCTGCCAGTAACCTAAGCTCAGAATCACGCTCCACTCCCCGTGCGTCTCATCCCTTTGCCTAACGGATCTGACGTCACTCCCCCCTGTACGCAGGGTGACAGTGTTCTAATTTCTCCGCCGATTCCCCGCGGATGAAGAACACAAGGAAAAAAAAAAGTGTGTCAGCACGTCTCCGCTAAGCAGCCAACCTCAGAATCCCTGTCCCTGCAGCTGCAAACACGCGAGCGAATATTACTCAGTCAGTGTCGGAAAAAAAGAAATAAAAAATTCTGCACCAGCCTGAAATTTCAAACGGAGTTAACCTCCCTTCCCTGTGCAATACGTAGCCTGAAATAAACGAACGTGGGTGGCAATTAGCTACGCGCATTGTATACAGTCTGCATACACATTTTATTGTTGATAGATAATAATTATACAGACATCGCTTCAATCATTTATGTTTCCACTGCCATATTACAGTCTGCATGCTGTGCTCATTTGATCATAAATAAATAGCATGTGTTATTGTCGTATATGTTGTTTATATAACGTACACAGTCGCTATATCACTCTCGTTGTGATGACATGCACAACGACAACAACAAAGAACTGAATTAGGGAAACAAACGGGAAAAATCGGGAAGCAGAAAGTAGTGCTGGAGGAGAGAAGTGTTCTGTGTGCCAGGAATAAAAAAGGCATAATGCTCAGCAGTTTGTCAGTCTTTATTATAATGAATAATTCCCTGAATTCATATTCCTTCATCTCCATGGTAATATTGAGTCCTTCGGTACCTACAATTAACAGGGCTCTCTGAAAAGAATATCCCCATATAGTGTTAAGAAAACAAAAGAAACAAATGATCCTGGCCTCCCACAATGTCAGGGAGGAGAATACAATCGCTAACCCATGCCTGTACTGTAAGTGAGCATGCTTCCATCAGACCAAACATAGTGTAATGACTGGCAAAACAGCTGGCCTTTTGGGAATAACTCAAGGCAGTCGATGCAAATCTATATCAATCTATATGTTGACTGGAACTGTATTTATTTAGACTTACCTAACAACCTAGATATGGAAACACACAGGGCACCAGTCAATGCACCTGGGTGCTATTTTGGTCCACATTATTAGACCCATTGTTTGTTAACAATGATAATACAAATTGCAATATAAATAAACCAGTTTTTGCAAAATGTAGAGTGACCAGACAATCCATGTCAGGGAGGACACTTTGAGCTAGGACAGGATTTGTAAACTACCATTTCAAATAAAAGGACCTGGATTTCACTTAAGCACCACGTTTTTGCTGTGTGCTGATTGGCCAGTCTCCTATAATCATGCATGTGCTACTAATGTTAAATGCGAAAAGTCTTTCAATCATGGAAACAAACCAGTCAAAGCACAAGATAAACTGAACTATTTAGCTAAGCCGAGGAGCCTTTCAGTTTTAAAGTGGTTTGTAAAACCTGAAGTAGCTGAAAGTGTCCAGGATGACATGGGTTATCTGGTCACCTTAGACTAATGCTAATGCTAATTCCTAATGAAATGGTCAAGGAATTTGGCACGCATTACGGCTCTTCTGCTGTTCTTGTAAGGAACGGCATTCTTATTTGATGTTGCCTGCTTAACATACGGAACCTTAAGCAATCTTAGCTTAACAGTTTCTTCTTTTATTCCTTGTTATCACCTATTAATCTGTTAAAATCATTTTAGCAGTTGTTCTCACCCTTAAAAACGTGTTGTTTCTTTCACACCACAATTTAAACATGAAACTCAATTAGCTTCCCGCTTTCATGTTTTAATCTGTTACTTCGTGTTCCTTCATCATTGCATTTTGCCCTTTAATCTGCTTTACATTTATTTTCTACAGACTGTCCCTGTTCCGGAATCCTTCTCCCCCGCTGAGGTCTGAAAAGACTGCTTATCCATTCAGTTACCGACAAATGTTATAATAAATACAATTCGACTTTATTGAAGCGATTCTAAGCATGAAAAGGAATTAATGTCCTAATGTGCTTATTGAACAAATATCTAGTAACCAAGTAAAAAAAAACAAAACAAACAACAGATAATTCAGAAAAGATATTCATCACTCATAAACATAATGTATAACTGAAATGCAAAACTATGAACTGGTGAAATTATCACGCTACATCTAGCTAATTCTTAATATATATCTCTTAATTATGTAAATGCATAGCTTCTTGAGACAGAAATGTTTTTTTTTGTGGGATTATATTATTCTCTCAGTGAAAGATGCATAAATAAACCACAACTGACATTTGGAAATCGCTCCTCATTTGAAAGAATTTATGCCCTACAGTGCAACCGCTGTAATGTGCAAAAAGGCAATTGAACACCTGCCTAATTTGGATTAAACATGCATGACAGAAAGTGTTGAAGTTCTCCTCCTGTCTAATGCGAATTGACTCAGGGCCCCCCAGGATATTCGCTGCTCTTGCCTTGCATAAGCAGCCGCAGCAGGGACGCCTTGGCGCCTGAGCGATGCAAATCTACGAACAAGGCAAAGTGAAACTTTCTCAGGCCGCGGCAGACAAGCCACTTAGCTTCCTGCTACTCAGCACTGGAATTAATACTAAACAAAAATAAATAAAGCGAAAAATTCTGGTACGTCGTTCACAGACAGATTAATTTACAGGGACTAAAGAAATTTCCGCAGAACTTCAGTACATCACACTACACAACGCGCTAGCTTATATTTTTATATGCACCAGCATAAATATGACGTATCTTGTCTGGTCTTCGTATAAAATCCGTCACACTATTGTCATTATGTCTAAAACATTGGTCAGTGTCCGATATAGACTTCAGAGCAAATCTTCTGGGAAGGTTCAAAGTGAAACACTAGGTCTCACAGGGTTACTTTAGGCTCCAATATATTTACGTTCTTTTAAAATATTAGTACTATTTCTGAATTTCGTGGGGCAGTTCTCTGCAAAAGGTAAACGAAGGGTTTAGAATCAAATCATGGTTAAAAAAAATTGCTGGGCTCCACAAAACTGAATGCCTATAAATACCCGTTTATAGAACAGCTTTCAAACCTCCCTAAGTCTTCCTGCTCCAGGATCCTCGCTTTTATTTATCAGAATATATTATACATTGAGTACAAAATGTATATGTAAACACAGAACATATATTTAAACACCCGAAGGAGCACAATCACCTGCAAAAGGTCTATTACCATAGAGAACATAGGCATATATTGCAAAAACGTGCAAAATCACAGTCGCGTCTTTTGTGATTTTGCCACTTTCTTCCCAATAGATGCAAAAAAAAAAAACCCCACCGGTACAACATTTTAGTTTCAAATGCTGAAGTATTTTGTTGATTTATTTTACAGCCAATCTATCAGTGGCTTTGGCTTTGGCTTTCAAACTATTTAGTGGTCAGCTTTGGTTTTTGTGATACTTTGTTTTGACGGCTTTGCTGTATTTCTTGCTACTGCCAATTGGTACATATGTACAGTATATAGCATCTATGTGTGTTTGTAGATACCTGACATACAAAATAGATTGTATGCTTCCGGAAATAGCTATGTGAATTTGAAAAGTTTGATATTAGAAGCCTGGACACTAGACACACGGACTGAAGACCGATTGCGCAGCAATTTTCTTTTACACAGTCAACCACATTCACATTAGAAGAGACAAAAGCATTTTCCTGGTCTGTCATTGAATTGAAACGAACAAATTCTTTGGCTCGAGTCTCCAGAACCTAAATGAACCCGTTGTGCAGGTTTTGATCCATGAGTGCTGGTCTGGGCTGACACCATGCTTTATGTGAGTTACTTGTGCAAATCCCTCATGAAGAATCAGCAGGTAAAGCATCTGATTTGGCCATCTTCCCAGTGTCTGGCTTACCTTTGAAGAAACAGTCCCTGCTGTGTGTCACATAGATCCTCTTCTTCTTCAGACAGGCGGCGCGGTAGACTTCACAGTGGTTTTCGTAGAACTTGCCGTCGGAGCCACAGGCGGGCATGTAGCTGGGCCGGCACCTCTCCTGGCAGGCACACCGCGTCTGTCCCGTCCCCTCCGCCAATACACACTGCTGGCCCCTGCGGCAGACCCTGCCCCTGCAGGCAGTGTGTCGCTCAGACGCAGCGCGGTGCCCTGACAGGGATGAAAACATTGATAAAAAAAGGAAATTGTGTATCAACCCTTTGGTCACATCTCTTGCAGTGTGTGCCTCAGAGGATTAGAATGCTGTGCCTAGGATCATGAGGTTGTTAGTTCAAATCCCATCGTTAATAAAGTGGTTTTACCATTGGATCCTCAAGCAAGGTTCTTAACCCGAATTTCTCCTGAGGATTAGGATGCTGTGCCTAGGATCAGGTTGTTGGTTCAAATCTCATCATTAGTAAAGTGATTTTGCCATTGGGCCTTTAAGCAAGGCTCTTAACCCGAATTGCTCCAGGGACTTTGCTTTGGATAAATGCTAACAAAATATATAAAATGTAAGTCTGATGTCTTATTTTTGCTGTGCAACTTTTTTTGTATTAATTTACACTGGAGAGGTGTTTTTTTCCAGAATCCCAGCCAACCACAGTAATGATGAAAAGACAGGGAAAGGACTGAACTTAAACAAAAAAGACTGATAGTAAAATGCAAATGACTGATCTTCATTTGCACGGTTAGATGAAAACCAAATGAGGAAATTGCAGAAGGCCTCCCTGGCGTCACCTGCTCGCACATATGTACCTGTCAATCCACATCCATCACAATGGTCCTGCTCCACAGTGATTTAATACATTTTCTCCTAAAATAGCGCTGAGGTCAGCAACAGCACTACCTTGGGTCGACCTTGCTGGACCTAGGGGTGTTGAATGGACCGTGGGTGCAGAACGTGGGCCGGGCTCATGACAGTGGGCCAATGCAAGAATTATATTTATTGGAAAAACAAATATACGTCAAGCATTAATATATTCAAACATTTTTATTTAAAAATCAGCACACCGAAAAAAAATTCCTTTAAACTCAGTTTTAGTTAATAAATGCATATTGCTTCATTGCATTGTTTATCTAGGTCAGTTTCAAGGAAATAGTTTAATTAGACAGATGAGCTTCCCTAACAACACAATCGTTCCAGAGACCTCAAAAGCTGACCTGGCTCAGTGATACCGATTGTGTTTCTGCCACAGTGACGCAGTGGGTGCCAGACGGAAAGAAAACAGGTACGTTCCCGTTGAGAGCACATGCAGTGCCTCAATCCCGTTTGCTAATTGTTCTGCGTGTCCCAGGAACCCATCAATGGGAATTCAAAAATTCTCATCTCCCAAGCGACCTTGTTGTGGGTGTCAAGGTCAGAGAAGATTACTCGAGCGTCTGTATTCTCCAAGCGCCGAAGATTAAATACTTAGTATCCGACGTCTGTTGATGAAGCTGTCCCCCCCCCCCCCCCCCTCACTCCCATTACGTTTTCTTCAGGCAGGAAAAAAATGAACAAAAATATCACAGTAGTTTTTTCGCTTTCGCTTGTTCGTGCTACTCCCATCCAATTTCATTTTGAGATTTGTCCTCACACCCTCATAAATCATCTTTATTCACTTAATTCACAAGCTCTATAGACCCGATTCTTATTTACGTAAGCAGCCGAAAAGTAGCTAATCCAATCCAAATAAGCTAATGCACAATAGCCGCGCATGTTTCTTACAAATTCACCAATACGTCTTTCTCACTGCCAGGCTAACTGTGGGGCTTGTTTCCACTGATATGCTAAACTAAGCTAATCTAAACTAGTGATATTCCATTCATTTTTCCATTGCCAGGCTTTAACTTGCCCTAGTACCCAGTAGCTATACAAGGCCAAGAAAGCATTAACCTTTAGCTAATCACATATGTTACATTTAGACCCATGCTTATTGCTGTAAAGCCTGTTTTGACTTATCCTCTTATAATATTACCAAGGATGGCTTTCTGAATGATTTTATAGAAGGGAGAGATATCATAATCTGGCCACATTTAAATTGTTTTTCTTTTCATCCATGCTAACATACTTATTGAACAGAAATAATAAAGTCCCAGTTTGGCCCTGAATAATACCAACAATATAACCACAATTTCTATTGAAGTGTTTCAGAATGTTTGCTGGATTAGCTGCAGTTAATCACTGGCTTCCTGTTAATCGTTTCAATGAAGTGTTTGCACATTTTCAACACCCATTAAGCCATTTTTTTTTCAATTATTTTGTGTATATATATATAGATATATATATATAAATAATATGTCAGTAGGCCCTTGGGAGAAGCTGCTTCAGGACACAGTCAGCCTATTTGCACCTGAGGCGACATTCTTGGAATTATTAAAATAAACACAGGCAATCAAAATACACTTGTCGTCTTAAAACCACCGAGGGATGAAGCGATGCTTGTTTTTCCCTAATGTGGCTGAAGGGTCTTGGCAAACTCTGCTAATTAGAGGGGCGCTGCGCGAGGAGCGGTGCGGTGGGCTCTCTGCAGCCCCGACAACAAGCCTCAGTCGTCTCTTTGTTTCCGTCAGACTTCTTCGGCTTTTGACATTTTCCAACATGGCACAGGGCATGGAGGTCGCCCCCTGCTGGATCCATCAATTGCGGCGCGAGCAGCAGAAATACCTGCCTCCACGTCACCCGAGCTCCCCAGTTATTTGATTCGGTTTAAAGCAGCCGAACCGAATTATCTCCAAGTAAAGTGCGTCAAGCGGCTCGCGTTTCGGTCTGCCAAATCACTTCTGACAAGCTTCCCCACGCCTGACTATCAATAGATCTCACCAAGCGGTGGTCTCAGATCCTGTCCACTACCAAAACCACAGGGTTCGAGTCGGAGTGGTTACCCGCCTGTGGTTCACAAATGACCAGCTCAGCGGGTGGTGATTGCAAGGTGTGAGTTAGAACTGCCTCTAACCTGCAGTCTACATGGTCAAAGATTTCTTTCTTTCTTTCTTTATCTGTCTATACGGGGCAGTGGTGGCTAATGGTTAGACCCCCTCCCCCCCAAAGTACCACCACCAAGCACTGCCGGGTGCGGAATTAGCTGCCCACTGTCACGTCACATGTGGGTTACATGCAGAGGACACATTTCATTGCCATGCACTGTGTCACAATGACATTGTGTGTTTTACTTAAGGTGACTAAGCAGGGTTCTGCACCCTCCAGTCCCAACCCCGGGCCTTGCGGCTCCTTCATAATCCACCTCCTAGTACATTAGTCTCTCAGATACTTTTTAACATCAGAAATGATCAGTCCCCCTTTATGCTTTGCTGATATTACAGGATTACGGACAAATGGCTCCAGACGCTTGTTGACGGGCTACA
>JAODKM010000046.1:3076434-3117282 GCA_026780845.1 Petrocephalus sullivani | reverse complement strand
TTGCCCTCTGGCTTGGTTTCGGTTGCGCTGTTGGCGTCGGGGGGGGGGGTGGGGTGGCGGGGGGGGCGGGGCGGGGGGTGATGGTAGTCTTATGTGTCTCTTGCAGATTTGCGTTCTCTAAGCACTGCCAAAGATGAGCGGCTTGGCTCGCGTCGCTCCCGTAAATCCCTTTAATGTGCGTTACGCCCCGTGCTGTGCGCGGACACGCTGGAAGGGATTGATGAGACAGTGCTCACAAGTTGCTTAAACTGGGAAAACTCAGCATAATTAGATGAGAGCATGAGTACTGAATTGTTATAGGAGTCCATTTGGTAGGGGGTGTCGGGTATCCGGCTGGCCAGGAACAGGCAAGGCTCCGTATGCAAAAGACATACAAGAAGAATCACGGCCGGGTGACAGACTTTGTTAGGCTGGGTGCAAAGTAGAGTGCTGTACTTCTTTTTGTAGTACAGTAAGGCATTTATATTTTACTGTACCTAACGATTAAAATATACAAGCGTAGTTTAAGTATTGTATTGAAAAATGGAGCAGGCGAATTCAATAACAATAATTATTCTTATTAGGGTTATACGTTAACTAATGTGTTAGAACTGTACGGGCTGGTTCTTTGTAGATATATTGTCACACTGCTAACTAGCTAATGGCGTATTTAGCCATGTTTATTGACATTATATTCAATCAGCTATCGGGGGAAATAGAAAACTATATCCAGTTCGGCTTAATTGGCTCCAGGTCGATCAGTGGTCTTATATGCAAAATTCCGTGGTCAGCTTGGTGGAGCGATGATGTAATCAGCGAGAACATCGCCCTAACGCCTTCGAGTATCCCAATTCACGTACGTTGTTCATTTTTCCTATAGGTGAGCAGGAGTATATTTTTACCCCAAAGGAAGTTCATTCCGGACATTAAGCGCCGTTTACGCCTCTGCACATCCCTGGCAACTTAACTACATGAGTTTGATGATGTTTAATGCAAATGAGAGTTGTATATTATTTGCGGATTATGTGTTCTGCATTGCATATCGTTATTAAACATGTAGATCGGACGTTGATTTCACCAGACAATGTGGGGACTAGAACCACGCATCTTATGAGAAGCAACACATTTCTCTACCTAGGTAAACAGAGTGAAAAGCAATTGATTCCCCTGATCGGCCAATCGCGAGAGCGGTGGCAGTATGGAAATGATTCAATCAGACACTGCATCTGCTATCTGGATTGCTTGCTGCAGTGTTTAATTCTCAGACAAGACAAGGCTGGAACGTTTTGTTGCTGGACATTTTGGTAACACTACCAATTTCACTGCTTAATTTAAGTGGCTGAGAGCACATTAACGGGTGTGGGTCATATTCTCTGGAGAATGAGGGAGCAAAAACGACGGATACACCTGTGAGAAACTCCGGAACATTCCAGCATCTTCTGCCCGTTTAAAATTCCGCCAGTGTGTTTAATGTATAAAGGGCATTCATATCTAAGTTCAAAAATGTTATGCCATGCTGAAAAGCCCTTGGCCATCGAATCCAAAGTCACAATGTGATTTTTTTTTCTTGATACTGACCTAACAAGCTATGTTAGCTTATTGTATGGAGTTCTTAATAGAAGTCATTTGCAATTAAAAAATGCAGACCTGCAACTCAGTCAACAGAGGTAGAACAGACACCCACCGCAAAGGGCACAGGCAACTGATAACTCATACATTACATTGGACATGTTTTCATTAATGAGACAGGCTCATGAATACTGTATTCTTTATTCAGTTAACTGGAGTCCATTTATGCAATGACAATAAAATTCAGTAAAGAAACATTTCTCTCTGGCGTTGACTGCTGTTTCATTGGCTTGAATTTAATCAGCTCGATTGATTTTTTTCCCCAGCTATCACGGCAATCTGTTATTTAGCTGAGGAAGGTAACTGTAGAATACAAATTATAATACTGCATATAGTGTCACAAAGCTGAAGTCTCACAAAGAAGAGGATACGTACACACAAAACCTGCACAAACTCCCACATGCAGGTAAATTAATGGTGATTTCTCTTTAAACCTTGACTCAGGGATTAGAGAATTAAAGTAGAGTGGGAATAACCTTGAGTTTATTTTGAGTCCTATCCTGGCAGTGTTGAAACATTTATCAAAAGGGCATAGAGACAGACGTATTTTTTGGTCATGACACTGCTGACAGATTCAGCCCATAACTCCTCGTTGCATTGAGACTTTTTGTCCTCAGCAAATGTGGTTTTACAACAGCCTATTCGGGGAATAATTAACTGACTCCCTGCACTTTTACTCTATTCTTTTACATAATGGGCAATCTAAAGATCATTAGTAATATTAAACGCCTGGCTTGTGTTATTTATTATGCCACTCTGTTTCCTATTAAACCTCCGGCCGGAGGTGATTTACGCAAAGGCGGCTCGGGCGTGCCTTGAGTCGCTCTTAACCGACCTCCGTGAGTTTTGGTGTGAGTCATGTCAGCGGTGGATGAAATTGCTTGGATGTTCTTGGCCGTCATTAGCATATTAAATCCAACAACTGTTGCAGGGACTCCGGATTTGACAGGTGCGTGAGGGGCCACTGTTTTTGTCTTAGCCCTCAGGAATACAGTAGTTCATCTGTAGCAACATTACCAATGACTTTTCAGTCCCTTACTATTTCTGAGGAGTTAACTATCCTTATACAGCCCACCTAAGGTGCGAATTGTAATTCTGAGAATTACATTAATATTATCAGTGACCCTGTCCAGCGAAGTGTCTGGAAAATTGATGGATGACTGGAAATTCACATCATTCTGAATCTAACTGCAGACACAGCAAGTCAACCAAATCACTACCACATCTCTGAATGTCGCCGTAGTTAACTACCCACTGTTCATATTAGCATAGAGCACAGCACCTACTGAAAGAAGGAGAGAAAAAAAAACAATTAAGCTTGCAAAGCAGAAAACTATAATGTCCATTTCGAGCAAATTACCATGACATTTTGTCCCTGTGGTATTTCCCATGATTCATAGTGTTCTCCATAAAAGGGGAATGGAGATAAATAGCCTGCTCTGCTCTGAACAGCCAGCCATGCGATTGGTCATAAAAGCAGATGTTGCCATCATCTGACCAATCCCCACGGGGCGACTTTTCAGCGGCTCCTTAACCGCCGTATTCTCCGGCAGACCCATTCCACCGGAACGGCGAGTTTCGGCCTCGGGACCTTTTTTGTGCGACGTTGCCAAAACGCGCACCTGCGTCAGAAATTAACCTGCATCAGATCGCTGAGTTCCGGCCATTTTGCCGGTTTACGGCGAGCGGGGGACTCGTTTATTAGCGATGATGCGATGCAGCTGAAGCTGAGGGGGTTACACCGAGGGCTTGAGCGACCATCCGCCAGTTAGCGATTCGCATGCCCGTAAATCCATCATGTCATACTGAAGCTAAACGGCACTTGAGTGTGCTCTCACTAGTGATATATACGTACGAACACTGGTGCAACGCACACGCGCACACAGAATCCCATCAGCACAATCCACCCAACAAGGCGCGGAGCCCGAGACTGTGAGGCCTACAGTCACGACGAGTTCCCTCCCAGGCCACGGCTTTTAGCGGACGGAGGTCAGCTAAGGAGAAACTTTTCCGCGTCAGTAGCTTCTGCTAAGGAGCAGCAGCAGCACATCACCGCAAAGTGCCGGTGACGGTTCACTCCAAGGTTAGCTGACAGTGACGGTTCAGTTCTGGGTTAGCCGAGTGAAACTCTGACTTATGTATTCTTGGGGGACACCTCTGCAGTTTTGACAGATGCCACCTAGAGGCCCATTCCGATATTGGGTTTCTAGGTTTCTCCCCTCCTCATGGCAATCTATGGCGCAATGAAAGAATCATAAAAATATGATGACCTGGCTGATTAAGACAAATGGGGCCCAGCGCAATCACCGGCAATACTAAACCATGAAGCTAAACGCTCAGCTTGGCCCATTACAGTCATGTGCGAGGAAATGACCTCAGACGTGCCCTAGATGTTGAATTCTTCACTGGTTGTTTTGCTATTGTTTATGCAGGGCTTGTGGATTGTGTAGAATCTGCATGATCTCTATTCTATCCACATGGTTCTCTCAGAGGGAGATAGTTCAGGTCCAGAAAGTACAAATCCAGACCAAGATTTTGTTTCAACGAACCAGTTGAGTACTCTGTGAATGTGACTCTTTATACACAGCTGGTTGGTTGAAACAAAATCTTGGTCTGGATTTTTACTTTCTGGCCTGGAACAATCAACCCCTGTGGTTTCCTCCAGGGATTCCAGCTCCTTCCTGCGGTCTGAAAAAATGTGGTAGTTCTGTAATGTGTGCATTATGTGAATGTGTGCCCTATGGTAGACTGGCATCCCTTCCTTGGTGTCTCCTGCCTCATCTCCTGTATTCAAGGGTCATAAGGTCTTCATTGTACTCACCACAATGCTGTATTGAACAAGCGTTTATGGAAAATGGATGGATGGCTAACGTACGAGTATAGCCTATAAGCCTCCCCTGGCGCATTCTGGAATATTCCGCGGCACTCCTCCAGTCGGGGGCACCAGCCCCTGCGGTCACGTAGGGCATCTCAGTGCCATAAATCCGGTCATTAAACTGCCCCCGATGAAATATGCGCCAGCCCAGCGCATCTAACGGCTACTGAACAGCGAGGCCCGCGGATCTTGGGGGCTTAGGGCGTGGGAGTGAGACGTACAGCCCGGGGCTCCTGTTCTTCCATGAACATCCTTAGATGAAGGCCGTTATGTAAATACTACCATTTATGACCTAGCCTCACTATGGCTAATGTCGCGGCTCATTCGCATTCGTTCGACGTGCTCGGAAACAGCTGACAGTGTGCCGCCTTTCTCGTCACCCTGTTTTTACCGTAATCGAGGTGCAGAGTCTCCCTTTCACCTCGCTAATTACACATCTAACCGTCCTCTTCTACTCCCCGTGTGTGCTCCCTGAACCTGCACTGGAGAAGAGCTTTGGTGCTGGGGAGGCATCACCTAGTTTTAATAACAATTAATGCGACACTTAGCGCACTTGGGCAAATTATCTTATTCATTAGGACACCAATATAGGTGTGCTCCCTAATTATTAATTAATTATTAATTAATGAATAATTAATGTATGTAAGTACACTCTAAGAAAAACTGGTTCTTCATTAGTGCTCTGGAGCACTTTGGGTGCTCTGGAGAACCTTTTCATACTGGAGAACCGTTTTATGGTGTTTAAGGTTCTTTGGAGAACTGAATACAATAAAAAATATAGTTATTTAAGTAACACCTTATGTCATTTTCAGTGCGTTGAAGAACCAAAGAAGGTTCCCCTATGGCATCTCTGTGAAGAACCACTTTTGGTTCTTTTATTTTTAAGAGTTTATACCATAACATCCTAACAGGCCTTAATACCTTTAATATAATTAATAACAAACATTATACGATTATAATGTTTATTAATATCACATAATAAATGTTATTAATAAAGTATACTTACATTATACTTATAAACTATGAGTGCTTTATCAACGCATTATGAAGGTACACTGAAGGTTCTATGAACACATTATGAAGGTGTAGTTAATGTAAAGTGTTACCTTCGTAATACAGCATTTTATTGTAAGTGAATCTTTTTTTTACTATTAAATTATCAGTTTATTAATAATAAAGGAACAGACCATAAAGGTATCTTAATTTTTTTAAGTAAGGCCAATTAAATGTAATCACATATTACCTGCAAGGGCCTTGCCATCAGGGTGTGTACTCTAGGTTGCTGCAAATATCTGTGGTTATCAATATTGTTTTTCTGTGCTTGTGAGTCTGAGGTTGCCCTTCAGACAATGGGTGCCAAGGCGGAGCCTGCCGGCCCCCGCATTCATCTGCGTGTTTACTGCCGGCCACTTTGTACTTTCATCTGGCTGCTTCTGACCGGCACTGCCTCATGCCGACTGATCAGCGCATGTGGCCAAAGCGGACGCCCCCCCATCCCCGATTCCTGCCTGGGGAAATAGACAACAGAAGTGAGAGCACTGTGTTTGGGGAGGGGTGCGATTGCCCTGATGGGAGAGGCCCAGCACCGGAGTCCCTCCCCAGGGCCGCCTCCCTACCCTGATGCCACGGGTAGCTGGGATTGAACCTGTTCTGACACCCCGTTTCAGCACCACACAGCCCCCAGTCTCCCTTTAAATCTCCTCATGAAATAGTCTTTGATTCCCTCCACTGAGCCTTAAACTACCATGATAACTTTCGGTCCCTCAAACCCAGTAGTTTACACTCCCGACTCTGGCCACAAAACTTTGGTTAGTGAAAAAAATAAAGATGTCGGCCACTGAAGAACAGGACTACGAGTGCCTAGATTCATTTGCATTTAATTTATTGGGCAGATGCTTTTATCCAAAACTGCCTTTGTGTTAAAACAGGGTGAGCTAGTCCCTGAGGGAATTTGAGATTAAGGCAGTGTTTCTCAATCCTGCCCCTGGAGCCCCACCTGACAAAGTTTTCAGTCAAACCCGCACTGCTTACAAGCTACCACCTTCATTATTAGGGCATTAAGAAACACCTGATGCTAATTAAGTAAAAACTTTCTGGCAGGTGGGGGTCCAGGAGCAGGATTGAGAAACACTGGATTAAGGCCTTTGCTCAAGTACCCAATTCTGATGTCACCGTTGAGCCCGGGATTTGAACAAGTAACCTCCTGATCACAGGATCAGTATCCTAAACTAGTGTTCCCCAACCTAGTCCTCAGGGAATGCCGGAAAGTCCATGTTTCTGCTCCCTCCCAGCTCCCAGGCAGTCAGGAACACTGAACCCCTGGCACAGGTGTGCTGGGAGCTGAGAGGAAGCAAAAACGTGGACTGTCCAGTGTTCCCCGAGGACTGGGTTGGGGAGCACTGCGCTAAACCATTGAGCCACAACACATCACCCCCAAGTCAGCCAGCTGCCTCATGCCCTATGCTTCCTGAGATGGCCTCCGGGCCTCACTAATAGGACAGATGGTTTTGGAACACTGATGGATGGATTTACCTATACACACAGCCATCAACTCCCATCCGCATTTGGGACCGGGAACAGAGGACGCAGGTCAATTTCGGCGACAGTTAAGGGAGAGAGGCAAGACATTAAGTACAGCACTGTAATGCCCACACTACTCTACAGCACATAATAATGTAAATATAAAATCACACCACTTCATAATAAAAAGGGATTGCACTTGAGTTTCACGAAAAAATAAGGTGCGAATCGCACCACGAATTCGAAAGATGTGCGCGGGAACAAACAGCGGGAGTGGAGAAAGAGGACGGCACCTGTAGTTGCTGGGAAATAGAACAGTACAGGTACTATATCTGTATCATTTCTTCTCAGTGTAGCTGACCGTCAAATACAAATACCGTATTACATGTTATATATGGGCAGTGGGTCATTATATGGCTGGCAGCGCTGCCCACTCTCCTGCACCTGTTGCACTAAGCGAAACACACGCTAATGTCCGCTTTCAGGTGTCTCTTGATCAGGGGATATTATTTACTATGGACCTTGAACGATAATGTGACTGCGGTAAGATGTGCGTTGACCTGTACAAGCAGACAAAACAACATTTATAGTCCAATACACATCGTACCTGTAAATCTACTTATGTTCATAATTAAGCCCTGTGAGCACATTTCAGTTTTCTGCCATATAAGTGGGTTCCTTACAATAGGTAATAATTAGTTCTGTTGAATTTTGTAAAAAATTCTTAAATGGGAGAAACATGTTTTACAATAGATTAATATCAGCTTTGTTTTCTCCTCTGGTATGGCTTTAAATTGTATCCGTCAATAAATGTGTCAAGCATAAATAGCAACACATTACAAACGTACAAAGTCACAGCGGGAGTCTGGTTGCCGGGCCTCTCAATAATGGATGGCACTAGCAGCCGTTCTGCTTTGTAAGTGGCGAGAGAGAAGAATTGCTAAGGGGAGTTTTTCTATTGCCCTGATTACAAAACAGCATGTCTGAAATAAGACCAAGGCCCAACACGATACACACTGCATTAAAACAATAATAATAAAGGTGGAAACACTTAGCCGGGACAAAGAACATCTCATCGATCTTTATTGTTCATCTGTGGCCAGAACTAGGTAGCTCTAAATGCCAATAGTGTGAGTCACAGAAAGCCTGCCTTTAGATACTCTTCATCAAAACAATCCATCATTGTCTCTCTACTCTACAAAAATCAGATTGGCCTTTCAGATAATAGCCAGAATACAACCTTTACTCATCAGAGGTTCCCACAGTTGTTCTTTGGGTTTTCCCTTTGTGAAAGCTCAGCAATCTTAACTTACGCCCGAAAAGCTCATTCATTCTCATTGCTTGAGACATCAGTGTTAGGACTCTGGGATCGTGATTACAGCTGGCTGACCCTGAGCCAAGCTTGCTCTCACCTACAGTATATATGTGCATGTCTCACGGAGAGCAAGACAGGATATGCAAGAAAGAAGATTTCTCCACAGGAATGAATGAAGTATCACTATACATACATCTGCCATAAATTCTTATGCACTATAGGGTCATGGTGAACCTGCAGTTAATATCCGGAAGGAGAGGGTACAAGGCAGGGGACAGCCTGGGAGGGACGGTAGGCCATGCACTCACATACTCGGAGAGGCACAAAGTCACTAACCCCGTACGTTTGGGTTTGGGAGGAAAGTGAAGGACTTGGAGGAAGCCACACAGAGGCCCAAAGGGTTTTGGGGGCTCTGTGGTGCAATGGATAGTGCATTGGACTGCTAAGCTTTGACTAAGTGAGGTCATTCAAAGGTTGGGGCTTCAAATCTTACCAGAGTCATGGAGTTTTTGGGGCTGTGTGCAGATCTCACCTGTTTGTGTGACTTGGGGAGAACAAGATGATTTAAACACAAACAGAATTTTCCCGCCAGGGTTGAATAAAGTGTCACTCTTCTGTTATATCTACAATTATTTATATCAGCTTTGGTTGTAAACTTCATTATTGTGCAAATTTGTCAGTCCTGACTCGCAACAAGTTACAAAAGTATGTTTAAATCCATTACATGGGTATTTTCTCCACCAGATTGTCCCTGCACCTTGAGGACATCTACCTCGTGTTGTGAAATCCAGGTTTGTTGTTCGTGTTGGCACATAAAAACAGGTGTATACAGACAAGGTCAGATTGCTGACCTTGGCCTTAATCACGACAGTCTTAAAAATAAATGCTACGGATCTACATCTGTTTAGGATGGTCTTTCATCCAGGTAAATGGGAATGTAAAACAGGGTTATTACTTAAAGGGATCCTATTATGGTTTTCCCATTTTTCCCGTTATATAGCTTCATGTGCATGTAAATGGTCTGAAAAGTCTTACAGTCCAAAGTACACTCCAAAGGGAGTAACTCTCACCACAGAAACCACTCTACTCTGATCTGCTTGAAATGCCTCACTGGAATTCCAGCCTTTGCTTCCGTGACATTGTGAAGTCACCTCGCAACACAATCCTTATTGGCCACCTACCTGCAAGGATCTGTCTGCAGACTGCAACACAGGAGTGGAACGTGTAGGGCAAGCTCACCAACCAGGCAAGCTGACCAATCGGACAAGCTAGCCAATCAGAGCAGACTGGACACATTGGGGGCGGGGCTTAAAGCTGTAACAGTTTTGGAGAGAGTGACTACAGATGGTTTCCTCTGGGTACTCCGGCTAATTGTAGTTATCAAACTGCACCTCAGGTCTGTGAGTGTGCCCTCGTGCCTGTAGCTTCCGGGATAGACTCCAGATCCCCCCCCCCCCGCCAAGGATAAGCGGTTTCAGAAAATAGATGGACAAATAGAGATGTACTATATGAAAAAAATAATGTGTTTTTGGAATGCTGAAACATGTAAATCTATTCTACTACACCCCCAAAATAAAATTCTAAACCTTAAAAATGTGCATAATATGATTCCAGTGATGTTGTACTAAGTTGATGCAGTTGGTCCATCTATTAAGTACTCAGTGACACCTCCCACATAGAATTTCCTCTCAGGTCTCCTAACATCATCAGTGGGCAACTTTATCTTTGGGCTGGTGAACACAATTAGGTTTCAGGGCTAGAGTTTACAGCGGTCACCGTGAAGAACATCTGACTCCATAGCTCCCACTGGTACTGCCACCAGCCACAACAGTGCAGGTGCGTTTCAAGGTTAGAGGAGTCGGGATCCATATCTGATACCATCTGCGATAACAACACTACCAGAGAGCAGGAGGACATGAAAAAAGAAGGGTGTGCTGAAAAACGAGTGAAGGTGTCAGTCACAGCTTAACGGCAGGCCTGTACACAGAGCCCGTGGCTGCAGCTCGCGGGCTTCAAAGGTCCATCCCATCATCTACAGGGAAAGTGGCTACGCCGAATGAATTTGAAGTAGGGAAGCAGTCCGAGGGATGTTATTTCCCCCCAGCGAGGTGCTTATGGCCATAACAAAGTCCCATCAAAACAGACACTGCAGGATATTTTTGTCATTCTTTAGGTGCTGATGAGGCTGCTGTCATGACTGGTGTAGAATCTTCACACCCACGTGAAACTGCGGGTGTGGGCGCCGCTGACCATAATGGATTCTCTTAACCCGGTTAGTCCTCCAAATGCACACCGTACCTGCTGCAGGGCTTTATTCTCAGCAAGCCTGGAGCCATCCGAGTCTAAGTACACCTTTTCCCACCAAGCCGGGTACCGAACCTTCGGCACTTCAAAAAAAAAAATGCATGTGGCTGAAAGTGTTCCCAAAGATGGGCATCAGACTGTCCCGGCACAAGCACCTCTTTAATTAATCCCTAACTGCATAACTAGCCACGTGCATCTAATGTTCCAAGAAAAACGCTTCGTGCAAAACTGCGTAAATGCAGCTTGACAGCCACGGTGGACACATGGTCAGGAAAATAAAGTTCCGGACGCCTAGTTATCAACAGCTAAGCAATGAGAGAGACGTAGGGCTGTAACCCATGCCCTGCCGTGGCCTGCTAAGGCAGCACCGCCTGTTTTAATGCGGCTGCTTTTATACATGGAGATGCGCCGTCTCAATAAAGCACGGCAGCCTCTGCCAAATGGTCAATTGCTCGGGAATAATCACTGCAATGTCCTCTGCAGACAGCGCAGGACGGCGTTTCACACTGTATGGTGGCACCTTCTCCCTCCCAACACCACCCGAGTACCTTGGTGTATTCCCTCACTCATAGAATGGGAAGAATGATGATTTTGTGTAGTGGAAAAGGTGCAGATTTATAGGCACTGTTCTAAAGCTATTGATTATTTCTGAGTTAGTCTTAGGGTGAGGGATTCGGCCAACGGCTGTGAGTTTTTTTTCCTCTCTTTCTTTTTGTCTTTCTTGGCCCCGGGGGATTCATTTGGTGTTATCGGTGGCATCACGCGCCGTCGGTTCCCAAAAAAACAAACCGCGATTGGAGTTCGCGGCCTGCCGTTGGATTACCGCTGCAACTCTGGAAATAAAACATTCTGCAGAGCACTATGCTGTCATGAGTAATGGTGGCAGTGACACGGGCTGCGTGGAAACACAGGTGACAGCACCGCAGATGACCACCGACGCGAGGAACACAGAACGGAACATTGTGCCCGTTCCCAAAAGCCGGCAACCTGAAACACATCAGACTGTTGCCAAAAGCTGTCTCCGTTCCCCCATAATTTACACGGTACATTCCAATGTGGCCATAATATGCATTACACTGACATCTGAAAATATGCAAGCATGTGAGCTACCCACGAAATGCACGGTTTAATCACTGGTACTCATTACTCATATTAATTAATATTCTGCTGACATTTTGTCAGAGGAACAGTGCAACACAGTGATATTTGCGAGCAGGAGCCCTTATAGTGTGAAAAAACCTGCCGTCCCCAGTTTAAACTGGACTGCAAGCATTTTTTGATGATGTACATGGGCTGCCGTGGGCTGGTCACCTGACTCCTTTAAGCCAATCAACATGCATTAGTCTGAGACTGTTCACTGTCCTCGGGGTACTATACGAACCATTGCAAGGGCCAGTTTCACATTTGTTCCTATATAGGTGATGTGTGTGCAGCCTGTATGCAATATTTCCTTGGTGGACTTAATAAGAGTCACAATGACTCCCAACGACCCCATAGCAGATTTCGAACAACTGAAAAAACTAAATTAAAATTTAAATCCTTACAGCACCGCAATCTGAAATGTTTTGGGTACGGTTTTAGGGAACATTGGAGCATTTGGTGAAATTAAATTGGGAAAATTCAATTTACCATAGTGAAGATGGGGCTTTGCAAAAGTAAAGAATAGCAATTATAGTCACAAAGCTTAAAATCTCAGGATAGTCACTTACTCTACAAGAAGTATTTTCAAGTGGGGGAGGGGGGAACCTCTCTTTCTTGTAGAAACGCAGGACCGATCTTGTGTATGTGGAAGATGAAGAGAACAAGAGACACAGGGAGCCGAAAACGGTTCCTTTTGTCCAGCACATCTGCTTTGATGTGAATCAGGCGTCACATGAAACATCCGCTACCCAGTCACACTTTGAAGGTGGACACGTGCTGGCTGATGCTGAAAAGCACTCTGGGATTTTGGGACACATCCCAACATTGTGGCACAAGAATTTCACACCTGATAGTTGCCTGATTGTATTCCGATAACGCGGAATATTTCATCCTACTCTTGTCGAGCTTCTGATTATCAAAATCTGGTTCTAGGTCTTGACCTGCTAAGCCTGAACAGTCTCATGATTCCTCCCGTGTCTCGTTTCCCCGCTGCTGTACTCATGCTGTCCTGCTGGATAGCTAAACCCCTTTGGTGTGAGTGCATTGTGGCAGGGTGGTGTCCTGTCCAGGGCAGACCCTGAATTATTCAGCAAAGGCAGACTCAGGCCACCTCCGGCCCCGTGATGGTTTGCAGACAGAGCCGGTCTAGTGGCATTGCATAGTTTGTTACGAACTGTGTGTACACGGTCCAACTCGAGGCTTGTGAAGACCGACAGAAGGGTGATGCCGGCGCACTACAATACCACACACGCCCGGGGCCTCCTGCTGTATGCTTTCAGACTATCGGGGTCACTGGGCGTTTCTGTTTTGACTCGATCGCATGTCGTTTCCGTTGTTCGGCGGCCATTATGTTTTTTTTATTCGAAGGGACTTTCTTACCCGAAATCTGCCCAGGCTTCCGGGTTGATAAATGACTCCGGTGCACATTAATTTCTGAGACCGAGGGTGGCTTGTGTTTGCAAATAGCAGCTGTCAGCTATTTGATCGATTCGAGGCTGTTTGAGAAAGGAGACCACGTGCTGTGTACCCTAACCACCTGAAATAATACATGCAGAAGCCGTCGCCACATTTAAATAAAGAAAAACAGCAACAGTGAAGGTAATTATATACATTCTTTAATAATAAGGAAATAAGGAAACTGGGAATGAAAAGGAATTAAGGTCTGGAAAGCTGGTCTGTGCTTTATATTTAGTCTTTTATGATATTAATATTACATTTACAATTACATTGCTGTTCGGGTTAATAAATTATGCTCAGTTACCCCCACGTTTTCAGACGGAGTGTGTATTTGCCCATAAAGCTAATTGTCTTCAGTGTAAAAATAATGCCTGCCTCTCCACCTATCTGAATAATTAAACCATTTTTACTTATAAATACTTTTCTTTGAAAGAACTGAATAGTAGAGCAAGATAAGCCTCAGGCAAGACCTACCTAGAACTATGCAGTTAAAGATCTGAGACACCCATGACTTTACTACATGAAAAAAACATTTGTACGGTGAGGGGATTAATCTTAATTATTGAAATTAATCTGTTAAATGTTCACAGTAACACAGCATACAGTGTAACCATTTTTTTTTTTTTGCATTACTTTTTTCAAATTCTTCCAATGTAACGCTGGAGTGATTCTGTTTATGAGTAACTGTTCATGCTGACTGAAAGGTTCTTTGCAGTAAATCAGGTCACGTCATTAAACTGTCTGCAGACATAATACCAATATTTGACTTAGGTCTGAGTCTACAGTATAACAACAACTAAGCGGTACGTAAATCTGCAGGGGCAGCTCCTGTTGTAGGAAAGCTCATGCCTGGTGTGATCAGACACCGTTTAAATATGACCACAGTGCATGTAAACCACTGTATCTATCCTCGGGAACCCCCAGGCAGTCCACATTTTTTGCTCCCTCCCGGCTACCTGCCAGATAGTCCCCATTCTTTCCTCAGAGTCTTTTTTTTTGTCATGCACAAGCTCGTACTTAAACACCGCATAAATGTCCATATGAGTATTGTGGTGACTCCCAATCACATGCTCGGGGACCCCCCAGAAAGTCCATATTATATTTTTGCTTCCTTCCAGCCAATCGAGAGCACTGAATGCCTGGTTTGAGTGTGCTGGGAGCTGGGAGGAAGCAAAAACGTGGACGTTCTGGGGGTCCCCGAGGACCCGGGTTGGGATACACTGCTGTGACTAATCACATTCCTCCTACCTGGGCACACCACTATAGACTGTTTATTGTCATACAATGGCATAAGGGATAAACATGCATTAAGGCCACATCCATGATCGGCAGTTATCGGTATCCATTACCGATGTTCCTGTTCATTATGCACCAGTTATAAGTGACACTTAAATAGTCTCCCAGGATCAAGTGTTGGAACTGAGCTGATAAAATGAATTGGTATTTGAAACAGCTACAGCTGTGAGTGATGTTATTTCATTTCCAAATTTCTCCAGAAGGGTGGGTCTCTCTTCCCCCACTCCCACGCATTCAGCTGGAAACACCTAGTTGGTTGATCCAAAAGCCCCCTTCCTGCTAGCTACCACAGAATAGACTTATCTTGGGAAAACTACAGGCTACCGAAACTTGAAGGTAAATGACAAATATGTACCCATAGCAAACACATTTATGCTTAATATTTCAGGTCAAATTCAATATTCAAAAGAGTTTTAAAATGTTGCTGATGGATCCTAAACAGACTCCAAGCTGTTACCCAAATTGTTACACAATCTGCCACTTGAATAGTGTTTTTTACCAAAACCGCAGGAGATGGACCTCTCTTGAAATTTAAACCAACCACAGAGGTGCAGAACCAATTCATGCCCTGCTTTTAAATGAGATGTTAACTGGGCATTAACACCTTCACATATTAAAAAACACAATGGTCCATAATGAAAATAGACAATTTCATTAAGGACAGGAGAATTCGCCTGTCAAGTGCAATAAAGTGCAATCGATTCATAACACTCTGATTATGAGGTGATGAGTCAGCTGTACCCTGCCTCGTGCCCGTGGCCTCCGGGAAAGGCTCCAGCCCCCCATGACCCCAAATAGGACAAGCGGTTTCAGTAAATGGATGGATGGATGTAGTCAGCTATATCCTGATAGATTAGATAAGTCGTCCTGGAAAAAAGTGATTTTAAAAATAACATGTAATGTTTAAATAAGGGGAATCAAGTTCTACCTCGACGCCATATCAGGTTTTACACCGAAACTGCCTGCTCCAGTTTACGTTAATGAGAAGGTGACAGTCTTATTAAAAGTGAGTTTTTCATCTGCTAACCCGTACGCGTTTTTTTTCTGTGACAGATCTTATTTTGAAACGTTGCTTCGGGGAATTTCGTCACCTTTGGAATTGCTACTTTCTTAATATGCACTTAAAAGCAAACATTCGCCTGAGTACTTGCAATTACAAGACAAATAGTCCCTGAGTGCTCGGCTGGTTAGTCAAAATCATCTTCTAGGTTAGGCGTCTCTGTAAGCCTAAATAAAACATCACCCCTCTAATAAATTAGGACCTGCTACAGCTTCGGGGCTGCGACTGCGGTTTAAACAAGCAATATTCTGCCGTGGGATAAAATACCGTTAAAGTTAAAGTGGAAACAAAACAGGGAGATAACCATTTTATGAAGGAGCGACAAACTAGAGAAACAAATGGTTCAGTGCGACTCTGCACCTCTACAGCTATAGCTACAGTTGCGGTGCTAAATTGCCGATCGCGGTGCTCGATAGTATACTTACATGCGACAAGCTAGCTATCCGTCTTCCGAGCGCTAATCCATGACGGGGTCATGTAGAGGCCTGGAGCATAGGGCAGGAAGCTGATGCTAGTCCATCACAAAGTACACACAATGGGAGACGTAGAAATGCTAAACCACCTATTAGCATGTCTTTAAGCAGTGTTTCTCAAGCCAGTCCTCGGGGACTCTCAGACGGGCCACGTTTTTGCTCCATCCCAATTAGCATTCACAGAGAAGGGGCAGAATTCTAAAACCTCAACCCTCTAGTGGCCTGAACAAGACCTCAAAAGGTTATCCCGATTTACTCATAATCACAATAATCGCCCATTACAGTCCTGTCATCACGTTACATTACATATCCAATATATGAGGGTATACAGGGGCGGGGCCACAAGGGCACTGGCCCCAGCTGAAAGCTGATTGGCCCCTGGAGTGCCCCTCCCCTATCACTAACTGATTCAAAACATATCATTGGGTAATAATAAAATTGGGCCTTCTGCATAAGTTATGCCCTCCATGCCTCCCCAAAAAATCTTAGAATCACCCCTGCCAGCATCCAAAAAAAAAAAAAAACCATGCTTGTAGGACACCACATTCCAACTGGTTAACCTGGTTAAGGTCGAGTGACAGAGGAGATGAGCTGAAGATCCAGCACGAGGCGCGCTTCCGAATTTATTACCGATCTTAGCGCGAGTCTCCAGAATAAGTCAAACTCGGCAGTGATCCCAAAGCACTACTTCAAAATTACAAGCAATCATTTTCTAAAGCCGTCTGCAGCGTAATTACAGTCCGCTTCGCGCGGTATATGATTTTCCTACCCGGCGGGGAACATAAGGAGATTCAAAGGTTAGCGTAGGATGCAACTTGTTTCAGCAAATAAATTAGCATCACGCTAAAGCCCCATGGCGTGCGGGTCTTAGTGTCCCATCCGTGCGGGAATGCGGGATCAGAGATGCCAATCATAGCTACACTACAAACCCCCTATTTTTTGTCTCAAAACATTTTGTCAGCTATTTGTCCCATATTTCATATCCCCCGCGAGGCAAATTATATTGTGGTGACCCCCCCCCAGCAAATTAAATTTTAGGGGGAGGAGGGGTGTCCTGTAAGGGGTGAGATCCTAGCATTGCCACTGATGTCAGTCCCTCCGAACCGAGAAGAACGTTGGGGCTTTGAAGGTTCTCAGAACATCTGGGGTGTCACATCGCTGGCATCTGGCTCCCACCGGAGAAGGTAACTGCTAAGTCGCCTAATGCAGAGGTCAGCCAGGGTGAATGAGTGAGAGAACGGGGCGGGTTGGCATAATTACTCTGATTTATTTACCCTTTCACTCTGCAGCGCGTCCCCACCGAACAGGCTAAGACCCTCGCTACCGCTTTCACAGTCTGGCCACCTGTGTGTAGTGACATCATAGTGACATCATAGTGACATCATATAGATGCCATTTCCTTATTTCATCTTCTACTTGACATTTACTTTTCTTCCTCTGTTGTGTTTAGCAGACTACTCCAAAATAATAGTGAGCCGTGCCGTTCACGAGTGGAGACGGGGTTATATAAATGGCTTTCACGTTAGCTGTACGTTTTCACACAACATACACATTCAGTGTTCATCAGCATTTTTGTCACATTCTTTTTTTTTTTTAAATGGTGACATTTAGGGGTGATCAAAGGTTCTACCTGATTATTAACAGCCTTTTACCTGCTGGTGCTATTTGTCTGGGTGAAGTTAAATCACCCAAAGGTGTAATTCCCATAAAAAGTACAGGTCCCGTTAAATGGAACTTCTAAGTAAGACAAAAAGACAAGCCGTTAATTTGGGGTGGATCTCGCCCTTACTGCCAGGGGAAACACTAACGGCCACTAGCGTCTCCCGCCGCCATGCTACTGTGAGTCGTAAATATAAAAGCATAAGACTTCCATAAAAGTGCCTCGGAGAGAGATCCAAATTGCATATTGAATTCGGGAAAGTACACCTTCAGAGCCGGAGTCTTGGCAAGGCCGAGCACCATCTCGACTGCCAAAACGAGCATGCGAGTAATTGCTTGTCAGAAAGCGAAAGAAAAAAAATAATGAATTAACGGATACAGAAAGTAGAAATATTAAAAGCTCTGTAATTTTGCTCTTAGTGCATTTAACTCTTTTTCGCCTGACAAAGCTTATTTTCCAAAGCCTGAAGCCATCGACGGCCTACACCGTTTGCGGGGGCCTTCATGCAAAGGCGAATATATAATTAATGAACAGCTTTTAATTTGAGGCATTCTGGCTTGAACAACAGGCAATTATTTTCAGTCTGTTCCTCTTCACGGTGCTTAATGTTAAAATAAATTGATGCAGTTTAGAACTAGACAGATCCTTCCATACAACTTGACAATGGAGTGATCTGCAGGATAGGCACCTACCCGTTGACCTGAGGACTCCTTTGTATACATACCTATAAAAAAATTCATTTGAATTGGTTTCAACCAATTAGGCAAAAGCAAAGAAATAATACAGCTATATAGATGCCGAAATAAAGAAATTACTATCTGTTTCCTACACTGATAAAACTTTCTCACCTTGTGTCAACTATTCTATGAAGCTAAGAATGGATGGAGAAAAAGTCCAGGTGTGCCTCCATATGGGGAGCCCCGAATTTCACGCGAGCATAGCAACAGGACACGGATCCATGCAGCGTTTCAGGCACTGCCTGGCCTGGCGGTTATCGGCATGCGAACACACAATGGCGTCTGGGTAATCTACGAGGGGGAGGGAACAGCATTAATAACAAATGGGAGGGGGAGATCGTCAGCACAACCCACGAATCGACCACCGGGCCAGCTGCCAGCTCTGCCACGCTCCACCACGCCAAACAGATGCCTGTCTATTATCTTCCGCCAGCCGTTTCCATCCAGATGTGCTCCCAGCAGCCAAAAAACAAGCCAGCAGGGCTCCCGAAAGAGCATCTGGGTATATTACTCTGTTTACCCTGCTGGGCCTGCGTGTGATTGTATTTTGATTTATTGGTGAGGGCGTGAACGGACACCGACGTCAACCCCACACAAAAGGTCACAAAAGCATTTAAGAAATTGGCCAATGATGGCACTGGAAGCTTCAAAAATGTAATAAATCTACAGCTTATTGCCATACGCACGACATACAGTGTCAATACCACTATGCAGTGACAAATGTTTGCCACAGGCCGCAAATTAAACGCAAAACACAAGTCAGAGACACAAATTAAGGTGATTACAGTGAGACGATAAATGCAACTACAGTTATAACAACACGTAGAGAGTGAAACACGATATATTACTAACTTATGTATACATAATGCAAATATTGCAAAGGAGAGTATAAGAGAGCAATAACTAGGAATGTCTACATTTCATTTAAAGAAACCTTGATGAAATGGTGTATGTTTACATGAGTTGAGCCAGTCTGGACTCTTCAAAGTGATTGTATCCCTGACACAGAGAGCATATGTGACTATTCTGAGGACGTGTTTACTGAGTCATATAACCTGACTTGACAGCAGCTGATTAATATTTCTGCTCTTCCCCAGAGGTATGCAAATACACTTTTGTCCTTTGCGGAGTGACAAAGTGTTGCTGAGGAGTCAGAAGAGATTCCAGTTCCAGCAAGTCCGGCGTGGAAGGAGAGTGCCTTGCATGAACTGCACCACTTGTTTTTAAAAGCCTTAAATATGACGCGATCAGAGCAAAGACTCCATTTTACGCACTAATATAAAAGACACCGCTCTCTCCGTCGAGAAAAGTAATTCAATGCCCTACCTTGACTCCTTCTGAGAAATGCAAAGTGCTGTGTAACGAAAATCAATTCCAGTCCACTGATAAATGGAGCTTGTATGAAGTTTTAATGAATATCGCGAAATTGTTTTGTCTTGTTGGTGTTTCTACAGCACCAATCTTATTCCCAGTGGAAAAAAATCGAATGGCACATTTTAGTGCTAGAAATTTAAAGGCTTCATAACATACAATTAAAAATGGTTGAACAAAAACCTGTATAAAGCGAACGGACTTCCTACAGCTGTACCATAATGCAACCTCAGTTTTACTCTATATTTAAAAAAAGCACACACTTCATTCTGGGCTAATCTATAAAAAGGTTCCTTAATATTGCACAGTCAGGATAAATCGCTGCAATGATTTACATTACAGATTTGTGTCTCTGATATCAACATTGATCATGCTTTTATTTTCAAAAAAATCTATCTAAATGTCATGTGTAACACGACTATAAAGTGTTGAAATGGAAACTCGACGAGGCAATTTAGTTACCTCTATATGTTCATATACATCTATATGAACAATCAATGAAAATTGCACCACTGTATATTCATATATATCTATATAAACAATCAACGAAACTAACTCGCAAGTATTTTTTATTTAAACTCCCTTGAATACATGGGTCATGTATATGGCAAAGTGAAAATACGTCAGCCATCATAAAGTTAGCCTCAAACACGGGCCACTCAAGACAAGACACGATGAACTATATTAACCCCTCAAAGGTAATTTTTCGGTGGTACAGCAGCAGCTATAGACAGGACCAGACACATAACACAACATAAGCACAATGGCAGCCGCAGTTTATACAGTACAGTACAAACCCAGGTCTAAAAGTGATAAGTCACAGGTGTAAACAGACCATGGGGTAAGGTGGTTCAGCAGTGCTGGAAAGTTCAGGTTCAGAAAGTTTAAGTCCAGACCAAAATTTTGTTCCAACCAACCAGTTGAGTATCAAGAGTCACAGTAACGGAGTCCTCAGCTGGTTGGTTGAAACCAAATCTGGTTATTTTACTGTCTGGACCTGAATTGCCCATCTCTGTGGTTCAGTGAGGAGACGTGGCACATAACAATAGTAATAACAGTAATAACAATAACAAAAATTAGTAGTAGTGTTATTAGTATTAATTTAACCTTGTCATCATTAACAAGCATCCAAAATGTTTCACAGTAAGGATTTTATATAACAAAACATGGGATATTGTTAGTGCTGGAGGATGCTGGGACCACCAAGGGAGAGTGAATCAGGTGACAGGGACCTGAGCCGATGTACAGCTCCAACAGACATAATCGCTCTATAACCAGTCATCCCATTACCAATCTAGCTTCCATCTGAGAGCGCAGGGCCCAAGAGGAACACGCAGTCCAAGGTTGCCACCATGCAGTGAACATCTTAACCACTGAGAGGCTCCGGAAAATGACCCTGCTGATTACTTCATGACTCTCTGCCTCTTCCCTGACGCTATTAGACCAGAGGTGGGATTTGAACCCACTTTTGCTACCTACTGAGTCCCCATGGCATCTGACAATATAATAACATTTATCTAATGCTGATAACAGCTATTTAATTGAAAGCCATTGCGTTGAATTTCCTTATGGTTCTGTTCAGTTATTATATTAAGAGTACTCTTGGTGACCTTCAGCGTTCTTCAGCCGAATAAAATTATACGTCTCGGTAAACTTATTATCAGACGGAGAGCGGCTCGCGCGCCTCCCTCGTTGAAATGGAACGTTGCGGTCGATCCGATTATTTAAATTCACTTATTTTTTTTTTGCAGATTCCCGCACTCTGACTGTAACCCTCTTGGGCAGAGTTGGGCTTATAGGCCAGATAGGTAGCTCATAGCCAATGAAATGTCATTAAGTGGATGTTGGGGCACATTGCATTTTCCCCAGTACTCTCCGGGAAAAACTGCGCTGACTGGACGCTCTGGAAAAAATGGCCACAAATTGGATGAAAAATCCTTTAGTTGCTTTAGCCAATGAAAAAAAAATCTTTTTTATTAGTTTTACATTTCACTGGAAGGTTTTGAGAATAAATCATCCACTGATACCTTTCTTTCAGGAAGAGGACATACGATTTTTATGGCAAAACAATCATTTAATGTAGCATATAACTCAACCTTACTAAGTATGGCACTGGGACCAGCCTAAGGGTTATATAATCATCCTTACTGCAGTGTAATTTAAATAAATCTCCTTTCTGGCTGATAGCCGTAAAGCTTGTTTTTGTTCTTAGCTGAACATTCCTCCATGTGCATTTTCCTCCCCAAACCCCCAAACGCCTCCTTCCCCTCACTTCCAGCTCACTGCCAACTTGGCTATATGTAAATGCCACCCAATTATTACCTAAATAAGTGTGTCCCAACCCAGTCCTTAGCCCCCCCCCAACCACCAGACAATACACATTTTCGCTCCTCCCAGCTCCCAGTGCACCTGTACCAGGGATTCTGTTTTCCTGATTGCGTGACTGGTTGGTTCAGGCGTGCTGGGAGCGAAAATATGGCTTCTCTAAGGGGGGTCCCCGAGGACTGGGAAACACTGATCTAGCATAAACTGGGAACATTCAACTGCAGATTAAGCCAACCAATAAAAAAAAACAATAAAAATAGATAACCATAATAAGAAAAAAATAATCCAGTTATTTCTGACAAAACTGACCTTTCCAAAGGCTTATAGAGAGCTTGCAGATATATATAAAAAAAAGAACATTCACGTCACTGCGATTTCACAGGTAACTTATCTCTGTGAGAAAAGTGGGGCGCTTTGATTAATGTCACAGTTGGTAAGTGAGGTGTATAGACAGGACAATAAAGCCTGCTCAGCACGGGACGCGGAGGAAGCCGCGCACAGAGCCGGCGGGAAACGCCACAAACCACGGCGTTTTTTTTTTAAATTTATCTGGCCTTCGCATATAAACGCAGCTTGTCTCACTCGCCGGCGAAGACGCTCAGCGTGTGAGCGGACAGTAAACAGGCAGTCTCGGGAGGGATCAGCCTTTCATTCTAATTTCCGTTAATCCTAGGTGTTGTGTGTTTCGGGCACAGCTGAATAAACCCTAAAAATACAAAATAGTGCACAAAGTGAGACCAAGGGCCTCAGGCTGTACCTCTTAAAGCATCTTTATCTACTGTGTCTAAATGTTCAATCCCAGCATTAGAACAGTAATTGTAATCAATCAATCTATCTATCTACCAACCTGCCTGTCTGCCTGCCTGCCTGTTTGTCGGCCTGTTTGCCCGTCTGCTTGTCTGTCTGTCTGCCTGTCTGTCTGCCTGCATGTCTGTCTGCCTGCCTGCCTGTCTGTCTGTCTGTCTATCTGCCTGCCTGTCTGTCTGTCTGCCTGCCTATTTGTCTGCCTGCCTGCCTGTCTGCCTGCCTGCCTGCCTGTCTGTCTGCCTGCCTGTCTGCCTGTTTGTCTGCCTGTATGTCTGCCTGCCTGCCTGCCTGTTTGACCGTCTGCCTGCCTGTTTGTCTGTCTGGCTCTCTGCCTGCCTGTTTGTCTCTCTGCCTATATCTCTGTCTGTATGCCTGTCTGTCTGTCTGCCTGCCTGCCTGTTTGTCTGCCTGTCTGTCTGTCTGTCTGTCTGTCTGCCTGAATGCTTGTTTGTCTGCCTGTCTGTCTGCCTGTCTGCCTGTCTGTCTGTCTGCCTGCCTGCCTGTTTGTCTGCCTGTCTGTCTGTCTGTCTGTCTGTCTGCCTGAATGCTTGTTTGTCTGCCTGTCTGTCTGCCTGTCTGCCTGTCTGTCTGTCTGCCTGCCTGCCTGTCTGTCTGCCTGCCTGCCTGTTTGACCGTCTGCCTGTATGCCTGTCTGTCTGTCTGCCTGCCTGCCTGCCTGTTTGTCTGTCTGCCTGCCTGTCTGTCTGTCTGCCTGGCTCTCTGCCTGCCCGTTTGTCTCTCTGCCTATATCACTGTCTGTATGCCTGTCTGCCTGCCTGCCTGTCTGTCTATCTGCCTGCCTGCCTGTCTGCCTGCCTGCTTGTCTCTCTGCCTGTCTGCTTGTCTCTCTGCCTGTCTCTCTGTCTGTATGCCTGCCTGCCAGCCTGTCAATCAAAGCAGTCTTTCTGCTGCAAATATAAGTAATTATAATATTCCATCTTACTTAGAGCTCATCAAAGCTATAAATCTCCTGCAGCAATTCAATAATTTGTAATGCCCCCCCCCCACCCAGCATTAATAAATGGGTCATATTAAATTTATCAAAGCAAGCTGTTATGCGAATTGGGATATTCCTCAGACGTTTCAATTTACCCGACATCATATTTTGAAATTTTCAACTAATGAAGTGATTCGCAAACTTAAAGGATGTTTAGAAATTAAATTAAGTTATGAACAGTTCAATATATGCATAAACCTTGCAATATGTAGGAAAAAAACATATTCCATTTAATAAAGGAGTCAACCTTTTTTAGATTATATGCTTCATTATTGCATGACGTTCATGCAATTCAATGTCAAGGGACATCCAGGCAAAACTGATATGTTCAAGAAGTCTAAATGCACACCATGTTAAACTGAATACAGCCTGTCCCGTGGAAAGTTCAGGTGCAGAAAGAATAAATCCAGGCTTTGTTTCAACCAACCAGTTGAGTACTTTGCGACTCTGACTCTTTATCCTCAACTGGTTGGCTGAAACAAAACCTTTTTACATTCTGGACTTGAACTATCCACTTCTGGTTAAATGTGATGGCTTCTGGGTCTTTATGTGTTTACTATTCTGCTCTTTTCACAGAATATTATCTATTAGTATCAATTCAAGATGAAGGGCGATATTCATCAGGAATGTAGGAAAATATGTCGGTACTCACAGCTTTTGGCTGCACTGTCTGTTTTTCCGTTTGTAGGTCCTGTTCCTTCAGGCTACAAAATGAGAAAAAAAGAGACATCAACATTCACAATAGCAATTAATCACAGGGAATACACTGACCCATGTTCTGGGTCAAAACATCCACCCTCCCAGTAATGAAATCTCTAGCACACCCACTGCGTCTGTTTACGCCCGGCGTGTGCCAGCAGGTCGTGGGAAGGTGGCACCGACATGCCTGGCAGGTTGTGGGAAGGTGGCACTGACATGCCCGGCATGTGCCAGCAGGTCATGGGAAGGTGGCACCGACATGCCTGGCAGGTTGTGGGAAGGTGGCACCGACATGCCCGGCATGTGCCAGCAGGTCATGGGAAGGTGGCACCGACATGCCCGGCAGGTCGTGGGAAGGTGGCACCGACATGCCCGGCAGGTCGTGGGAAGGGGGCACCGACATGCCCGGCAGGTCGTGGGAAGGGGACACCGACATGCCCGGCGTATGCCAGCAGGTCGTGGGATGGTGGCACCGACATGCCCGGCAGGTCGTGGGAAGGTGGCACTGACATGCCCGGCGTGTGCCAGCAGATCGTGGGAAGGGGGCACCGACATCCCCGGCGTGTGCCAGCAGATCGTGGGAAGGGGGCACCGAAATGCCCGGCGTGTGCCAGCAGGTCGTGGGAAGGGGGCACCGACATGCCCGGCAATCCCGACGATGTTTCCGAGCCCTTCACCCAACACCAGGCTCGCCTCCAGATAACTCGGAACATCCATGGTGAGTCAGTGCTGCTGTGTAAATGTCTCTCCACCAGCGTTTGTAAGATCAAGCTGAGCTCCTGCAGTTTACAGCGCTACATCAACGTCAAAGTGTCATTTTAAAATTCTGTTACAATGAATGCCACCGCTGGGTGGTACAGGGACTCTTTGGGTACCACAGTGGTGTCTCTCCTCCAAAGGTTTCATGTGCCGCTTGCATGTTCTTTCCATGATGTGAGTTTCATCCTTCAGTCTAAAGACTAGGGCCTGCACCTTTGACCTGGATTTTTGGGTTAGCAAGATAACCGGTCTTTCTCAATATGCATCCTACGCCATCCCTGACTCACCCATTTCATGTCATCTTCCATTGCCAAAGACCAGTTCCAATACTCAAGAATAGAAATCCAGAGGATGGTAAGAATCCCCGGATGTCATTCTTGCCCAGCTCCAAATATCAAGGATACATCAGCTGCATTGTCTCCAAATGAGGCCAATCCCATGATTCATTGCACCTCAAGTTTGTTCTTGGGAGGCAGGTTAGCAAAATCACTCTTGCCAAGATCACAAGTACAATCTTCGTGTTCTTGGTATTGAGACGCCCGACGTGTTGGATTTAAGTTACCTTCCGGAAAAAAACAGCTTATGCTGGTAGCTGGTTTTAGTTGGTCTTAGACAGTCATGTTCCAGTTCTTGCTGTTCTTTGGTGGTTTATATGAGTGGGTTACCAGTTGGTTATGTTGGTGTGGCCAGCTTCTCACCTAGGCATGCTTGTATGACCAGCTAAACTAGCTAGAATGACTATCATAAGCTGGTTTGACCAGCAAAACCATCAAACCATCATGCAAAAAACACACCTTTAGCTGGTCAACTATCATAAATTGGTCAACCAGTTTAACCTGGTCAAACTGTTTTTTTTTTTTTTAGCAGTGTGGTCTGGGCTGAAAAAATTGGAAGCATATGGTCCAAGTTCATTTAAGACGTAGCCAGATCTACTTAATAAATGGCGTTAAAGTGTTCAAAAAAGGGCATAATTAGTCATGGGTGTGTTTTGAGTGTAACTTCATCTCCCATTTTCTTTAAAGCAGTCAGGTACATTTTAATTGTTTATGTGAAATTAATATTTACAATAAAATACCCCCAACCTGGCGTGTTTAAATACCCATGTGTCGATTGGTCAGACAGCCTTCAAACAGCCATCATCAATACATAATTCTAATAATGACCTATATATACAGTATATATAGAGAGAGAAAACAGTGCCTGAGAAAGCGCAATGCCATTTAAAATAAGAATGTGCACGTATACTATAAAAATGCACTGCAAGGGAACAAAGCTAGCATAATATTCAAGTTTACAAGGCTCATGGAAACACACTGCAAATTTTGTACACAAAATCAGAAACACTTTTGTCAAAAGGACAACACTGCAACTTCGGAAACAAGCTGCAAAAACCCACAACGCAACGAAGGACACCTTTTTTGTGCAGTAAAAACTTGTTGCTTGACAATTTGTTCAAATAGAAGAGAACTTACTTCTCACCTGTAAATTGTCACCATTGACAAGTACACACGTAAAGAGGGTCCTCCAGAAACACCACCATTGTGTTGTGGCTTTTTGCAGCATGTTTCCGAAGTTGCGGGTGTTTTCTGTCTTTGCATCCCCTGCGTTGTCATTTTGATGGGAGTGATTCATTATCATTGCTGACACACCACACCAATGAAATGTGTCCTTCTGTATCTAACCCATATGTGACATAGGAGTGGGAATCTCATCTAGCATGAAGGGAGCAGGTTCTCACTCAGGGTGCCTCAGTGGTGCTGGTCGGGGAATCAAACCAGTAACCTTTCAATTACAAGTGCACTTTACAAACCATTAGGCCACCACTGCTTTGGCATTATAATGAAAGGTTTTCTGAATTTGTGCAGCGTCTACATTTTTGCGGTGTGACTGCATGTGTGTCATGAACTTCAGTATTATGCTGTGTTGCTTTACAGCATTTTTTTCTATCTATTTTTTTACTTTGAATTGCACTGGGCTTTCTTGGCCACCGTAGGCTGCCGTAAAATAGCAACACGCCGACAATGCGCCCAGCCGCAGCTCTCCTACAAGCAGGAAGCATGTGCAAAGTCATTTGTTATTTTGAAAATGTGCGCTCTTGGCTTGAAAATTAACAATGCGCTGGTATGAAACTAGCAAAACCACATTGGGTTGCGTTTTCCGTCGGCACTAAGCTTATAATGGTATCAATTTCATCAGGATATTAGCAATAATTAAACAAATAGAAACTTAGCTTTTCTCTTTTAATTCTGGGCAAACTTGCTGACAGATTTGCACAGGAAGAACGGTCATTGTTGTCACGCGCAGTGTTAACGGCTTCAGCCATTTGATGAGTAGTTGAAAAACATTTCCTAGTTAGTTTGTGTTTAACAGAAGATCAAATATTCCCTTTAGGGTTGAAATCTGGGTGTGGCCCAGGACCATATGTGTCTTGCAATAGCCTAGCATCCTAGCTTGCAATAGCCTAGCATCCTAGCTTGCAATAGCCTAGCATCCTATGCCCTGTACTGCCTGAGATAGGCTGCACCTGCCACACATAAGTATTTCATATTGGTCAGAGATGGATGGACGGTTTTTTAACACCTGTCCTTACATGACAGTACACTGCCCCTAATACGCCTCCCGTGATGCCCATGACGGCTCTGTAGCTGTTTTCTTCACCGTGATGTTCTTCAGCCAGCATCTAATTTGAGCTCATCGCCCGCACATTTAATGCTATAATGGCTTTCGTGGTCCATCACCTTGAACAGCATGGAAGCAAAACATCGTCCAGATTTAGATATCAGCACGAGACAAACATCAAGGAATTTAGAAAATAATAATGCTTGTAAAGACATTTCATGTTCTCTGCCTCTTCACATTACTGCATGTTTATGCACTGCTCCTCAGTTTTTACAACAAACCAGCACAAACATGGGAAGAACGTGTAAACATCACGATAATCACTTTAAAGCACTGCCAAAGCTTTAGGCTAATATAGCTATGCTAGGTGAATTTTCTCCTACATACATGCCAGAAATAATTTAAGGTATAATTCACCGGTGTAGGGAACAATTAAGCATCGAAACCTCTGATAAGTAGACTCTCTTGATTCGTCAGTAACAAATGTCAATCACTAGTTTTGGCTAGTTCTCATTGGTTACCAGTTTACTGGTTATTTTATGGTGACCCAGGCTGTGGTTGACATCCATCCATCCATTTTCAGAAAGCTCTTGCCCGATTCAGGGTTGCAGAGGGTCCAGAGCCTATCCCGGAGGCTACGGGTGCAAGGCAGGGAATGGCCAAGGGTGGGGCACCAACCCATCACAGGGCACACTCACACACCAGTCCAGTGGTTGGCAGCACACTATAAACCTACCCACCATAGGTTCTGAAGCCTTGATTTTGTACACCTTTAATTTTGCCTGGCCCTGCACTACGGCACAGAGCATCCCTTGTACTGAATCCAAGAACTTAATGAGGCCTGCTGGTAAGGCTAGTGTGTGAGACACTGGGTTTAGCTGGTAATTCATTGCTTTTCTGAGACAGAATGCAGCCTTTCACCAACCACTAAAACCAGTAAAGGAAACTGTGCCCACGGTCTGTCTCCCTTAATTATATGAGGTTAAGGAAAACAGAAGGATGTTGGGTCTAGTCTCACTGAGGGGTCCAGTTCTGGTACAGATATACTTAACCTGAATTTCTGCATTAGAATATCCATCCATAGTAAATGATTATATCAAAAGCATCAATGGGACAGTTTAATAATAGCGGAACACTTGGTGAATTTGCATGATTTCAACAATTATATGCTGCTATCCGTCGCTGTTCGGAGCAAATTGAAATCTCCAATTTTTTTGAACATCTTTATCCATTAGAGTCTATATATGCACCCCCCCCCCATCCATCTACTGGTCACTTACCCAGAGTATGGGGGGCATTAAGCATATCCCAGACAATATAGGCTACAAGTGGGGTGTGTGTGTGTGTGTGTGGTCATTTATATATTATTTTGTGGGGACCTAATATCCCCACAATATGATAAAAACCTGTTATTCTGATGCACCATCTTTTTTATCCCCACAAAGAGAAAAGATCTGTGGCTGCAATCAAAAAAATTAAAATGCCTAAAGTATTTTGTTGGGTTACTTATGGTTAAGGTTAGGGCTGAGTTGGGGTTAAGGTTATCATTGCTAGGATTAGGTTTTTTTCCCATAACAATGAATGGATGTGATATGAATACAAATATGGATGTGTGTGTGTGTGTCTGTATTAATACAGTATCTGTGCTTGTCTTTTTTCTTATTTAAGAGCAGCAGGGAATCACATAAAGGGAGCATTTGTGATCAAACTGGATTATCTTGATTTTAAAGATTGGATTATAATGATTTAACAGTTTTGAGTGTTCTGCATTATTGGTTTAACACGAATGAAATGACCCGATTCATTCGTCTCCTCCGTCGCTCCAAAAAGATGGGGCAGTTAGAGAGCTGCACTGGGATGAAAAACAGGATCTGGGTTTGACACCCATGCTCTAAAGACAGAAAATTGCAATTGCTCAATCAGATTCAATTTATTAATTATAATGACTGATTAGCCAATCACTCAAGCCCACCAAGAAGGGACTGAAATGCTATAGGAGGCTGCTCTCGTGTCGAGTCTCTTTGAGTTGCCGTAGCGACAGGCCGATGACGCAGCCCCATTCACCGTGAAGAGGTTGTTTCTCGCATTGTAATGGTTTTATTAAAATGTAATGAAACTCCGCGGAACTTGCTGCCAAAATGAATTCAGAGCCGACACCTGAACGGGCCAGAACCTGAGTGCCATTTAAGCCATACCTGACAGCACGCACAATGAAGGCTTTTGATTAATTGCTAAATGATATCAGTGCCCGCCCCCCCTCTTCAGGTATATTCAATCTCCCACGTAATTAAACTGGAAACCCTGGAATGGGGTCTTTTGCCAGGCTGAACGGAGAACAGAAACCTGACCAGAACCATATCTCCCACAAACTCCAGAGATGCATACATCTGAATGCTGATTGGACGACGGAACGCGATCACCCTGTCACTCACCTACATAAAACATATCATTGGGTAATGATAAGGTTGGTTCTACTGTATGACTTATGCCCCCATCTTAAAAAAAATCCTAGAATTACCCAACAATCTCCCAGCGGTGGGACAGAGGAGGCATTAAGAGCAGGGCGGTCAGCGGCGGTGTGGCTGACTGTGGCTCCAAGGCGAGCCGGTGATGATAGGGGTTTGGCACGGACACGGGGGCCGGGACGAGTCACTGACCTACTGGCAGGGAAACAGCGGGAACCCTTTTTAACAAGAGCCAGGGGCCCCGCTTCTCTATTAATAAAAACCAGGAGGGCTGACGCCGACCTGTAATTTTCACCTCGTCAGGTTTTGGAAGCAGAAATACCCTCTGAAGCTGTGGGGTCATAAACGGGCTGGAGAATGTAGTTACCCAAGGTCACCCCCACCCCCCCTGCCCAAATCCCCATGCTATCTTTCAATTTTCCAAACACATTTAGAATTTTTGAGAGTGCAGCGATACTGTCAGTGGGTTTAATAGAAAATGTGTTCACACTAAATGCCAGCTTATCTGGAGCAACCGTTAAGTACATAGTCCAATTTTGATGTATATATTAAAAATTATTACATCACAGCTACTTAAAATACACCTCCCAGCACTAACAAAAAATAACGACTTAATAAGTTGACTTAATTCTGATTTAAGGGTGAAAAAATATCAGCTATATTGTAGTTTAGCAATTTTTCATTTGTTTTTCTTTATGATATTTTTCATTATTTTTTTCGTAATCATACACAGAAAAACTGACAAAACAAATTGAGTGACCTGTCGACTACCTCCTTCTGTTTGTGTTCGCACTGCGATTCAAGAACCTGCTGTTGCTGAAATTCCCTGCCCCCTTGGGAAGAGTGGCGCTTCAGTCGTCCTGTGATGTGTCTGCAATCGCAGACATACGTGAAGGGAAAGATTCGTCTGTCGTCTTTTCTGTAACAGGTACGCACCTGCCTTTTGGACATCACGAGCCGGTCTAATCCGCTAGCACACATGTCCGCTCTCTCCGTTCCGCCTCCCGTTGCCTTACAAACCTCCTTGACATCATTGCGACTGATGGTCCAGTTTCACTTCACATTTATTTTATTTCCTAGAGCTATCATACTTTCATCGCCTCCCGTTTAAATTAGCACCTCATCATGAACAGACTCCTGGTCTCGCTCCTCAGTGGTGAAAATCCCAGAATCTCGTTACTTACTCCTTTGTTGTTTATCCAATTACTTTCCCCAATATAAAACAACACACATTGCAATTTGGATGACGTGTTTTTTTTTTAGCCTGGCATGAGACGGTCCTGCAGAAATGTGTCACAGTGGCTAAAATCCCGTCACACTGCATCAGGGTAAGCAGCCCTACAACCCAGATTTTGGGATTTCGGGATGGCGGACAGAAATTAAACCTAGCGAGGGCTGTGATTTGCAAAACATAATAAACAGAATGAATTACAGCAGAATTAATATATAAAAAAATTCAAAAGTCAAAATATTAGAATGAGAAGGTAATTATACAGAGTTTTGTCTATATGCATTCAGGTTGGAGTAGAAACTTTTTATATACTTTTTATATTTTATATTTTTTAGATTTTTATATTGTAACACCACTAAAGACCCCATGGCTAGTAATTAAATATATCTATGCCATTCTTAGCCAAAAACTTTTCATCAGCCCTAATCCCAACATAACTATACCCTTGTATACCCTTGTATTACTTGTACTATATTATTGGGGTTAACAGTGCACCAATTCATGACCCCCGCTTACATGTTCAGGACCTGATTTGCTCCAATCCTCCTGCAAAAAATTCTTTACTTATAAAGTTTTTTTTACTTATAAATGTTTTTTGGGGTAAAGTCTTATACTGTTAGAAAAAAACCTTGGAGGGTACAGTTACTTGTCAGTGGGGCTGTACCCTCAAGGGTCTGCCAATTGTACCCTAGCTGTAGGTAAATACACCTTATAATTATAGAAATGGACTCTGATTAATATTTTTTGTACCATTGGTGGTTCATGTTGTTTGTACCTTGGGGATCAATCTTGTACCAGGGCGGGACCCTTTTTTCTGACAGTGTACTACAAATGCACTTCTGCTGTTTTGTCATTGTGTTTCCAATTGTGTGTCAAATAACATGAATATCAATGATGTTCTCAAGTGAAAAGCATTCAGCTGCACATTAGCAGTCCTCCATATCGCTGTATTGTCTGAAACGGTGACTCTGTGTTATCAACAACATCTGCAATGGACATTAGATCTGCTACAGACCTAGGGGATTAAGCCCATAAGTTAAATTAGGAAACAAAAATCAAACCACAGGCATCACAGAATGCCCATAAACTCATATTGATTAGGAAACCTAATTAACCTCTCTGATTTAAAAGGACAGACAAAAAAAACAAGGATATAATGGATTTAACTAGAACTGAGCAAGGTGAGATCGCACACAATATATATATAATTTACTTTTACCAATCATTCTTGATTATTTTGTTAACCAGCATCCTACCCAGAGTGTCTCCTGACTTGTCCCTCGTTTCCAGGGATGGTTTACTGGGTTAACATGACCCAGCACTGGATACCGCTATGTGAGTTAGATGGACTTTACTGGTAGATTTTAATGGTCAAATTCTCAAAAAACATATAACATTAATTATGCCTCTATTTTAAAATTATCAACAGGAACTGTAGACAGACTTGTCATACGCATTCTGCATTCTACGTTTGAGTACCGAGACGTACACACATATCATTCAGCTCTCAAAGCAAATATCCAATCAGAAGAGACCTAAACATCAACGTTGACTTAAAATCTCTGTCAATAGTGCCGTCACATGCTTTAGAGTTGGTAAGTGCACACGACGGAAGGTGCGAAGACCTCGAAATGAGCATCGAAAGGTGCCAAGAGAGAGCCCTGCCAGGAAAGGCGCATTAGATGACAAATCACTTGGCTGTTCTTGAAGCTTGTCAACCCCTAAATCATCTGTAGGATTTTGCTGGCTATCGCAAACGCATGGGCGGGCATGCAACACCGTGGTTCCGCAAGCTTTCGGACTTTTGTGGAATTTGTTTGAGAAATCCTGTTATCATTGAAACAGATTTCGAAATACACCATGACCCTGGACTCCGTAAGCAATATGGAGGGATGAGTGGGTTCCATTTCAAAAGGCAAATCTTAAACATGTTCAGAATTTTTTATAAAAATGACAAACAAGTCCTGATTTTGTTTTGTTTTATGTCCAAAGTAAATTGCTTAAAGAGTTCTTAAGCTGCTCAGATCCTGAGATTAGTCTGAGAAATGCACAGAAAAATCCCACTAGGCTTTCGCCTCTCTAGGCATAACAACGTGCCTTTGTAAAAACGTGCTCCTAAGTGCCCGATAACGCCAACAGGCTTTCTAAACCAGAAACATTAACATTCTGTCCATCTCCAAAGAACATCTTGATCTTTTCAACAGATCTCAGCTCATTCTGACAAACCCGGCGATGTCTCTAAGGCCCTCGTCAGCCCGCAAACCCTTATCGTACCCACCACACACAAACAAACACACTCACACAGCCTCAGAAGTTCACTGAGAATAAAACCGGCTGCTGACTTTCTGCTGATCCTAGTGTAGAAATGTATTAGTAAATTAGCCACACCTAGAGAAGCTGAACGAGACGCTGCAGTAATGTTTGGAGTTCCTTGGATCTCTGAGGACTAATATAAGGAGCACTGTGAGGTATTAAATTATGCAATTCAGATGAGTTTTTTAGCATTATGTGGATGATGATCTGCTGCCTGTGTACCAAACGGCTGTAGGAATACACTGTAACCGTTTTATAATTAGGTCTGTCTTGGAGTTTTTTAGTTTTTTTATCTTTCTTTCATCATATTGCAACGTTACAAAACAGCCGTAGTGAGACAAGTACGACTAATTAAGATGTTTGAAACAGTGTATTTTACGGACATTTTTTGTAGTCTGGTAAATATTGGCGAAGGAGACGGACTTATCAGCGGGGTTTCCATGGAAATTGATCAGCAGCTCCTTGTGGAGAAACACCAGTGGTGATAAAGAAAGCCCCTGTCCGTGTTTAAATGCTGCCCTCGTCCTCTGACCTGCCTTGTTGCTTAACGCATCCAACAACAAGCTACTACTTATTATTAGCTTTTATAACCTTCAGAACTCTCAGAAGTGCATACAAATAAAAAAATATACCGCATTGCCCCATGACCCCGAATCGAGTAATTGGTTGCAAGATGAATAGATGGAATTAAATTATATAATGTATTTTATTTATTGTTGAATAGGCAAAAAAATGCTAATAATGAGTACTCAGCAAACCAAAACAAAACAGGCTTTGAAAAATGTATCATAGTCCAAGTGTGAAATTAACTAGCTACATAAATTATAATTCATTAAAAAAACTGCTGATTTAAGTTATCTTTAGTGGCATGATTAACTAATAGAAACACATACTGCATCTATTATAAACATACTTCATGGATATAGGGATTATATTTGACCTGCGTGGCCATAATATTATGAACATTGTGGTAATTAGAGTGCTAATTGCTGCTCAGTATGAGGGCAGGGCAAGTCATTCACACCAGTCACATGTCCAGGGGCTAACACTATGGTTTCTTGTCTCTCCTGATGGTTTGTTAGTGGTCTCATGCTCGACACCATAGAGCACAGAAGCAGTTTTGGCAGAGTGCACCCTACAAACCAGGACAGGGAACAGCTGCTTTGGAACGGCTCAGAACCACTCTCTTTCATCAACAAACCAGCTTTATCAAACAATCCAAAAATCTGCTCTCCACACTAACCATATGGTCACCATGCATAAAACGCCAAAAAGAGCACCACCACGAGCTGGTCCATATACGTCTCAGGATATGAGACGCTGTGGATAAAAGATTCAAAATATTTCTCGCCTAACTGGACACATAAATGCGTATATTTTGTGTTATGAATGATTAAATGAGCCTCAAGGATTTTTACAACAGGTAGTACTTATGGAGTTGAGGACTGGGCAATTAAAAAGTTCTTAAATTTATAGGACAGAACACATTTTCGGAGGATGGCGAGTGCTGGGACGTGCTGAAATCTGCTTCTGCCCACCCAAATGACGCACAGTGACGAATGATTTTTATGCTGTTTACATACTGTCATGGATGTTCTTGGACAGTGATCAGTTACACCGCAAACTTTACAGTGACTGTCGGTTTATGTAAACAGCGACCAAGAAGCACTCATGTGCGCCAATGATTCATCTGAATGTATTAAGTGTAATTTATTAGAAGTAAATGATCATATCAATCATTTTTGTTTTGGGAGGGGTGGGATTGTCCTTTCACTCATTTTCATCTATCCATTCTGCTCTTTTTTTTCCTTATTCCCTCCTTTCTTTCCCCTCCCCCTTTCTTCTCTCCATCCAAACAAGTAATGGGCTTATCTTCTAAATTAAAAAGAGGAGCAGTTGCGCAGTAATGTAATGTAAATGGGAGTAGCTATCTCGGCTGTGGAGAGTGTTCTGTGAACAACGACTCAATGATGAAACCGTAATGAAATTTTGTTTGCCGAAAGACATAAGACTCAACAAACTCTTTTCTTATCTAGAGTATATTTTAGGATGAAACTCATCTTTGAAAACCCTAAAAAGCTTGAGCCTGTCTAGAAATTGGCATTAGAGATGTTTACGAATGCCTAACTCATACCACGTGATCACGAAAACCACATTTCATCAAATACAATGGACCCTTATCTGCTAAAACTCCAACCCTACATTTATCTCTGCTCTAAATGGCATGCATTACAGAGCCACCATATCTGCTGGATCTCGAGCTGCTGCTGAGGCCATTTTCTAATAAATAAGCTTTGGGGTTTCAGACTGATAAATCAGATGGAGGTGCATGAATTTAAGTGCAGAGAATAACCAGCAGACTAACCACCAAATGACACATGAAATGATGGATTAACCGCCAGATGACACATGATGCAGAAGAATATGGAAGTTATGGGAAGTAAATCCAAAATACTAAATAAATCCATATTAATGGAGCCCCCGGTAACCCCTGGATATGTGGATGGATGGATGGATAGATGAATGAATGGATGAATGGATGGATGTGATGAATTTCTGCCTATTGGCTTTCTTTAATTTCTTTGTAATTCCTTTTCTATGTTCTACTCTGATTTGTTTTCATATAGTAATGTTTCCCAATACACCCATGTAAAGCGCCCCGGGACAACTCCGTTGTGAACTGAATTTTATAAGGCTTACTACAGTATAATCCATACTACTAGTTATTCAATGACAGACCTTTCTGTTGTCATCTGTATTTAACGCAGTGTTTCTCAATCCTGCTCCTGGAGCCCCACCTGCAAGACAGTTCTCACTCCAGCCTGACCTTAATTAGCATCAGGTGTTTCCTAATGGCCTAATAAGGAAGGTGGTAGGTTGTAAGCAATGCGGGTCTGACCGAAAGCTGTCTGGCAGGTGGGGCTCCAGGGGCAGGATTGAGGAACACTGATTTAACAGTTCATCCGTACTGAAGGCAGCTGTACGTTTTAATCCATTTCTTGGAATCAGCACTTGAGCTTTGCTCAATTTATCTTGGAGAGGAACTGTGGTCTTTGCAAGCTCTGTCTCACTGTAGCAGAACCATAATCTGAAAAGACGAATTAGCATACAAAAAATTAGACAGAAAATAATTTAAACATGTCCTCATATTCTGAAACAGCCTGTCACAAACTAGTCCTACTTGATTTACCACGTCTCACGTGAAGACTAACCACCAGCAACTCTTCCCAATTTTACCACTTACCAGAGGTGGGTAATTCAGGTCCAAAAAGTAAAAATCCAAGCCAAGATTCTGGTTCAACCAACCAGCTGAGTATTCTATGACTGTGACTTGTTGGTTGGTTGAAAAAAACTCTTGGTCAGGATTTTTACTTTTTGGACTTGAATTATTCACCTCTGCCACTTACTACCTGCTCTAAAGAACTCCAAACTCTAAATTTTACCTATGGCACAATCATGGGGCGAGGGGCACTAAAAGCACCTTGTCCCACCGTGTGTCGGAAAGGGGTTATGAATCAACCCAGTTGTCTTGCGTTTGCTTATAACACTGTGTCTCCCAAATGAGTTGAAATATAAACCCAATAAACATTTTTAATTACCGGACTTTCTTCTGGGCAGTCGCAAATCCATATACAGATAGAAATATTTTTCATAAACAAATGCTATAAACAGAGCATTAAGCTCATTTGACGGGCTTTAACAAATAAAGCCACACTCTATATATAAATTATAGCCTACCAATCTTCCCCACCTCGCTGTTAAGATTCATGTACTGTAGTAGGGGTTCATCTTAAAAGCCAAGCTCTGTTGGTTGATTTATAATTTTCCTATAACTCTCTGCAGCTAATATACAGAGTCCGTGCATAAACAGGCCGGTATCGTACAGCTGCCAATTTTATGAGTTCTTAAGTAATTGGAATAATCACAATGAGTAATGGTATTTCGTAAAACCCGGTCAGCACAATTTTAATGGAATAAACAGACAGCAGGGAGGTGAAATCGTGTTAAAAATTATTAATTTCAGCAATGCAAAAAAAAAATGCACATGGAAGTTCTCTGCCATGCCTCCCTCCCAAGTTTAACGGGGTCAAATATAAACGCAAGCACGCATGCGCCGCGTGGACGCGCACATTCTGAGGCTGTGTCAGAAATTAGACTGCTCTCATCTAACAAGTGTCCGAAGTTACTGCGGCATTCGAGTTTTTAAATACCGGCGGAGGATTGCAGCGATTTGCCTCTAAATCGCACGGTGGGTGTCGTATAAACTCCGGGGAGGGGGGTGTCTTTCTGGGAAAGATTAGCTCGGAATTGTCGCGATTGATTGCAAGGCTGTGCCTAATGTCATGCCCGTTACTCAATGTGAGCTGCCCTCACGTTACATTGGCAGAGACAGACAGTAAACATAGCTCCTAGTCAGGGCTGCATTGTGATAGATGGGATGCCGACAAATGGGCTCCCGGAAGCCGGCATCGGGGATGCGATCGGTCGGCAAAAGCCGCAAACTGCGGTCACAGCCAAGGACCAGACCAAAACGGACGTTTCTATGAGATTATGCCTAGTAAACACAAAATAAGTGAGAGGTATTTCAGCATTTAGTTCACGAGATTGTTCTGTCTCGGAGCTTCCGTAACTGTTAATATCTTAAGAAAGTTACTAAAACTTACTTAAAAGAATAATCCTTTTTTATTACACTTAGCAGTGCTGATGTGTGTGGGCAGTGTATAATTATTCTGCATACCATGCTAACCTCTCAAAAAAACAAAAAAAAAAAACAAAAATAAAAGTTCTGCAGAATGAAACGAGGGCTTTAACTAAAGGTGTTATTATTTTTTTTCCCTTGCCAGCTCTACACGATTATGACAGCCGGCAATCTGGCCATGACAGATGAGAGAAAGTGCGTCCACCGAAATAGCATCATAACCAGGAGCACGGAATAATCCGCGAGGACAGGTGTGAGCGAGGATGCGATACACGGATAAGAACCTCAGGCATCACATTTACAAATAACTAAAATAATATAATTAATAAAGGGATAACAATAGTACCGTAATTATTGTAATAAGTGCGACATGAAAAAACATGTAAAACTATATATATATATATATATATAGCGAGAAAGAGAGATAGATAGATGCAGATAGATAGGTCTATATTTGCGCCTGTGGTTACGGCGCATGCCAGACACGCTCTCTGTCCCCCCCCCAGTGACTGCTGAACAACTTATATTAACGCTGATATAAGTTGCTGAGTCTGCAGGATGTGCTCTGTGCAGTGGCTTCTGAACCCCGTCCTCCTGTTCTAACTTTGAGAGGAAATGAATAACATGGAAATTGGGTTGATATCATCAGCTGGTTGGGCACACATATGTAGCCACATATATATGTCTATCTATAGATACACATATATATGCCAAACACACAGGGTTAGCGGCGGGGTCATGATTAAATGTGACCGATTATTGAGTCATTAACGTGGGGGAAGTGCAGTACTTCGACAGAAGTGTGTGGGAAGGATGGGGAAACATGGCCCCGTTAGCCGGCATGTGCTCTGCTTTTAAGCAGAAAGATTAAGGCAACCAGATGAACGCCAGCAGACGGATAGCCAGAGCCACGATAGCATGCTAAGACAGTCATTTTATCTGATTCATAAATAATTCCTCCCAATCCCTGGAGGAAAACACACTCAGAAGGGAACCCGCCCCATTTGCTTGCTGGTGCCATAATTTCGACATAGGCTAGCTGGACGCGTTCTGAAGCTTAGCTTTCTTCACTCGTAAAAATTACAACAACAAAAAAAATAGGGCCCAGCTTTTTAATTTATCTTTTTTTGACCCCCTCCCCCCCTCTGGAAGCCTGGCGGGTGCTCTGTTTGCACTGGAGAATTTCGGAGGACAGAGCTGCCCCAGAAAAGGGGGGTGACCATTCCGCTAGACTGCTGCCTGCACGCCTTCCCCATGGGTGAAAGTGCATGGGCTTAATTGCATTAAGAACTGGGAGATGACTGTCAGGAAGTCTTCTAACCATTACCCACCCCCCCACAACCAGCACCACCACCCAAAAAATACAGTCTTAAGGGGACAGTGTAGGCTTCACTGGCACTGCAGACAATGAAATGATGCTTTATTTTACACAAGTATCCTTGACAATCACATACAAAGTGATGGAAAAGAGAGCAAAGCTTGGGTTTGAACACGAGGTCAGCCGCATCGCCAGCGCCCCCCGGAGGGTTTTTCGGAAATGTCCCAGGTGGATGCTTGATTACCCCAAAGCTGTATTTATGCATCGGAATCCCTCTCCTGTCACTTCTGTGCCCCGCCCCCAGCCATTCTTCAAACTGCAACCCCCCCCCCCCCAAATGCATCAAATGAACGACTGGGGCGGGTTTTTGGAGATGAGTTATCGATTCGAGGATCTGCGAATGAGGATGCAGGACAGAGTGTGAGAGGAAAGTATTCAGGGGGGAAATTGGGGAACAGTGTGTGTGTGTGTGGGCGTTTCCCTTTTAATGGATTCCTGCCCTCGGGATCTCTTAATGGCTGCTGAGCACGTTCCAAGTCTCCGGTCAGCCAATGAATAAGAGTTTTCACATGTCGGCCAATCAGAGATTCATTGCAGATGCTCCCACTCTGTCCCCTCAACATCTGCACCGTGGCATCCTCTGCAATTCATTACTCAATCTTGTTAATGGCGTCGGGTTTAGCTGGGGGGGGGGGGGGGGGGGGGGGGGAATGCTTTGCTTACCTTGGGCGGGAAAACCGCTGTCATGTCCTCTGCCCCAAGCTTTCCTTCCAGGCTCCCCCACCCCCCCCCCGCCCCC
>JAODKM010000046.1:3060366-3076182 GCA_026780845.1 Petrocephalus sullivani | reverse complement strand
TCGACCCCACCTTCCTGTCGCCATTTTTCCCTGGACCGCTGGAGACTGCTCTCCACGAGTCTGTTACCACCTTCCCCATCCCTCTCCCGGCCACAGTAAGGCCCCTAGCAAGACTGTCCATAGACCCATCCAGGCCATCGGTGCCGATCTGTCAGGGAGAACACAGTGGCTGAGACATGGCGGTCCTGCAGCTTTATGGAAACAAATAAATGTGTTTTTTGTCTCCTGACTGGAGTGTTTAATCAATAATAACCTATAAATTAGTATTCAGTATAATTTAATTTGATCTGTCATTTTTGATGTTATGTTGGTCATTCTATATAATCTAGTGACTGATAATATATTAATATTTAAAATAAAAACTCACCAAGAATGACAGGATCAGTTGTGCCTAATTCGAAGTTCATCCAAAACTATAGGATTAGGTAAATCAGTTATAATTAGTCCTGTGATTAATATTTTCTTCTGATTAAATCTTTCTCGGTGAATTGTACAGGGGAAGATTCCAAAGTTAAAATGCTTTGAGCAGTTATATATAGTGTATGGCCAGAAATCCAGCTATGAGCACAGCTGACAAAACATTAAACATTAAACAAAAATAAGATGCACCTGTATTGCCCAATGCAGGTGTCAACACCTCCTGGGCTGAATATAGTACAGAAAATGGGCGCGTTTTTAGGTTAATCACAGATGCCGGATGGAGGGAGGGTGAGGAAGTATAGCATGGATACAGTAAATTAATCAGTGCAGTCAAACATGCAATGATTTCGCTTCCTGTTCCTTTTTTTCACTAATTGATACCTAAGGGGGTATTGACCCTCGCCACGGGCAGAATTTAATTTCAATCTGTCTCTTATTGATTATGGATATTGTCATTCTAGACTTCGTGAAAATCAAGTTTAAGGTCATTCGATGTGTCTCAGAGGATCTATAGTGACAAGTGTGTCACCTGTCCCGTCCGCAGCCTGGCGCACACCACGCCTGACTCGGGTCCTGTTCCTCTCCTTCTGCTGCCCCCATATTGCCCGACGCTGCCCGAATCAACATCGTCCGGCAGTCTCCGAGAAGCACGCAGACGATAACTGAGACATCCTTTGCTAAATGTGAACATACATGGAGGGGCCGGGACCCTGATTTCCCGAGACGTCGCGTTAGCCGCCACGACAAGAGCCAAAAATTAGACCAGTAGAAAAATGAAAATCGTTATCCCAAATTAACCCGCCTAATTTATGGGCAAAAACGTTATGGTGATTTAATCAAAGTCCCCAACCACTTGTGACGAAAGGCCCCATCCTTACGCCCCGGCACAAGTTCCCATACATTTTTGCTAACAGACTTAATAACTTTTAAGATGGTTGCCAGTGGACCGACATCCCATGTCGCGTTAACAAGGCCGGGGGCTGGTGCTGGGTTGCTGTCGGTTACCGCGCCCCCACTGTGGATTGCCCGTCAGCAAGGGAGCGACTCGTATTTCACCCCCTATCGCTCTGACAAGAGGTTAACGGGATGAATTCTTCCCGAAGTTTTATATGACAAAACTACGTGGTAAATCTCCAGCCTCCTGAAGTGTATCTGAAGTTACACGGCTACGCCGCCAGGGAGATAAGCCGGCAAAGGGCTCTTTGACCTGACACCGAGGGAGATACACCCACAGACAATGACAGGGCAGGAAGACAACAGAAACCAGGGTTGCATTTACATTCATTAATTTAGCAGATGCTTTCATGCAGAGATGCTTTCGTGCTTTTCGTGAAGTTCAGTGCATACAATGTCCGGAAGCACAGTACATAGACCAAATACTATGTGTCTAAATTTAAAGCAGAGGAGTTGCTCTATGATTCAACTACACAATGATAAAGTACTATATTTTCTCGGATTTTTATAAAATCACATGCAAGTTAGTATGTCGCAGAGCAGGAGCCAGCCAATGTTTCTGGAGAAATATGCATTTTTTTTTTATAATTGAAAAGTAAGCAAAAACCTAAAGCCTGAGGTCAGGAGGGGAGCTCCTTCCATCTTCAAGCGAAGCATGTCCTCAAAGGTCATCCGTACACATAACAGCTTAGAGGAACCTCGTTGCATTTCACCTTCCACTTTTAATGGACAACCGGTTTTCATTTGGATCAGAATTCATTCACATACACGAAACTACTAGTTAGTTGCTCGGCAAAGAGAAGCGTAACAAACACCCACCTTTCGTTTTGTTTTTTTTTTTTTTCGTTTGGAGAGTGAGGAGATTATTTGATGATGCTCTGCGGCCGGAGCAAGGCCCCGGTACAGAAAAGTACCACAGATCTAAAAAGCCATCTTAGTTCTAACAGAACTGGTGTTTATATAGCCTGAGAGATGTGGAACCAGACCCGGCACGGGGCAGCCAAAGCCTTAAATTACACAGATAGAGATCCTTGACATTTCCTGGCCTGCCGGAGCGGCCGTCCATATTAATTAGTGTCTGACTTTCTTTCTGCGCTTACTCGGAATCCCTTTAGAAGAGCGGTGCAGGGGCCAGGAGCCATGCTGTGCCTCTGCAGTCCTGCGTAGGAGGAAGGGAAGCCTTCTCCTTATCAGCAGCTCACCTACCTACCAACGAGGCGGAGTCATGCTGACCGGGGGCTTAGCTCTTGGGGCGAGATGGACAGCATATAAGGCTCGGCCACGGAGAATAATAGAGCATAAAAATAAGGCATATATGGACAAATGGTAGGAGGATGGAGGGATGATGGATGGATCAATAGATGGATGTATTTATGGCTACTTTGTTAGAAAGCAATATAGTGTAAGATATACCATTATATTTATATGTATAATGTAAACAATGAGTCTGTATATATATATATATATCCATTGAAGACAGTTCTACTTATATATTCTACAGCACAATGACTGCCAGTATACTTATATTCATTTTATATGGCTGTTTTTTGTCTGTTTAACATGTATATACATACACAGTACTGTGCAAAAGTCTTAGGCAGTCAAAGGAAATGTTTAAAGCAATTTTTATGCAAAGTAAGTGTGTAATTGTTTAAAACAAAAACAATTGATCATTACAGCATATGAAAATTAAGAGTAACACAATAAAAACTAACAGGGGTATCTGCGGTTCTCCCAGAAGTCACTGATATCTTGCCGGGTGGCTAGATGAACAAACCTCTCCTCAGGAGCATACCAGGCATTCCATGTATTCATTAAATTTCACCACCTGCTCACTTAATTAATTAAGTTAATTAGTTAATAACTCAATGTGGTATTGAATACCCTAAATACCAGCATACTAATGGTCGAGTAAAAAAATACATGGTTATATGGGATGTTTGCTGCACATACTGGGGTTTTGAAATGGCTAAGCTGACACACTTTGACAGAAAAAAACCATAGCTCTACTCTAAAATGAAGGTCATTTACACATCATTTTATTTGGCTGCCTAAGACTTTTGCACCGCACGGTATGTATACTTATATATGTATTTCAACTACAAAAATACATATACAAATAGTTCTCTCACATGTTGAGAGATCAAATAGTTCTCTCAACATAGTAGTTCTCACGACATATTTGTAACTAACTGGATTTGTAGACCAAACAATGTGAATGAATCATCCTCATTAGCACTAAAACACTCCCATGAGCTCCTTGTACCAATGTACAACCCCCTTTAGTTCCCATATAAAAGTGAAAAAGAAAACTAAAAAAGAACATGATCAAACGTGCACATAGGATAGAATAGACCAGCCACTTTCAACTAGGACATTTTTGCACAGCTAAAACGGGTGTCTTTGCTTATACGCCCACTTGAAGTGTTTACATCCAATGTAGACTTAGAGATAGAGGTAGATTTAGAATTGCATGTATCTCATACGTAACAGTACTGGCATCTAAATTAACACGTGACACATGTTAGAAGCAGATGTACATTCTATCTGTTAATATATCGTGGAAACAAGGCATGATGAGCCAGCAGCAAGAGATATGTATTTGATTTATGTAATTCATTTGATACTTTATTAGAATTCGAATTAAATCATACTTTCAAATCAGTTTCATAAAGAAAATCTAAATTCACCAATATTACAAGAGGGAACAAAAATCTAAAACTGTCTTTTTTAACTATTTAGTTTTGTGTATTTTCCCCAGGATATGCCATATTGTGAAAATTCAAATTATATTATGATTTATCAAAACATCCTGTAGAACGTTTCAAAATGTTTATTCAAATGTATCTTGTAATGCACTAAGATATGTTGCATACAGTGAGATTTAAAATGTATTTGGTTATATTAGTAGCCCATATGAGGAAGCCCTATCACCTTTCACTTTTTTTAAAGTAAACGTTAAAAGAATACTAAAATAAATAATAACATACAGTACTATACTGATACACGTTTGCTATCGGTGCTGCAATGAGTATTTATTCTGCTAGAGAGCGGAACACCAGTCTAGCAGTCGCGAAGTACAACTGGCCGGTCTGCATTGATGCAGCGGGTCTTCAATCGTCTGACGCGGACTATAAAACTGCACCTATGAAATTCTGCCTGCCGCCGCATCTCTGTCCGCACAATGTCTTCCTATTGCGTTTCATCGCCATTTCCAACATATAACTTAAATGCCTAAACAGCCGAGGTACTTCTCAATCGCAAGCATAATGCATAATGTTTAAACAGCGTCTACTGATATATCGTGAATATATTTGTATATATTCACACGGACTGCATAGTACATAGACCGTATTTGTAGATTGTCTTTCTCCAGCCTGTTTGCTGACTTGGGTTTCGGACGCACTGGGAATTCACATGTTGCGTATTCAAACTACTGGGATTCAGCACCACGTCTGCGGACAGCTCCGTCTGCAGCCTAATACGGATATGCGTCTTCAGTAAACTTTGTTTAATCCACAAAGAAAGAGATACTTTATGTTTTAGCATCTAAATGAAGCATTGCTCCTTTCAGCAAATGCACAAATACGAAAGTTTTCGCAGATCGGGTGCTCTTTCCTTCCCGGCCGTAAGCAGACGTGCCAGGCATTATTAACAGCGCTGCCGGAGCGCTTTTCCAGCCGGGATGGGACGCACTTGCCATGCGGCCGAATCCCCGATCGCTAACTTCTCCAGCGAATTATTCCTTTAGGCTTTTTCACTGAGGCTGGTTAAGCCTCCAGTTTTAACTGTCCCGTTTGGATGCGAAAAGTCAAACTACAAGAAGGATCAGCATCATCGACCAGCACCGGCCAAGCCGTCATAAACGACTAAGCCGCAGTACAAGCAAACCACAAACTGCCTTTGTCTTGCGATTAATCCACGCGATTCATTCTTAAAGTTACATCCCAACACGTATAACATTGTTATAAAGTAGGATGTTTTTTGTTTAAATACGTGACACGTTGCCAAGTCACACAGCTCCAGGCAATTGTGCTTGGAATCGGAATTAGCGACAGTCAACAAACTAAAGACATTATTAAAAGCGGAATAAAGGGAGAACCGACCGTGCATGTTTACGAGACGGGCTTAATGATGAATAAAGATTTATGATGTCTTTTGTTATATTAGCTGTTTCCACCAAATGAACAATGTCAAAAAGATTCTTCCAGTTAATCATAATAGCAAAAAGCGATAAAGGCACGTTGAGTACGGATATAATAATAATAATAATAATAATAATAATAATAATAATAATAATAATAATAAAACTTGAAAAAGAAACCGTTATACATATTCAGTTTTCTGTCAGTAATATATATATAAATCTGCACAAACAATACCATGCACGTTTATCATTTGTAAATCAAGCGCTCCGTACCTGTCGTACTCCCCTGGCGAAGAAACGTGAGACCGCCGGTACCCGAACGAGTCGCAGGGGTATTCAGTCTGGATACGAAAGGGCCGCCTTAGTCCCACCCTGCACACGCTGGTCGATCGCCTCTCGTTATTTAAACCTGGGGCTCTGGAAAGAGGGGGACGTGCTGTAAAGCGTACAGACACTCAGCCGCGGCACTCCATCCTCCGACTGGCGCGGAGCGTCTGTCCCCCGCTCGGCTCCGGCGTGCCCTATTTCAGCGGCTCCGGACTACACTCCTGCTGACGTCACGCTCCGCATTACTAAGATATCTGCATGTTCCTGCCCGAGACTGACACCTGTGCCTGTATCCCCAACGAGAATGAAACTCTGAAATACAGTAAATAACTATGTACAAGGGGCTAAACACGTATTGGAAGGGTTTGGAAAACCCCTGTGTAACGCAGGCTTAATATATTTTGAATATTTATAGGCATATATTTAAAAATAACCTATAATGCAAAAACCTTCAATACGCCTAACTGACGACCAGTTTTTAAACTAAATTACTAAATATCTTAGTAGATACTGAGATCCAGCCTGTGGTATACAGAACTCTTCTTAATATTTTTTTATATTCTATTTTACAGCAGAGTAAAGCCCCTGAAGATCAGTTGAAGGGTGGCCGCTAAAATATAACGGGCGTGTATTTCAAATGGATCTTTTCAATAAATTACTTTTCCAAAGCAATTAACATTATATGTGGACGGGGGGCAGATATACCCGTCAAATCAATTTCACAGCAGCTGCCGTCTCGCGCGCGCCGCTCCGGAGGTTGGAGTGAAAATACTTTAGCGTCTCCATAAGTCAAACACCGTCGCCCTTACCCTAACTCACTTTGACACTCACACAACACTCATGCTACCTTAATCAATGATATGATATTTCTTAATTTGACTTGCAAATATTTTTAATATTTTAGTATGATTTTAATAATGCACTTTAAATAGCACAGGAACACGTCACTACAAATTAAGGAATCTGAGTGATCAGAATGAATTTCCCACCCAATTAAAGAGTGGAGATAGAAACATATGAGAATAACGTGTGTTTTTTTCCTATTTTAAAAAGTGAGAGTTTCCTGGTACCTCTGGAAAAACAGGAAATGAAACAACTTAATGTGAAATAATTTGTCAGGGAAGGAACAATGACAATATACCAATGATTAAAAAATGGATGGGTATGGTCAATCAGTTAATCAATACAAGTTTGATTTGTCACAAGCACAGCTATACTCAGTATAATGTGTGGTGAAATGCATGGTTGCCTTTACATTTATGGCACTTAGCTGACACTCTTATCCAGAGTGACTTACAGTACATTACAGGGATTACAATCTCCCTGGAGCAACTTGGGGTTGAGGGTTTTGCTCAGGGACCCCCTGGCAGTGGGTGGGAATTGAACTGGTGATCTCTTGGGCCATAACTGGAACCCTCATACCACTAGGCCACCACCATCCACTAGCCTAACTCCAAAACTTTCTATTGGGGAGGACTTTCAAATGGGGGGACAGAACCATTAGGCATTAAACAATAAACATTAAACAACTCTGAGAAAATAGAACTTCATCAGCAATGCGGCCCCTATTGGTTCCGCTCAGCCGTACGGCGGGATGGTGCAACATAGTCGCAGGAGAGCCCAAGTAATCACAGCCAACGGCCAAAAGCACGAGGGGCGAGATGTACCTGCTGTTTGAGAGTGAGCTTTTGTAACATGGTCTCTCTGGCAGCTCTGCAGGCAGCCTATTTAGTGCTTAGAGTCATAGCCTACAGCCTGATAAAGCCACGTAATGAAAAACACAAAATATCCAAAATACTTCTAACCCCAAAATAAACTGTGTGAATCTGGCCTAGCCAAGCATAAAGTGAAATAATGGCAGTTACTATGCACTAAGCCATTTGCTCTGCCTTCTACCTATTAACCAGTGATGGGTACATAGCAGAGCATGTGAGCAGAGCGGAGCGGTGAGCATTTCCGCTCCTCACTCACGAGGCTGTTCGCTCCGCCCGCTCCTCTGCTCTAATTCGCACTAAGCCGCTCTGCTCAATACCGCTCCTCGCTCCACTAAAATTTCCTCCCGCTCCAGTCAAATCGCTCCACGCATGCTCCAATTTAAAAGAGGGAGGAATAATCTGCATGCCTAACAACTGTCATCCGAAACCTTTGTGAAACATTTCGCGAACTCCATCTCGGGCAATTTGGATGCTTTTCCACTGCAAAAAGTATGATACTTTTGGTACTTTGGCTTTTCCATTGACTTCTGGTCGAGTATCAGTACCAAAAGTTCAAATACTCTTTTGGGGTACAAATACTCTTGGGGTATTTCTTTTGTATTTCGGTACTTTGGGGCGTAACTTGACTGGTTACGTAAATAGCCCGATTCTGAAACATAATGTGACTGCCGTCTTGAAAAAAAAGTTACAAACTTACTTTACGAAAACAACAATGAACGAAGTAAAAAAAAAATACGATCTGGTCGGAGAAACAGATACAAGATCAGGACGGCATAACAAGACATTTAAAAAGTATTTTATTCAATATACTAGGGCAGCACGGTATTGGAGAATTTCCAAATATAGCGATGTGATTTTATTTTAAGAAATATAGGGGTATTTATAAAGCAAAAATTAGTTGACATAAATTTCTCACAAAACTGTCTAGGAGTGATTTAAATAGCAGGGGTGAAAATAATTATGATCGTTTCAGAGAACCCATGCAGCGCTCATGAAAAGGCAGCGGAGGTAAACTTTAAACATATATATATATTGGATAATCTATAAAAGGAATATTAAAATCATTATCATTATCATTAAAATTGCAAAGTTAACTAAGCTTTTTCCCTACTGTATGTCAAAGTAAAAATGTTTTCGCGAAACATTAACCCTCTCCGTCGTTGATGTTGGAAACTAAGAAGAAGTCTGATCTTAATGTGGCTCACTAGCGATGTAAGAACTGCATGTGCATAACATACATTTTTTAAATTCAGAATTCAGTTCGAAATGCCCCGCCTCAGGCTTTATTCAGAGCCGGTGTTCTGACACAACAGCATACCTATCAGGGTTAATGAAAGGACTGGGGAAACAGACTTGAACTAGGACTGAAATACACAGGACTAATGACAATCAACGCAAGACAGCTGGCGAACGCTGGGATTCCACACGAGGGCGGCGAGGGGGCGTGGCACACAGGAGGGCATGACACTCTGGTACATAGGTTTGTTTACACATGTATCTGATGCATACATAATCTACTATTTTGTCCACCGATAGGGTACCAACAAATCAATTTTGCAAAAGTGTAGCATAGAACATGGTTTTACCAAACAGTTGTAATTTTGACTCAGGTAGCTAGGGGGGGCACGCCCCCCCACCACACCCCAAGCTCCAACCATTGAATCATACAGGGAAATTGTACCTTTCTTAATTTTCTGTCTGATTTTCAATAGCTTTCTCTGTGTTTGGACAGGAATCACAGTAAAGGAGCTAAGACTAACTTGGAAGTCTTTTTTTTTACAATTTGAAAAACTCCTGACTTCAAAAGCGATTATCGTTAAAACCCGAAACTTTTTTTTTGTTGTTTTAACCTGGGATCATTGAAGTAAAATGCTTTGTAGTGAAATGAAATGGAATGAAATGGCATGTTCCACTTGTCTTGTGTGATACCGGAGATTTTATGCCCTGACACGGCTTTTTAATGCCTTGATTTCCTGCGTTAGGCCTGCATTACAAAAACTTCCCAGTGAAAGTTTCGGACGTGCCCAAACTTTGTTTCGTCTCATCGTATTTAATTTGAGACATCTTCTCCTCCCGTGTATGCCGCGTCTCTTAGAGACAAGGAAACAGAATCTTCTTAAAAACTTTTTGACTTCACAGAGGTGATGATAAGGTAAGAAGTGAAAGATGTACTTTCTTCATAGTACATGGCTGTAACAGCATGGATTGCTTGGGAATAACGAGCACAGGAGCTTAAATGCCGCCTTTCCTGTTCAAGATGGAATATAAGTGACAAATGCTAAGAAGTGGAGATGATATTCACCTTCTACCCTAGCAGCAACGGCGTACAAACCGGCAAGCTTCTCGTTTATGCGGGCAGGTACAGCACCTTTGATTCACTTGCCTTCGACGCATCAAAAAAAAAAAAAGAAACAAGGAGCAGCTGCAACAGGAATCCATCTAGCCTTCAACGTCTTAAAAACTGCACGGGACCTTTGACAGACATCAATGACTGTCATGCATCCAAGGGGACAGAGTGGCTCTCAGGCAAAATGAAACCTGGATGACTTGTTCTGTTCATTTTTTTTTTTCTGTTTGTTTTTACCACATTCCCCCCTGTGACAGACACAGACGGGACCATTTGTACAGCCAGCGTTTGCTCCTGCCTTGGATATTGACAGGGGTGTGCCAGATCTATTCATAAAAGCAACAGCATCCGGCCTGTTTGCTATGCGCTGGACAGAAGCAGTGTGGGCGCCCAGGAGAAGGTGATTCATCACGTCTTAATGGTGCAAATATGAATCGATCACCAGGGACTTTAAAGACCCCAGCTACGCGTAGCTTGTCTCTAGTACATTTCCACATCTCACCGAACGGGCCTCGTTTTCACTAACGTTCATCCCTTCTTCTGCCCCCTTGTGACACGCACAGCACTAATTACAGTAGTCTTTATTTACCGATGAAAAAGCGTTTTCATATGGTAAACCGTGATTTATTTGTCGAATTTGTCACTGGGGAGATTAAACAAAAAAGACCCTTTTATCTTACTGTGCATCTCTGGTCCCACCGCTGGCTCCTTTCATCAAAAAGAGGGTCAGTCAGGATGTGCACTGTGTTCAGTTTTGCCCAATAAAAGGACCCCATCTGCCACACAAAGTGCAAGCAAAATACACACCTTCATAAAACCATTTCTGGACAGACCCACGTTTATGATCTCCACCAGTCATTTCTTTGGTTTTCTGCCCCTCGGTCACAAATTTGACCACGTGCAAAGAGACCACAGGACAGCATATCGAACACTGTAATGCGTCTTGTGCTCTCACTTTTGGGAAATATTTCCCTTTCATGGGGTAGGTGTTACTCCTCTGGGCAGACATCTGCCAACCTAAACGCCCTGCAACTGCAGAAATGCTTTTTTAATGCACAAAGGCAACATTAATATGAGCTCGTATTTATTTATTTTTAAATGCCCTTAAGCAAAATGTGTGCAGTGTGTCCTCTTTAATGCTTATACCTAAAGATAGCTTGTAAATACACGTACGCAGGTTTCAATTATCGAGGCACTGGATGAGGGAATTGGATGGTACTTTGCTGCTTGGTAATTTTTTTTTCTCCAATGACATTTCAATCGATGCTTTTTCACTAGATGGAATAGGTTCATCATATGACGGAATGCCAGTGTATCGGATGAGGATTGGGGGATGGGGGTGCAGTGGGGGGGGTGGTTTGAAATGTCCCGGCGTGTTCAAAGGAAACAACATCGTCATTGAGAAGGAGGCACAAGTGACATGGTTGTATAAAATCCATAATGCAAACACATACTCCATAGAGAAGCGGTATGGAGATTAACATTGATGCTGGTTTTAGCCTGATAGATTATAATAGGGGTGTGGCAAGTGGAAGGAGGCGGAGCAAGGGTGAGACCAGGGTGGCTAGGGGGTATGGAGGATGCTGGGAAGACGTGGTCACTCCCCTCTCCACATGAGTTGGTCTGGTCCCCAAAACTCCCAAGTATATTATTTCAGTAAAGGAATAGCTTTTGGGATGATATGTCATTAAGCGCCATGCATAGCAAATCTGATGTAATTTTGTAGAGTATCTGCATTGTCTAAAGTCAAGATGACCACCGATGTCCTCCAATGGCAGCTATGTGCTGAGGTACTGAGAATGCGGGCCGAAAATTACGTTCCTGGCTCTTAACGAGAATATAATTTAGCATTAATGGAAATGTTCATCCCATTTGTGATGTATTGATATATTGAAAATTCATGTTTATATAGAGATTTTATATAGATTTAAATGCGACAAATATGTTGTAGGGAAGTTATGGGTGAGAGCCTTAGATAGCTTAGCTACTGCAGACGTGGTTTAATGGTCGGTGAATATGATACATCCTTCATGGACATAGTGGAAATTGACAGACATCCTAAAATACCACCATGCCTGCCTGAATGCCTGATAAGCCCACAAGGTCAGGGCTCTCTGGCGGCCTGGGAGCAGACCAGCTAGGTTTGACTGGCCTATCAGGATCTGTACTCAGGAAAAGGGGTGTATACGGGGGTGGGGTCACAGGGACACTGAGCCCAGTTGAAATCTGATTGGCTCCAAGAGTGCCCACTGCCGTGTCACTCACCAATTCAAACCATGCCATTGGCTAAAGATAAGGTGGCCTTTCTGTATGAATTATGCCTTGTCGTTCTCAGGTCCATTGTCTCAGTTATGGCCATATACATACAGAGGCTGCCTTAAGCACAGGCGGGTTTCCCCTTAATGCATCTTCCTGTGTTTTTGAGAGATTCAGCTCCAGCCAGCTGCCCTGCCAGGTCTTACAGAGGGTTTTCAAAGGTAGCTTTTTAGCTATTATCAGACCGAGCAAGGATGGGTCTGAAATGGGACAAAATAGGGCAAAGAGGGGGCTGTTTTTATTTGTTTTTCTGTACTTTTGAGTTAACCAGTGTGGGGATGTAGAAAATAAGATAGGGCCAAATATCCTCAGACTGATCAATTAAGTAATTAATCAATTAACCAATCACTCACTAAGTCAATTAATCAATCATTCAATCAATTAATGGATTTATTAATTGATTCATTCGTTTGTTGTTCTAACCTGTGATCTTTAGAGCCGTTAATGAGTTATTTGCTCATCCATCCATCCATCCATTTTCCATACCTGCATACAAATACAAATGTACAACCACCAAACATATGAAGAGGCAGAACTTAAGTAAAATTAGTTTGAAAAAGCAGCAGACTTTTTTATTATTATTATTATTTATTATTTATTGTTTATTAAAATGAGGTAAAGTTGCTTACCACAAGTCAAGGTCATATCATATACTCAAAATAGTTTGTATAATTGCTTTATAACACATTTTTCATAAGTGAAGGGAAAACGTGTAACAATTCACAACATAAAACTGTAATTAGGGAAAATAAGTAGCAGAGAAATGTAACCAGGGAAAATAAGGGTTATGTTGCTGTCCAAACCCGAGCTCATTGGACATTCAGGATTATCAGAACATAATGGTATTATAAATGAAGATAAGGGCCAGAAAGTAAATCCGCAAGATAATCCTCATATAATAAGTGTAAGTGGCAGCTCCTGGCACACGCACGCGCACGCTGGGGCTAGGAATCGCCAGCCCGTCGCGGCCGTGGTTACAATACCAAGAGGAATCCGCTCAATAAATGCGCCTCTAAACATTATCGAAAATACATTCTCATATCGATCGGCGCAATTTAAATACAGCCGCGGCGGGCAAACAATTATATGAACCGCTAGGCAGCTTAACAAATGCTTCGATTCGACTAAAGCCAGCAGATAGTAAGCACAATCTGCTCACATTTGCTTACGAAGCTGTTCTGGATGTGAAGATGATTAATAATTATTATTTGTTATATGCTGCTGGTGGGCTGCACACGGTGGGTTAGTGGGTTGTGGTGTTGCCTTGCCTTGCACCTCCAGGGTGGGGGGACTGATTCCACCCCCTCCCCCGCCCAATTTGCATGTCCTCCTCTTTTTGTGCAGGTTTCCTCTGGGTATTCTGATTTCCCCTGCCATCCAAAGGCTTGTGCCCATGCATGGTTCCTCTTAATTACTCTTCTGTACGTGTGGCGCACAGGACTGTAAGTATGTGTAACCCAGCCTTGTGCACCGTGTCACCTGGCAGGGGCACATGGCCATGTAGGAAAATAAACAGGTTCAAATTCCAGGTAGTAAAATTATGAGTTTGAAAATAGATAGATGAATGGACAGATATGGATGAATGGATATTCTAATATTTTTAAGGAAAATGTCTATGTTTTTTCTTTTTTAAGCCAAAGTATGTGTACTTGCATATAATATGTAGCCAGGCGTAAATGGCCATGTGTTTGTCAGACAAAGCACTGACCTTAACGGAAAGGGTCAAGCGAGAGTTTGCGAGTTTATTTCTGACCTTCACACTTACACACACATTTATTTATTTAGCAGATGCTTTTGCCCAAAGCGATATACAAGCGGCTAGTAAGGCAAGAGCATGCAGCCAGGCTGCGCTTCTAATCAGGAGCCAGTAATAAGCGCTAGTCAGCATGCTAGCAGGAGCTCATTCGGCATGAAGCACAGCACAAGGCTAGCTGCAGAGCTACTCCAACCAAAACACCATGAGGCCTCAGTACAAGTAGGAGTTTTCGCTAAATAGTGAAGGCAATAGATTACAGTGGAAATTGGCACACTACATGTAACCATGTGTAATGTTTTCTCCAGGCAGATAAACAGAATTTGGGTCTGGAACTGAAAATGGTTTTAACGACCCGGCGGGAATTAAACCAAACTAGAGTCATCGCATCAGCAGTGGTGGGGTTCCTCCAGGAAGTGGAAGAGTCATGTTGCTGTTGAAATGGGCTAGGAGCTTTCACAGATGGCAGCATCAGGACCTACTCGTGCTGAGAACCAGTCTTATTTGCGATAAGGCACAAGTGAAGCGAATGAATGCACTTTGCACAAGACCCTGTCACGCCCCAGGATGACCAGGCCTCCCCAGCTCTGAAAATATCATGTACACAACCGCAGTGTTTGGCACCATGCAATGCATTTGCATGGGGCCCCAAAGCAGTCACTAGAGGCCCAGAAACAACAAACCCACCCCTATGTATAGGAACTGGAAGCATTGTTCGGTCTGTCAGCATTAGTACAATGTAATATCTGTATTAATTCATAATGTATAGACATTTTCAGCTGAATTTTCTTATCACATTTATCATGAAAGTTAACTTTTAAAAAACTGCCAGGTCTTCTGTTGTCCAGCACAATTTGGAAACCTGAAATAATTCACAACTTCGCTGTTCTGTGAAAACCCTTCGGTCGCTCTGAACCAAATATAGCGTCACAATATATATATTTGGAAAGCCCATCTTACAAGAGTAATATTTCTTGATCGTTAATAATTTTTTTCCTCCAAGCCAAGGGAGTAAAGGTTTCTACAAAACATTTAAATTGAATATTATTCCTGCCAAGTCCAATGAGACAGCAAAGCCAAACGGCATAATGACTTAAAACACAGCACAGCAGGTGGAGTTAATGAATTGAGTTTTGCTAAGCATCGTTTGTCTATGAGTGTGTGTTGTGTTGGTGCTTCGTGCTGATTACCCTGAGTCAAACAGATCTTCTGTGGATATAAGAACATAAGTTATGCACAATAGAAAAGTATTACATTGAATAGACACGTTTCTCTAAGCAGAGACGGAATTGAAAAGGCAGGCTCAACCATTCTTTGGATCAGTCAGGGGTTAAGGGCCTTGCTTTAGGGGCCCATTGGCAAAAAATCACTCAGGCAGTCTTGCGATCTGAACCAACAACCTCCTGATCACAAGCAAAGTTTAGAGCCACATGCCAAATCTAGACCTGCAGCGTATATAAATTTTTGCATGTTTAAGGTTTATTTATGACTGCTTGGGAGTGTTAGGGTCCCGAGTGTGCGATCTGAATGCCCGCTGTGGGCGTTTCCTTCATAACCGCCATTTTGGTTCCCTCCCTTTTATCACCCAGTGTGAACACATTACTCTTTCACCACACGGACTTCAAAGTAATGACGGTGATTTATTTAACAATTAATGCAATTATTTAAACTTGAGCGGTAAAGGCCTTGGCAATCAGGAGGTCAGGAGTAGCTGGATGAGGGGTTAGCAGGCCTGGGTACGAGCGTAGGCGGGGAGGGAATGAGCCGGTTTCGCTTGATTGGGTGCCGAGCTGGCAGGGGTGGTGGGGGCTGGGGGGAGGGGGGGGGTGTTGAAATA
>JAODKM010000046.1:3038897-3054176 GCA_026780845.1 Petrocephalus sullivani | reverse complement strand
ATCGGAAGCCCTGGTGATTACTGCGCATGCGCCATAAGATCGCGAGGAGATCGCGATCCGAGATCGCACAGCCCTACCCCCCACCAAAGGCGTACACTCCGGGCGCGGCAACCAGACCAGGGGGAGGACTCAGGGAACCGGATGACAGGACGGGCACACAGAGCCAGGACACAGGGCAAGGCCAGGCACGAAGGACATGGGCAGACAGTGGACGGGCAGACTCTTGGAACTGACGACCTGGGGAAGACAAAGCAGAACAAAAGGAAACAAAACGAAAGAGCACAGGGACCCATGCAGCGGGATCACAAGGGTAGGCCGAAGCCGGTGAAACACGACCAAGACCGACGGACTAGGGGAAGCAGAAGAGCAGGCAGGGACAGAGACACCCAGAAAGGTGGAGGAGGCAATCTAACAGACACAGGGAAGACAAATACACCTGGGCGCACTGAGACAGGAGGCTCGGGATGACGGACAACACAGGGGAAAACAGAGGAGAGACAGGGTGACAAGGCAAAAATGGAGGCAGGAGCGGAGGTACGGTCCAGTGGAAGAGTCCCTGGGGTCCCAGAACACCAGACACCTGATCCGGGAGCCGGCACCGTGGCGGATCAGGGGAGCCCAAGCAGGCTGCAGAGTAGGACTCCAGACAGGGGGCCCCCTTGGGGACCGTAGCTCTAAGTGTTGAGGGCCCGGCGGCACCAGGGACCGAGGGCATCGTAGTGGCTACAGGGTTTCCTTGACCGGTGGGTGCCACGGGGACAGCAGGACCAGGGGGCGCTGCAGGGACAGCAGGACCTGGAGGGCGAAAGCAGGAAACGGGACCAGACCTGGGATGTAGCAGACCACTCCGGACATGCCCCCATCTTCCTCTCCAGGACACGGAGACCCAGGCGTTCGTCTTCCTGCCCCCTCGCTGGTGTCGTGGACCACCTAAGGACTGGAGATATGGGTAGTCCGGGTCAGGGATAGGTGACTGGTTCCACGTCCTAGAACCCAGGGTTTTAGGTCCTCCGGGGGGTCCTCCTGAGGGTCCTCTACAGGGTCTCTCCCCTCAAGGCAGGAGACCAGTAGAGAGCCTGGTTCGGGGCAGGAGGTCAAACGGGACCAGAGCAGGCGAGCCAGAAGGAGCTGTCTGAGCGACTGCCGCAGGCAAGACGAGGCAGGCCAGGGCTGTCTGGGGCCCCGGCGAGGAGCCTGGTGAAGAGCCTGGTGACAAGGAAGACTCAGATGAAGAAGACTCGGGCGAAGAGCCGGGCGACGAGGAAGACTCAGGCGAGAAGACGGGCAACAAGAAACTCGGATGAGGAGCCAGGCAATGAGGAAGACTTGGATGAGGAGCCAGGCCCTGTGTCCTGGCTCTGTGTGCCCGTCCTCTGAGAGCGCACTGGGCGCGGGCGACGCCCCTGAGAGCGCACTGGGCGCAGGCGACGCCTCTGAGAGCGCACTGGGCATGGGCAGCACCTCTAACGTCAAATTTACAATAACTTATATATTAGTTAATTAAGTATTATTATAGCTCAAATTTTTTATTGAAGTTAATAATAATTATGTAATTTTGAAGGTTAGTTCAGAGATAGTACATTGGCTTCAGTCTGTATCTGAGTGATACCACCAACACCGGGTTGAATAATATGACGTTTATTGATAGAGACCAGTAACAACGGTAAAACAATCTGGTGAAACCATGGTGAATGGCGTCTGGTCCCTGATTCATTCAAGGATCTGAGGGTGGAAAGTGTGTGTGTGTGTCTGCAGGGGTTTCTGTGTCGGTGTGTGTGACTTATCAGCGCATCTGGCTTTTACTCTCCCGGTATCGGCGTCTCCCGGTATCTGCGTCTCCGCACGGAGAACAAACGGGGAACAGGGTAACACCACAGGCAGTATCAACAATGACCAGACAGGGAGCACAAGACTAAGACACACTTATAAAGTGAGCCAATCAAGGATCAAACACTAGGCGTATGCAGATTAGTTAACAAGGGGGTAGGAACATGAGACAAAACTAACTAGACTTAAGAGCCATGCCTGAGGGAAACACAGGGAATAGACACGCAGTGCCGGGCTGGACGTGACATCAATGGTCCAGCTTCTGAATGGATCTTTCAGAACGGAGGACTGGACAGGTAACAAACAGTGTTTTATTAGATCATCAACAGCTATTCTGTTGCTCTCAGAACCCAACCACATCTGGTTGCCCTTTGGGCACCTAGGTGTACCTTTAACCTCTCCCACTATCTAATCACAATGCTCACATGCTAATTTTGAGACAGTATTAATTTGTTCGGACTGTTTTCTGAGCCTCTAATTCTTCTGCTGTGATTCACCACAGAGATTGTCAAAGCAGGCACTTGCGTGTCGCAGTTAATGAGGCGGGCACGGCGCGTTCGAAAGGTCACATGACCTCATTCAAAGGCTTTCAGAATTTGGCCTCAATACCCATGAATGAAAGTTGGTGTTTCTGAGATGGCGCCAGTTTGTAAACAAAAAGGAGCCATTACATGGATCCATACACAATGAGCAAGGCCGTGACCTTTTGTTTGGGATGTGTGGGTCGGGGCATGGAGACCCTGGTCAGATTTAGGGGGGCCCAGCACTTCACACGGGCCCCAAAATCTACCATTGGGGACCCCCTGCTCAGCAAAATATACCGAGGGGTAAGAACTAACTCCTTCCCCGCTGCTGGACAAAATCTACCCTTGTGGGATCAACACAACCCAAGTGGAGTGCCCAAGTCGGCATTCTGTCAGGGTGCACAAAACCTCTACTTACACCCCCTGTTCACAAGTATAATTTTGATATGTTATTATTATGCAGTTACTCTATTTGTCACCATATCTATTAACTCTATAAACCTTTGTGAACTACTGAAGGAACAAATAATGAATAACACGAAAACTGAAATACTGATCTCATGTTTGTTCAACATTAATGAATAGCAACGCATGTTCTATCTGAAGAATCTACCGTTTGTTCATAATTTGTACTTCAGTAGCAAAGTGTCACCCCAGAATGTAAATATGGTGTATATGATAGTATGTGTAACCTAGTCAGCATTGCTCAAAGTAGTAGAGATGTTCTACTACTACTGTGTTATGGACTGTGGTACAGAGAGGTGAGAGTGGGTATTTTCAGCTGTGCTTTGTTGCGAACTGGAGAGCACAGGTACTTCCAATGAGCCCATCAAATTTCATCTAAGCCATCATCATTGTTTGTGCAGTAGCTTATTTAAAAAGGGGGTATCTGGGTAACGGTACATGTAGAGCATATTAGCATTACCTACTTGCATAGGCAGATAAATAGTTTAGCTTGCTAAATCGCTGTTTAGCATACTTAGCATAAGTGGAGGGATCTTGCCAGATATGATAAAGTGGAGCTTGTTTTCAGAGGTTTGAAATAATGCTGCACTCCTCTGAGGGTGAAACTGGTTCACACTGAACATCTAGCATCCACATCTGAATGCCTTTGAAGATGTCCATTTTCTCAGAGGGCCGACGCCAATAACAACAGTTTATTAACGCGACACGGATCTGACAAATGCGCAGCATCCGCCGCGAGAAATTAGCTTGTTTGAACTACAAACGGGACCCGTCTGGACTGGCATCTGAAGCGCGCCTGGATGCGTGAACATTGGCTGAGGAGCGCATTTTAATTGACTCTTGATTGGCTAACTTCAGACGGCGGAGCAGATCCCGCTGCGCATGTTGACTAATTATTTCCGGCCCCCCGCTGGTGTCCCCTCTCATTAGCAGGCAGGAGTACCTCTGTATGTTGCCTTTAATGTTCTTTTTTTTTTCCAAAATTATGAAGAGTGCATTCTCCCCCCCCCCCCCCACGCTAAACCACTCATATTTATGATGCTTGATATTTTATGGACATTCCCAGCTAACAGGCGACTTTCCCAGAAGTTTAGCTAACGTTATGTAAAGGTCTTCTCAACGTTGGCAGAGAACGTACTGTAACAATTATGGAATGTTACTTTCACGTTCTGTCAATGTTAGCGTGGTTACGTTACTAATGGAACATATTTTGAATGTAATGTTAAATGTTGATCTTTCATAATACAAAATGTCATTTTATAATAGTTCAATATGGGCATACTGCAAACACACCATCCAGCCTGGAACCCCTGACCACTGAGATGTAAAGCAACAGTGTTACCTACTGCCCTACCATGAGGGGTAAATATAAGGTGGGGCCATGGGTGGCCATGCCCCCCCCCTTGGTAAATGTGTGGCCAGCCCAGTCGACTCGACCACCAAAATTTTACTCCAATGCAAAATTACTGGATCTGCATCACTGGCCAAAATCATAGATAATATTTGTAAAATCTTATATTGGATGACTACGTAACTAGAGCAACAGTTGAATAAAGTCCTGCAATCTCTAATAATTGGAAGTGCTTCCACGATTTTGGCCACTACTGTAGTCTAGTCACCCCATTGAACAAGGTCTGGCCACCCCCCTGTGTAACATGGCTTTTATTTGTCTCTACAACATTCTGGGAAAACTGAACACCTTGGTCCTTTCCATACATTAATCGTAAGTCCATCAATGCTAACGTTATGTTGAATGAAATATTGTTAGCTGAGTTAGACGGTTTGCATGCGATAAGTAGACATAGTTGCCCTGTGATGGACTGACATCCCATCCAGGGTGTCCCCCACCCTGTGCCCTTGGATTGGGCTCCAAACTCTCTGCAGCACTGTACCAGATAAGGGCTTTTGAAGACAGGTGGATCGGGAAATGGATGTATATGAAAATTTTACATTTAAGAATTATTTCCTATTATGGCAATATCACGTAAGATGACCTTAGGATAAAAAGCACCTAACTCAAACTGACATTGCTAAAAAAAACGTGAGAAGTTGCTCAGCAGGCATAAATATATTTAATCCGCCCTTTGATGCTGGGATCAGTGTAGCATATTTTGAAGTTGAGCTTCGTTGCAGGATTCTCGGCAATCTGCGGGATCACATTTTAGTTTTTGCAGCTGTGCTGTAAACATGAAGGCAGAGTGACATAATGGTGTTGTGTCAAAAAACTTTCTCATTAGCCTATTGGTGGGTTAGGGTCAACTGGACAATCCACCAATCAGGTTTCTTTCTGAAATGATATCTGCAGTGTTACACTGGTTCTTCCTGATATACTGTAATCATTAGACTCAAAACCCTGGCCAGGATAAGCAGCTATGGATGCATGGATGGGATCAGAGGTGGAAATTTCCAGTCCAGAAAGTAAAAATCCAGACCAAGATTTTGTTTTGAGCACTCTGTGAATGTGACTCCCCAATTCTGGTCCTAGAGGGCCATTCTGCAACACATTTTGCAAATTGTCCAGCTCTAACACATCTACTAAACCTGGCAATTGTTGATGTGCTCCATAAGGTGTGTCTGAGCCAGGACATCTACAAACTGAATTGCGAACAGGCCCTCCAGGACCGGAACGGGGGAATGCGGTTTTATACTTGAGTGGTTTGTTGAACTTGTCTGGTCCTGGTCTGGATCTTTCTGGACTGGAAATTTCCACTTCTGGGAGGGATCATGAGACTTTCTACTGTATTTGGTATATCTGGTACATTTAATTTTGCAGGAGGTTGGTTTTCACTGGAAACATTTAAAGAAAAAAGCATAAACCTGGTAAAATGGTAAATTTCCACTGCTGTTCTACTTTTGGGATCCTGATGCTTTAATGTTGTTGTGAGATGGGGGGGTGGTATCAAGGTACGGGCCAAGGTCATATAATGATGCCTCTCGCTCACTACACCTGTGTGTTCCTTCCTATCGTTAAAAGACCAAATGATTTTCTCTCAGCACAAGTAAACACGCCCAGATTCTGGTTCCTGACCCCAGTCGTGTCCTCCTCTGTAACCCTGCACCTATTTTATTTCCTTGCGCCCCCAAGCCACTGCTCCAATGCTCGTATTTTATTCTCCTGTCCGCCCTGCTGCTTCTCTTAAACTGCCGTCCCCAGGTGAAGTCCTGGTCCGCCCCAAATCCGTGTCATGTGACTCGGCTTCACCAACCCGGGAAGAGATGTCTCAAATATCCCCATCTGTCACAACTGGTTGAAGTAGGACAATGCAATGACTAACAAAAATAAGCATCTAGAAGAGGACGCTTCTCATATTAGCGAACTGAAATTAACTGAAACATGTAGTATAAGATGAGGGACCCATTAAATGACTAAAAAGTGAATGAATTGGTGATTAGACTCCTAAGAACAGGAAGAGTTTTTTGCACTGAATCATAGAGGCATGGTTTTATATTAGAAGACAATTTACAGAAGATGACGTCACAAACTAGGGGCAGTCTTATCCGCAAAGGGCTGGTGTGTATGCAGGTTTTCGGGATAACCCTAAGGTCAGCTGTTCAAACCCAGGTGTGAGAATTCTTCAGCCAATGAGTCCTCTAATTACTGATCTAATTAGGAAGTTGCAGCGAAAACCCGCACACACAGTGGCCCTTTCTGGATAAGACTGCCCACCCCCGACTTAAGGGATGCTCATGTAAAAAAAGAATTACCAGGCCATCTTTTTTTTGAGAGCCATTGTCTTCGGTCGACTCTCCCCGGTCACGTGACAGTTCGGAAACACAAGCGTGACCAGATTTAAATAACTACCAAGGCCGGGGGATGACTTTGATTGAATTACATTAGCTGTAAGAAACCAGAAACGCGGTTTGCTACGTTCCGCGCCCACCCCCCAGTGTCCTGTCAGCTAACAGGAATAGACAGTTCGCTACGCACGCAGCTCTGCACACCACAGGGACCCCCCGGTCGTCTCCAATTATGCCTGTCAAGAGCCCGCGTATCCAATCGCTGCTGTAATTGGCAGTGTACTAACATGCGAATTATGCTAGTTAGCCGACACCGGGAGACGATGGACAATACACAGTGCGATTTTAGGACGGTGCCTTTGTGCGGCTTCCCTTACTTTGCAGAAACAATAGGTTTAGAAGAGATGAGTTTAGCAACGGGGGGCCTTACACCTTTGGGACCTGGGTTTGAGTCTCCGCCCCAGCCCTATGTGCATGCAGTTTGTATTTTCTCCCTAGGGGGGTTTTCTCTGGTCCACTAGTTTTCTCTCATAGACCAGGTTAATCCCTGCCTTTCACCCACTGTTTCTGGGATATGACAAGTGGGGGTGGCAGATGGATGAAGTTCGGAGACTGAGCTAAATTACTGAGATACAGCTGGTATAAACATGATGGCTGTCTCATGTTGCAGGATGAGTTATTGTGATTTAGTGCCCTTTGTATTAAGGTCATCAGTCAGTGCATGGGTGTCTTGTAATGTGCTGTCCAAGTCATGGATGAGAATGAGTCCTGATTTTTTTACAGCTACTATTGAATTTTTAATTAACAAATTTGCCAAACGAGGGAGATGACAGTCATTCCACCCAAAGCTACCAGACCATATTGGTTCCCCAGCAGGAAAAACATTTGTGGCTCGATTGTGCTGTTAAGGTGTCTGCTTCTCCTGAAGGTAAACAGGCTGCTTTTTCCACACGTCCTGTTTATCTGGCATCGTGACATCCTTTTGAGCCTGACTCCGTGGTTTTCTGGAACAAGCCGTGAAGGAAGACGATATTATATTAAAACAGGGCATTCAGGAACATGTGCTTTTCCTTTATAAATGGAGAAAAATCTGAAAAATATAAACAGGGTATTTCCCGGGTGGAAGCAATGGCTGGACAAGGTTTAATATCTCCAGCGGTAAACAGATTAAACACGTAGCGTTCTGCCTTCAGCAGTAGGGGTCGCAGATGGAAGATAAATCATTTCAAAACAGTAAAGGAAACACGCTGATGAAACTTAATAGCAAAAACATAAACAAATGCTTATACTGACAATGAGGCACTGCAGACATGTCCTTCAACGAGGTACATGACTGAGCAGGGTCAGTAAACATATTGCTGAATGAAACAGAAAAGATTTGGAAAAACTGGTTCTCTGGGCCAGAGTATGGTTGGGTTGTAACACGGCAGAACCAATCCGAAAAGGCAAAGGGTATAGAGTAGCAGGTAGTTTATAGGCTAATATATAGTCAATATTTTTGACTGGAATGTCTTGGACTGTCAGAGGAAGCCTACAAAAACACCTACAGGCTCATTCTGTGTTCTCAGCTAGGGATGGAGTCGACCTTATAAACCTGCAGTCACAAGGCAGCGACCGTGAACCATATATTGCAAACCCCAGTCAATAAAGTTACTGATGAAGTTCCTCGAATACCTGATTGGACCGGCATTCGAAAATAACAGCCAGGCTGTGAGCACAGTAGTTACGCCTGATTTTGATTGCAGCTATTCCTTGCATTTTTTGACTTAATCTCCTTCAGATGCACAGCAAGACACGATGAAATAGCCCGTTGGAAGACTCTTGTCTTCCAAACGTCCTTCAGCACGCCGCCCCCGAAACCCACCTCTCAGAAGAAACACTAAGCCGTCGATCTGTCTGGCAGCTGAGTCAGTCAGACATCATGCGATATCAAGCTTTGATTTTTATTTAGCCTTTTTCTTATTACCTAGCCCGCACGGCCATTGTCACAGGGACGTGTTAAAGGAAGCACACTGCCGGTTACTGTTAATAACTGTTGCTTGTTTTTTTTACACACACTGTGACTTGCTGCTAGCTACTCTGTTGTAAAAGGACACCTGGGAAAATAAGATGATATTAATCAGCGAAATCATGGTGCGTCTCCACAGACCCAGGTAATGGAGAAGATGTCAGAGATTCTGCGATTAGATGAAGGTGTTAGAAGGCGCGGCCCGGTTGTGAGACTTCCGCGGGCTCCCTGGGAAATTGCAGCACCACTGGAAAAGGCAGTACCCAGCCGAACGAAATGCATCTGCCGGCAACTGCATTCAAACAGCTGATTCCTCACCTCGTGGAAAATTCAAAAACACACCTGTTTTTTTCCCCCCTTCTTTGGCCAAAATGATCGCGTTAAAAATTCAAAGTGACAACAAGCGCGCTGACTGCATGCGGCACACGCGGGAGTAAGATGTAAATTCACGGAGGAGGACTGACTCCATGAATCATCGCTATCGCCCGTCAGCGAATGAAGGCTCCAAACATAGTTAGACGTTACACAGATGGCAAGATAACCCGATTTTCCTCTGCAAACATTCTGAAACGAGGAAGTGGGCGAGTCATTGTAACACAAGCGTGTGGCTGAGGGTTATTAAAGTATGCAGATTGCATGGCTGGGCTAAACCTAAACATTTTTGATGACTTTTTGATATTGTACTTGCATGGAAATTCTTGTGTGACAGCAACCCTAAAAATTAGAATCCCAGATGTTTCAAGGCTCTCTGAAGACATTTTCCGCGTCATCCGGCCTGGATTTTATGGTCCTCAGTAAATATTTCAAACTGAAAGGGTGTATGGGTGAATGGTGTATGAATGTGTGCCCTGCAATTGGTTGGCACCCCTTTGTTTGTTCCCTGCCTTGTACCTGTAGCCTCTAGGATAGGCTCCGGACCCCCCATGACCCTGAATGGGACAAGCGGTTTCAGAATGGATGGATTCTGAAAATGTATGGATGGATGGATGGATGGACAGAAGGGGAGGATCCCATGATAACTTTTGCCATATGATAAATTTTGCCAACCCATCAGCCTACTGATGCCCGGTATGCCAGATGGCCTGTAAGGGCATAGGAAATCTACATAAGGGAGTGAAAAGCCTATATCAGATAGTTTTGGACGCAGAGCTGCTGTGGACGATCGTTTGATGTGTGTATGTCAGCCCTGAATCAGGGAGTGCTGCTCATCTGACTGGCTTGGCTCGTCCCCGCGGCGTGCATCAGAGCCCACATCAATCATTTCATCCATATTCATACCAAAAACGAGTTTGCTGAGTGGGCAGCTCCGGCTACGATCCTGACATCTCAAGGCTCGGCCTTGCGTGCTGCCAGTGTAGAGCTCCTGGCAAGCAAACAGGTTGCATTCATGACATGTTTGGCGCTTAGCTTTGCATACCTCAGCTGGAGTGCTGGCCAGAGTTAAAGAAGTCTAAATAATATTAGACCTGAGATGAATCAATGCGCAAAAAGAGAACTTAAAGAAAAATAAAACTTTTCGAGGCTTCACATAAGCGCCAGAATATCGTCGAAGGTGGTGGGCTGACAGAATTGTGACAGACCCGTCAGTCTGTGATAATTCCGGGGGCATCGTGTAGGAAAATGCGAAGCAGGGCCGGCCCAGGGCACCTGAGGTCGACGGAGGGATTTTGGGAGAGAAAGATTGAGATGCACCAGCTGTGCGTATGTCACCTGTACAAGATTAGCATGACCAAAGAAGGCCCACCGCTGACTCTCATTAGGGCTCCAAACACAATTATGAAAATAAGATCAGCATATTCTCCCAGAGAGAGAGGTTTTGTGTGTGTGTGTGTATGTGTGTGTGTTCTGAAGAGACCAGCAAGCTGCCAATGGCTTTCTGGTCTCGCTATCCGAGGAATAAGGACATCCAGCAGATGTTGCCTAAATCTCACCCAGATGGGAGATACTGTAGCACTCCTCTTCCTCAGCGATATTCAGAAACAGTGTGGATGTGCATTGAACATCCCTGCTTGAGGAGCCTGGCACCGGGGGGGGTCAGTTATTGATTAAATATCAGTGTTTGGAGTTAATCCTGAGAAGGGTGTTATTTGTAATAACTCCTTTTAATCATAATAGTCAGATCATTTCGTGATGAACAACACAGACCCGCTAAATGCACCGACTATCCGGTGTTCCGTCGCCGAATACACAAAGCCACCGCGAGAAATATGGAGTCAAAAATGCAACTTTGATAGATCTTCAACATTCATTTATAATTGCCGCCGACCTACTATTTTCCTACTGAAATACACTAGTTTCAGTTAAGATGCATCCAAAAACAACATTTATTTTTCATCATCAATGTGTGTTTTTTTTCAGTCTCGTCGACAAAGCACAATAACACTTTCACGTCAAGGGAATTCTATAATAATAACGGCGGCGAGAGTGAGCTTCTCATGGGCCTGCATTTCCTGCAGAAGCACAAATGTGTTTTCCTTTGTTTCCTGCTGCGCTCTTCTCGTGCCTTACTGGGAGCCGAGTCTGCACATAAATATATTATGAACTTTTATATTGATTTACTACACCTGGGCAGAGTGGCAGTCGCTGATGGAATCCCCAGCCATGCAGGGACAGGGGCTGAGTGCGGATGGCGTGCTGATGGCATGCATGGGAGAGGAGAACGATGGACAGAGAGATGGAAGAGAGGAAATGCTATGGGGCTGGAGGCTAAATGACAATGAAATACACGAAAAAGAAACACAGACCAGGCCATATTTATGTTTGTCGAGCAGCTGGCTTACAATCATCTTCAATCACTAAAAACTTAAAGCAGTCATTATACTGCATTACACATTCTTTCATAATGCATTATAATGCATCCATAAAGCATTATAAACCCAGCTATAACTATTTATAAAAAGGTGTAACATATTATAGTCATATGTATTATGCATTAAAAATGCTCTGTGAAGGTTTCGTCTATGACGCACTATAAACACCTCAATAATCCAGCACAAAGCATCCTTAATTCTTATACTGACTAATATAATGCATTATAGGTATTTATAGGTATATTATTATAGGTATAAGGTATTTATAGTGCATTATAGTTGAGACCTCCATAGAGCATTCATAACGCATGAGAAATGCGGCTATATGTTATGCCTTTTATAAATATTTACAACCATGTTTATAATACTTTCTGAATGTGTTACAATAAATTATAAGAACAGTTATTAGGCTTTACCCTTTACCTTAAATTTTTTAATTTACTAAATTTAAAAGCATTTTAAGAGAATCATTAAAATGTCCATAAAGGACGGATTAATGGGAAAATCACATCATAATCAGCGCCTTGCCTCCATCATCTGTTGTGGTACCATGATGCCCCCTGGTCATGTGACCCATCTCTCCTCCTCTCCTCTTTTTTTACTAGTCGCCCTAAATCTCTTGGCCCAGTCTCTCTTCTCAGCGACGGCGCAGCTGTCATCAGACTTACTCCAGTGTCATCATCTCTCATCTCCTCCTCCCTTTTCGTGTGCCCATCGTAATTCCTGAGCAAAAAGCTCCTCTTCGGGGACCTGGGTCAGCTGAAACACCCCCGGATTGGCCTGGCCCTCCCCCACTACCACCTACATGTGGACAATTCTACTCCATCCACAATTACTCAGGAACCAGCTATTGATTCCCCTCTGTTGTCCACCACTGCATTCGACAGGTCCTAGAAAGACACAAGGAGCATATGCTTGTATGAAGAATATTATTGTTACTTTATTCATATATGTATTTTATTCATATATAATATACAGTCAAGCCCGGAATTATTCATACCCCTGGCAAATTTTGATTTAAAGTTACTTTTATTCAGCCAGCAAGTTCCTTCTTGATTGGAAATGACACAGGTGTCTCCCAGAAGATAAGACGATGTACAAGAGGCATCACTGTGGAAAAAAATATTTCTCAGGTTATTTACATTTGAACAAAAAGTGGCATGTCCAAAATTATTCATACCCTTCTCAATAATCAATAGAAAAGCCTTTATTAGCTATTACAGCAATTCCTATAATTGCTGACCAGCTTTTTGCATGTCTCCACTGGTATTTTTGCCCGTTCATGTTTAGCGATGAGCTCCAACTCTTTCTTGCCATCACCCTGATCTTTAGCTCCCTCCACAGATTCTCAATGGGTTTCAAGTCAGGACTCTGGCTGGGCCACTGCAAAATGCTAATGTTTTTGTCCGCTAACCATTTCTTCACCACTTTTGCTGTGTTTTGGGTCCTTGTCATGCTGAAATGTCCAGTGGTGACCAAGGCCAAGTTTCTCTGCAGCCTAATTTTGTTGTTGAGAATCTTGATGTCTTGCTCTTTTTTCATGGTGCCGTTTCCTGTGATTAGGTTCCCTGGTCCATCGGTTGAAAAACACCCCCAGAGCATTAGGCATCACACTCAGCCCCGCCCTGCGTGTCTTTTCCCCTGTGTTTCCCTCAGGCGTGGCTTAATTGCCCACACCTGAGTCCCATTTAGCTTTGCCTTGCGTTTCTATCCCCTTGTTAACCCTGCACACCTGCCTTGTGTTTGTTCCCTGATGTCCTGCCCTTTATTAGTTATGCTGTCGGTTGTCGTCAATGCTACCTGTCGTTCTCAGCTCCCGTGGTTCTCTTGTCCCACCAATAAACACCTCTTGGAGGGTTTGTACCACTGCAGCCTGCATGATGAGTCCTGCCTCCAACGTGACATTAGGCTCCCACCACCATGTTTGACAGTGGGGAGGGTGTTCTTTATGGAAGTCTGTAGAGGATCAGCTTTTTTTTTTCTTTTTGTTATCTCGTGATCACGACTTATTTTTCTCGTGATCTCGACATAACCGAAGTCACTTTCCTGTGATCTCACGACAGGCTAAGTATTATCCTCATGGACAAACGCATCAGATTTTACTTTGATCGTGGACTGTCCCAAGAGGAAATAACAGTATGTCTGTCCGTACTATTAACGGATGCATTTATGGATCCTCGAGGCACATTATCTGGCACATTATTAGTCTTTATCACCTGGTCACGTGAACGTTTTCTGTACCAAAATCGGAACGAATTCGGCAAAATTAGAAATAATAAACCAGGCAATTACATGTGGGTTGTTGTAGGTGAAGTAAGCTTGCATCCAGATAATGTGCCTCGAGAATCTGTCAATGCATCCATTAACAGCTATGTGGTTGGGCTTCAATTTATTGTCAGAATCCATATGCCATAATAATAATAATAATAATTTTTATTAATATACCGCTTTTCTCACAATAAGTATTTATGGCCAGGCACACTGTGATGCCATCTTCTTCCTCTCCTCTCCTGCACTCCAGCGGGATCCAGGGTTACCTGTATATCTCTTACCATTTGCCTGGTTAGCCGATATCTTTCAAACATCATATGGTAACCATGGAGAAACAAGTCGTGATCTTGAGAAAACTACTTTGGTTATGTCGAGATCACAAGAAAAATAAGACGTGATTTCGAGATAACGAAAAGAAAAAAAAGTAGATGCATGTCCTCTACAGACTTCCATAGTTCTTAGGGTAGAAGGCTTCTAATTTTTTACGCCAAATGAAGGATACATCATTGTGGCTAAACAATTCAATTTTTGTTTCATCTGACCATAACGCAGAAGACCAGAAGTCTTCTTCTTTGTCCAGATGAGCATTTGCAAAGGCCAAGCGGGCCTTTGTGTGCCGTGGCGTCCTCCTTGGTCTGTGTCCGTGGAACCCAGCATTGTGCAGTGTTTGTTGGACTGTCTGCCTTGAGACGTTGCCACCAGCAGAGCCCAGATTCACCAGGATATGGCCTTGGTGGTGATCCTTGGATTCTTTTTCAACCTTGCTCAATATCCTCCTGGTCAGTACAGGCATCACTTTTGGCTTCCGACCACATCCTCTGAGATTTTCCACGGTGCAGAATGTCTTGTATTTTTTGAGAATACTTTGCACTGTAGCCACTGGAACTTGAAATCATTTAGATATGGCTTTATGGCCCTTTCCTGACTTGTGAGCTGCCACAATGCGCAGCCACAGGTCCTCAGAAAGCTCCTTTGTCTTAGCCATGACTGTCCACAAGCCAACTACAAAGAGCTGCTGTTTTTCACCTGTTGAGTTGATTAAACCAGCTGTTCCCAATGAATCCGGGAGATTACGATGCTTTAGCTTGGACTATTTGGACTATAATGGTATAGAACTTTGGATTTTCCCATAGACTGTGACAGTTTGCAAAAGGTATGAATAATTTTGGATATGCCACTTTTTGTTCAAATGTAAATAAAAGCTGAGAAATATTTCTTTCCACAATGACGCCTCTTGTACATCGTCTTATTATCTTCAAGGAGACGCCTGTGTCATTTCCAATCAAGAGGAAACGTGCTGGTTGAATAAAAGTAACTTTAAGTAAAAATTTGCCTGGGGTATGAATAATTCCGGGCTTGATTGTATATAATATTCATATATAATGGATTTTTTAATGGAAAACATATTCTTTTTTAACAGCATTGGTGTAGCTGTGGTGAGTTTGTTTTGCTTAATATCTGCAGGGTGAGCCTGCGTATTGTCCTGCTGGATGTCCTGCTGGATCGCTGCTCCTATGCAGCCCAGGTTCCAGCGGCAAGAAATGCCCCCCCCCCAAATGGGACATATGGATTTTTCTGACCCCCCCCCCCCGGGTTTTCATTGGCAGGCCCAGGACGTGTAACCATACACCCCCCC
>JAODKM010000046.1:2990565-3003903 GCA_026780845.1 Petrocephalus sullivani | reverse complement strand
AGAGAACATAACTTTGGACCACTCAGCAGCAGTCCAGTCCTTTCTGTCTTTAGCCCAGGCGAGACGCTTCTGACGCTTTCTGTTGGTCAAGAGTGGCTTGACCAAAGGAATGCGACAGCTGAAACCCATGTCTTGCATACGTCTGTGTGTAGTGGTTTTTGAAGAACTGACTGCAGCTGCAGTCCACTCTTTGTGAATCTCCCCCACATTTTTGAATGGGTTTTGTGTCACAGTTCTCTCTCTCCAGGGTGCGGTTGTCCCTATTGCTTGTACACATTTTTCTACCACGTCTTTTCCTTCCCTTCGCCTCTCTATTAATGTGCTGGGACACAGAGCTCTGTGAACAGCCAGCCTCTTTTGCAATGACCTTCTGTGCCTTGCCCGCCTTGTGCAAGGTGTCAATGGTCGTCTTTTGGACAACTGTCAAATCAGCAGTCTTCCCCATGATTGTGTAGCCTACAGAACTAGACTGAGAGACCATTTAAAGGCCTTTGCAGGTGTTTTGAGTAAATTAGCTGATTAGAGTTTGGCACCAGGTGTCTTCAGTACTGAACCTTTTCACAATATTCTAATTTTCTGAGATACTGAATTGGGATTTTCATTAGTTGTCAGAAATAAACATTTCAAATATATCAGTCTGTGTGGAATGAATGTATACATTATACAAGTTTCACTTCTTGAATGAAATTAGTGAAATAAGTCAACTTTTTGAAGATATTCTAATTATATGACCAGCACCTGTATTAGACTTAGTTAACTTTCTGCTTTGTGTTTGTCTAGTGTAACCAGAGAGGCAGTTTGATCAAAAGAAGTTGTACAATGCCGTCAAACAATGCAATTAGCTGCTTTTAATGAAAGTTTCATTGGAGAGGATTCTAAATAATGAACAGACACAAACACAGCCCAAGTAGCCTTGAATCCCAAGTAAGTATTTTTTTCATCAACTATTTTAAATGATCTAAAATACATATGTAGCAATATTTTTCATTTGCCAAAACTGTTGATGCATAACTAAGTTCCAGTTGACATCTCACATATCCATGCCTACTCTGACTGGAAGTGATAGGTCCATCTCTCAATGTTCCAAACCGTTTATCCAACAAAGTTACAGTCAGCCTACAGCCTATCCCAGGACACACTGGGCATGAGGCAGGGCAGTGCCTGGATGGGATGCCATTCTATCACAGGGCCAGGGGCCTGACTCACTAGGCTGACAAGGGTACAGCACCCCCCTAAGTAGGCCATTCAGATATTTTTTGGAGTAGAAAGACAATGGAGATGGAACTAAAAACAATGGCACGTCAATAATATGCTAATCAAAGTGCGGGGTGCCAAAGGTAAAATGAAATGATCAGGGTGGGCGCGGGAGAGCTGTCAGTAAAATTCACCAACTGGGGGGGAGAGGGGTATCACGCCAGAAGGTTGATTGGCTAAATTTAAGAGGTTTAACCATTCACTTGCCGTGAGCCTAGGCTTACACAGCCCCTGAGGCTAAGGTTAGCCTTGAATTTTTCATTTAATGTTCATTTAATTGCATTCTTTCCAGGTTTGTTCACAATTTGTCTACCACAGTAGTGGGATAGCATGAAAGACATGGGATATGTATTGTAAGTCTTGTATCTTTGCACGGCTTTCATGTTCTGTTTGGCTACTTCGTGCCGGTTCACTTGGCAGTGAAATAACTGGTAGGCTGCAATGTTACAAGAAAGCTGAGTAGCACTAAGACTCAAAGTAGGAATAGTCCATTACAGCTGGGATGGGGGGCATCTTTGTCTGGCCTGAAAACTGTCACTAAAATGCAAATAACAGATATTTTGTTATAATTTAAATAGTCATATTATGTTATAATCAAAAATGTAACTTCTTGAAATTCTGTCTTCATGGGACACCTAGTTTTTTGGGGACCCAGGAGGTTGCCTGCCCATGCATTATAATAAGAAGCCCCTCCCTGCATGGGGCACATAAACAACCTAGGAAACATCAGGACAGGGCCACACAAGGAGAACATGCACAGAGTCAGGGACAGTTTGAGACACGAGACATGAAAATGGAGAAGAAAAAAACCATGACAAGGAATAAGGAGGAGAGATATAAATATACTTTGGACACCTTCAGCACAGGTACAGTTATGAAACAGGGTTAGGGTTTGTTTTGCTGCATTTTGGATCCTGGATATTCGACCCTAGCTGGGATCACGACAAGCGAGAACCACGCGGCCATAGGCATTTTGCTGCAGTATTGTTTTTTGCACAATTTCACTGCACCTTGGTGTAATAAACTGTTCTCTGCATCTCCAGTGTGTGGTCCGCTGTGTTCTACGCCTGACAGGCACTCAATGACATGAAGCGGGGGGTCTGAGCATCACAGATGGGCACCTTCATTCGCCTGGACTCGGTTCTGGACTTGTAACAGAACTCCACCAGGGCCACCAGCATAGCCAGTCCTAGTCCTCCGATGAGGATATAAAACACTCCGGCCACGTTGCTGAGGCTCAGAGCACTGGTCTTGTCCTACAGACAGAGAGGAAGGAGGTCACATGAAAAAGCAAATGAAAAACACTCGTCAAACACACAGAAGAGCGTAACAGCAGCCACCGCTAATAACACTGCTAATCAAATACATATAATCAATATAATCAAGCCATCGAATGCATGCCTTGGAAAATAACGATAACTTTAATTAGGAAATATAAAATAATGCAGCAATCAAAAATATTGGATATTTCATAACTAATTATGTATAATTCCAGTATATTTAACAATGTCTAAAGTCAAAGGCAAAGAAAAAAGAGCAAGCAAAATATACTCAGTATCGACAGAAACATGCATTCATGCACAAATCACAAGCTTAGCGTCGCAAGGTTCTAGCTAACTATCCAGGGTAGGCTTCCTCTCAAGTCATAAACCACCAATCCATTAATACAATTAAACAATGAAAGTGAAAATAAGTCTTATTCCTCTTTAAATATTGAAATTTTATTTTCATGATATTAGAATTTGGGGTTGTGGGTTTAGGACGTTTGGAGCTCCTCAGTGACAGATTCGCTAATTCCATGCGGTAAGGAGAAGCTAAAATCTGATGCTAGCTGCTAACGGGACCAAGCTTCACGTCCCGTTCGCTGTCAAACAGGAGGGCAGCAAGGCTCAATGGGCACGTAATTAACAGCGTTACTATCAGCGTATTTGGGTACAGAAATCACGGCATCACCCTAGAGTGGCTGTGGGCGTGACTGACATGCATTATGGTTTGGGGACTGCAACTCAGGCCAAGGAAACACGGTCAGTGTGTTCAGTTTAGCGAATCGACCTGCTTTCATAAGAAAGCATGCACACTGATGGTGAAGAAGAGTATATGAGGTAGCTTTTGTGGTACGCAAATTTATCGCACATTCAAACAATTAATTTCTTCATGTTGATAATATATGCTTGTGTCTGGATGGTGCTAAGATGTTTAACTGCATACCCTCATTTACGGAATGGCAGTCTCAGATATACAGTTACAAATACAGCAGAGGTTTTGATTTTTTATGTAAAAATGTAACTGTAAATAAAATCTATTTGTGCAGAATCTATTGACATAACTCACTATTACTTCAACGCACAAAAACTCAAGCAACGATCTTTAGCCAAAAAAAAAAATCTATTATTCTACTTAAGAGTTAAACAAAAGACAGGTTTACCCTTTCGTGCACTTATCTGGCACAAGAGGGTCATGGATTTGACTTTGTATTTACGGGTTCAGAGCCGATTAAACATGCAGATGCTCCTTGTGCAAATAAAGCGGGTTCCAAATGAAATCGAGGTCAGGACGCCACCACGTCTGTCAAATCGCAGTCATCCAAACCGTAATGCAGCATCTTACAGGGGAGGGGGGGGGGGTTAAGATGAAGGGGCGACTCATCGGGGGCAATGGCAGGTTGGAGATGAGGTGGGGAAGTGCCCGGGGTAAGGGGGAGGAGAGCCTTTTCTCTAAGGGCATCAATGGCTTCTCGCATATTAGGAGAGAGCGGCTCTTGGACTGACCTTTCTTCCGGAGTCCTTGCTTCCACATTCCCCTTTATCGTACCACCATTTGTTTTTCAGTTTGTCTAAGACGGCCTGCTCATTGAGCTTCAACACCGCTAGGTTTACGGGGATTCTTCAACCAGGAAAATAACATAAATAACATTATCCATGTTATTTTATGTTATTTAGGACACAGCAAATAAACATAAATAGGTTCTCTTTACGTATTTACATGTTACGTAAAAGGTATCATAATAATCTGAAAGTTAGTGGCAAAGTGATATGAATTAATACTCCATCTAGCGTTTTTTCCTTCCTCCCTACTGCGAGATGTGTATTACTATATCACTTTGGGTAACCGGCACACTGCAAACACTCGGTTATGCAAATGACGTGGGCAGTTTGGTTCATTTTCGTCCCCCAGAAGAAGGCCATTAAATATTACCAGGTGAAAGATTTCATTGGACGCAAAGAGACGTCGCTTAGAGTCTGATCCGAACTCACGTGTGCCCATTATGTCGAATTCAGGTGTGATACGTCCAGACACTGGAGAGTTGATGCCAAGTGCTGTGCCTGGTGGCTCAACACCGCCGCCCTGCAGGCAACGTGGGGATTTGCGGCCGAGGTGTTTCTGCAGGTGTGATTGCCGGTTGCCCCCAATGTTATGGTTACCGCTGGATCGCTCATACTCAGGCTGACCTTGGAGTCACCTCCACCGCTGCCGCACTCTCCTTTGTCGTACCACCATTTGTTTTTCAATTTGTCCAAGAGGCCCTGCTCGTTCAGTTTTAACACTGCCAGGTTTACTGGGTTTCTTGAAATGATAAAATAATACTGGTCAGCATTTCGTGAGATGAACTTATGGCGAGATATGAAAGCAGACTACTGTTTAAAAATCCCGATCCTGTCACTGCAGCTGATGCAAATTTGAATCTATAAGTGTCGTAACAAATAAAATAAATAAATAAATAAATATCTCTTTCAATCGGAAATATTTCTCAGCTAACAGTGTTTTTAGCATTTACTAAGCATTACCATTAAATGTTAATGAACGACTCGCCATAACGACTATAAAATAAAGAAAATATGAGCATTGGATCTGTCCATCTGGTATGTGTTGTTTTTAATAAATATTCCACAAGATATGAAGGTTAACTGGGTACAAGTAACCTTAACATTCATACGTGACTTAATGATTCATTTCCGAGGTGGGAGGGTGGTGCATAACACTATTGACATGATGATTAATGCTTAGGTATTTGAAATTGTTTTCCTCCACAGCGAACTGACATTTTCTGCTGTCTGGAAAAAAACTAGATGGGGTAAAACCAGTTCTCGTCTGTTCTCAATTCTCAGTCTGTGACACTGCCACCTGTAGCTGACTCGCTGAACTGTAGGAGTCTCAGCAGAGCAGCTCTGGGGCTAAAGGGGATGTCTGTTTAGTTATAGCCACTTTCGGTATATTTCCTCTCATCTAGAGAAGCATATAAGAAAGTTGGAGTGTAATCAACAAAATCCACATCCTAACTGTACGTAAGGAGGTGGCAGTGTTCCCGTGAGAATACATTTATTGGCTCGAAACATCAAGACTGGTACAAACACGTTGACATTGTGTGACTTTGGATGCTGAGAATACTGTTGGCTTTATGCATACATATTATCAAGATCGCAGGAACATTCAGTGAGTGTCGAGACTGACGGAGAAAAAAAGGCAAATTTAGAAGGGTATTTCTATCATCTACGGATTATGGTCTGCACAAATACTTTGGCTACTTTGCCTTGCTGTAATAAGAACAGGGTGTTAGATGAATCCTCAAAGAACACGGTGTCAGATGAATCCTCAGTTTAGTTAGCTAGGGCTCATTACGTCTCTGGCAGTATCCCATCCGACTGAATGTTCCACGTAATACCACACAACCAAAACATGAATAAGTACCTCAAACAAACAAACGGAAAAAATCACAGTACATGCAGCAATCATCCCAACACTGTGGATTGTAAAATTTTAATTTAATTTATTTATTTACTGTCATTTGTTGTTGCTGATTTAATCTAATCTCTTTCTTGGGTCACATGTTAAGCTAATTTGCATAAGATGTCAGATGCCATAAAGTTCCTGTGTAGTCAGGTGCATCAAAACAACTCAACTGCTTTGAAGTTGTCTCTCAGGGAGGTAATTAAAATCTTTAAGGATAATTAATGATTTTGTAGCCTATTTTTAATTAAACGTTGCTCCTCTATATTTTTGTTTGAAATTTACATTTCGAGCAAATTATATATGCATTTATACATGTTATATATGTATATTATATATACACACATTATATAAGGAAAACTGTGTATATGTTACAAGAAATTTTATAAATTACAGTTTAACATTGTACTTTTTCTACATTTATATGTATGCCCTCCTGCATTATACCTATTATTTGTTTCTTTTGATTCAAAGTAGGGTGTAGCTATTTAAGGTGAGGTATATTTGGTTAAGGCCAGAAGAATCTGTTTCCATGTGGTTGTAAAACAGATAAGCTATGTTCCTGAAAAGTTGTTACTTTCAATTAATAAAAAAGTTCAAACACTGGTGAGGCAATTCCTGACAAAAACTTTTCTAAAACAGTATTTCCACTATTCTTGAAACTTCACATCATTAATATATTAATATATTTAAAATGTATGTACTTCGAGTAGGAATTAGACTATTTTCTTTGGACTGCGGTTTTCCACACTTATAATAATACAATTTTTACAAGTAAACTAACATTTGTATCACTAGGAAACAAATAATTGTGTACATCAAATCTGTATGTATTGTATTAAGTGTGCAAAAAATATTAGTCTTACTTCTATTTTTAAATATAAATTTTATTATTATTTTTTTTTATTTATATATATATTAAATATATATACTTATATTTAATATATTTTCTTAATATTCTGCTATTCAGAATATTGTATTTCTGTACTTTTTAAATTCACACCACACAAATGTGGTCTTTGCACTGTGTCCATTTTGTACTATACCTATGCACAAGAATTTCCCTCTGGGATCAATAAAGTTCATCTTCATCTTAATCTAAAGGCATCAAACCTTCTCTGGACAGTAGAAGAATTTCAGCGTAGGGCTTTGCCAAAACAATCTTTCACCACACTGTGTGAATTTACACTCCCGCCAGGGCCATCACTGAACATCGTAGGCGTAGACACGGCTCGTTTGCCATCACGGTTACACCGATCCTGCTGGCATCGCCAGCGGCCTGCCGTACCTTAAGGCCGATCCCTTGGGCGTGGCCACGCCGTAGCCCTTGGAGTCCAGGTTACCCCCCACCTTCATGGTGTCGCACGGCTTGCGCTGCTCAATGTACTCATTCATGGTGGACTCCAGCAGGTAGGCGTACTTCCCCTTCGACTTCCGCACCCTGAGTACGCCCTCGTCCGTCGTCTTTACGAAGACGGACGGGTCTGCCGACTTCATGTAGGACCACATCTTCTCGAACACGGCGATCTTGGACCTCTGAGAAGAGAGTGGCAAGTAGAGGCTGTTTTTAAGGGGACTGTGGTGCAGTACTTAAATCGGTCAGGTGTTAAAAATGAGTGCTGCTCCTGCATCAATCACAAGCAGCTTCTGGAAGTATGATTAGATTAGCTGGGATCTATGAGGATCTACAGTGCTCACAATAAGCTTTGGGATAGTACTATTGAAAATTTAACCCAGTTTAACCCGGTCCTTGGGGACCCCCAAACGTTCCATGTTTTTGCTCCCTCCCAGCTCCCTGTGTGACAGTCCACATCTTTAAAACTCACAGATATGATTCAGGCTTTTATTAATAAAGTTTTATTGGCATGCATTGAATTATATCTAGATATTTTTGTGATAGTTATTGTCATCACTGCATTCTAAACGATGCTCCAATGTTTCTGACTGGCTGGATGCTTGGAGGGAGGAAAAACATGCACCATCTGGGGGTCCCCGAGGTCCGAGGTGGGAAACACAACTCTAAACAGTCAAGGATCTTCCTCACCCTAAAGAACTCCTTGGTGGAACCGCCATCCAAGGTTCCATAGGCGATCTCCGTCTGCTTGGCCAGGTCCTCGGCGCTCTCGATGGGCGACACCATCCTCTCCACCGTGAGGAAGGCGGCCAGGTTGGCCGTGTAGGAGGAGATGATGATGAGGGTGAAGAACCACCAGACGCCGCCCACGATGCGGCCAGAGAGAGATCTACAGGAACGGCAGAGGGGGTCGGGTGAGGTCCAGGCAGATCTCAAGATTCTAAGGCAGAATTTGAATTTCTTAACCAATAAAAACAAAGACTATTTTCAAATTAAAATAGGAATTTTAAGTATTATTTTAATTAAGTATTATTTTGAAATTATCAGATGATTTTCTGTTTTTCTATATCACCCATGCCATGATTCATATGTATGCGTGTAGTGCATCAAAAACATTCCATGTTTTTGCTTCCTCTCAGCTCCCAGCATACTATACTAGGTATACGGTGTTTCTGGTTGGCTGGGAGCTGGGAGGGAGCAAAAACGTGGACTGTGTTCCCTGAGGACTGGGTTGGGAAACACTGCTATACAGGATCATGGGGGTCCACAGCCTGTCCCAGGACCTACAGTACAGGTGTAAGTCAGGGAACAGCCCAGGATGGGGCGCCAGCCTATCACAGGGCAGGGAACAACCCAGGATGGGGCACCAACCCAGCACACGACAGACACCATTCACCCCTATTGACAATCTGGCAAATCCAATTAACATGTTTTTGGATTATGCGGGAAACGTGAGTATCCGGAGGAATAAAAAAAAATAAAAAAAATATCCTTCATTCATGAACATATATCTACATTTTTAGATCAGGTGGGTGGGGTGGTGGGGGTGCCCCAGTAAAGCTTTAGCTCTAGCAATGCCCCTGCATGGAGCCATGGCAGAAACTCAAACCCTGGTCCCTTAGGTGTGAAGCACCTAAGGGTTAGCACCAGTGTTAAGCACCACGCCACTCCATTATGTGAAGAAAAGCTAAAAAGTACTGTGTCTAGTGTGCAATAAAGAATAATTATTCCCCAACACTCTAATTTAATTAAACGAAACAATCTAGATCATGGGTTTCAAAACTTTCCAGCCCAAAATAACAGTGCTAGAGACTTGCAACCCACTCGGTAGATTTTACCGAACATGGAAGGAAGGCGGTCTGTTCCCCTTAGAAGATTTCTAGATAATGTTCAAGGAGAGGGTGGGAAAGCAGAGTACCTGGAGAAAATGCAGATTTACACGTGTTCCCACAAAATTAATGCGGATCCAAAACTCCCAGTGTCAGACTGCGATATAATGCATATTCGTTGAATACATATTCAACGTGACATAAACATGTCATAAATTCTCTTTGAAGGGTGTTCAGATATATAAGGGTGTCCCAAAGGGAACTCGTAGCCATGAATTAAACTCGGTTTTTAAAAGTAACCAGTAGGTTTAATGAACTTATGAATATTAATAACCTGGGTTTTATACTGAAAAAGAGAGCAGTTAGCAGTTACTATGACCGAGTTCTGAAGAACAAACGGCTGGTGTGTGGTGCAGTCCCTAAAGGCCGCTGTTCCCCGAACAAACAAACAAAGACGGTCACCAAACGGGAGTGGAGTTTATGAAGCAGAAATAGCACAAATAAATAAATATCTGCATGTTTCGCCAGGCAACGCGGGCTCAACAAGACGGAGGAAAGGAGCGTGGAGAAACGGAGACGGAGCAGAAGACGAGAACATGAAGGCGGCGCACTGAGGAAACAAGGCGGCTTAGGAAAAACGTTGGGAAATGGCGAAATTAAAAAAGGGAGACAAGGGAGATCGAAAAAGAAAACTGGGGTAGGCTAATACATACGCAAGCTGACTCACGATTGCAAATAATATCATTCGGTAACAGCATTCTGATTAAACAATTGCTTGAGGGGATCTTGATAATATGAAAAAGGCAAAAAAAAAATGTGCTTGGCAGCTAACTAAATACCATGGCCAGCTGGCTTCCTGCTTTAAGAATGAATCTGACCATGTTGAAATAGTGCTGGGATGTTCAGAGTCTTACTGTGCAGACAAGCCAAACACAACTTAAGACGTTAAGCTATCGTGAGCTGGGTTTAACTTGAAGGGAACTACGTTACCCTAAAATGACACTATACAAATCTTTTATACAGCGTTTTTTTTTCTCTCCAAGATGTCAGCAGGTTTTTCTACAACTTCTAAGGCTCCTAGCATAAAATACAACTTGCAAAAGGCTTCAAAACCCAAACATCGAATCTTACATTTTTTTAACCCAAATAGCTCCTATGCAGAACAAGATTCTGAAATACTGAACCTCGTCAATCATCTCTAGTGTGAAGCTTACATGTATGCATCAAATAACACAGACTGACAAAATTAGGGTTGTCCGTTATACCAAACATGCTGTGAAACTCCTCTTCTAATGGAACCTTAGGATAGTCTAAGACTATTCCTAGATTCATGAACCCTTTACTTTGTGACACTAGTGTATATATATATATATATGTCCTTATATGTAAAGTGTGTGTATGCATGTGTGTGAGACAGAATTTCTTATATACTGCTTCAGATTAACATGACTGCAAATTTGACTTCTGTAATGATTTAACTATGGCTGATAAGCTAACTATAGCTATTAATATCCTGTCCTATCCTATCCTAATGTTTTTAAAATTTCTTTGAACTCACACAGCAACATAGTCGTCTTTTGGATAAAAGCAGCGAGATTCATTAGATAAAGAAGAAATAATAATAAGGCATGAGTCATAAAATATTTAAGGAAACAAAAGAAAAAAAAAACAAAGATGAAGCAAATACTACATACAAACCTCAAATGAGCGCTCCAGAGGGAACAGGACCACCTTAATTACAGAGGAATGCTCTCAGCTAAAGCAGTTAATATAACTTAATTTTCATTTATTATGAGTAATTAATATGCCCTTGTAAATGTTTTTGTCTGTTTTTAAATATGTGCTAATGGGAAAATGGGAATGGAAAAGGTATTATTACAGACACTTTAGTCAAATTTACTTTGGCTTAAAAGAGTGGTTTTTGTAACGAAGGGGAAACTCCAGAGGAGTTTACTGACTTTGATCCCCAGCCTTGCAGGAAAGGCACCTCCTACAGAAGTGACACTGATTCACGACCGTAATGAGATGCATGACGACGTTAGACACTATCCAGCAGCGCACACTGCGGACGGTGGGAAGAAAAAGGGGGGGGGCGATATTCGCAAAGTGTTTTAATTCCTGAAACGGCACCGTGGCACTGCTGTATCAGCCGAGTCACAGCCAACCCGACAAAGCCAGTGACTTTAAAATATTCAGCTTCCCCCGCGGTTGCTATGACAATGTTCTCTCTTATCAGGGAAGCTATAATTGCATATACAGCACAATGCAGTCGCTATACACACAGGGAGACCTGATAAGAGCAGTCGAAAATACTGGCTTTGTGTCTGTGACACACTATTAACACTGGATATCGCTCAACTAAATCTTTTTTTTTATCGACCATTTATAGTGATAAATCTAACTGGAATGTGAATATACTGTGTGTGAAAATATATAAATAAAATTTTTACATGCTTTATCTGATGGTGGTCACTGTGCCTCATGGGATTTGTTCCATTATCATAAAATGGCTTGATGATACATCCAAGCCTGTACACAATGGGGTATTACTGCGAGAGTCATAAAGAAATATTAATATTATTAATATAGTAATATTAGTACTAATGCATCTCCCAGATACACCCATATCTTATTTTCCCTAACTGTTGTTCTGTGTCCTGTTACTAAGTATGTGCTCTGTCTTCTTGCCCTCTGCAGGAATACACAAGTAAGCATCTCATTGTACTCATTGTACCTGTAATAATACAAAGGGCAGTGAACCCTTTGAATCTTTAATGACAGTCAATTTGAGATGTATGCAATCAAAAAAAATACAATAGAAATTAAACGGAAGTTAAATAGTTTTTCATTTTCACATTCCTGGAACAATGAGCCAGGTCAGGTGAATTTCTGTCTCTAATTTGCTGATGTGTGTGTGTGTGTGTGTGTGTGCCCTGAGATGGACTGGCATCCCATCTTGGGGTTGTCTGGTGCCTCTGGTACAGTCCTAGTAGGCTGACAGGATTGTTGAGCTATGCTAAATCACTGTCAGAATTCAATCAACACCTCTCTCCTCCAAAATTCGGAGCTCAGCTGGAAAACAAGCCAGCAAACACAGTTGGTACCATGGACCTGGGTAAAAAAAAAAAAAAGTGTGTTCCCATCTAGCCTGAACCGGCAGCTGGCACTACTCTCACCCAGTCTCGCGCGACAACCAAGTTAATACAAATATCCAAGACGGTATCCAATAAATTTTGTGTTGTATAAATATTACAGCTGTCCTGCACACTGCGTGCTGTGTTTGATAACTGTCCAACCTGTTTCTGGAGCTTATTTCTGTAACTGCGCATCTTCAGTGACAGGAAATGATGCAACATTTGAGACAGGAAATGATGTAACATACGAGAGGGGAAATGATTCAATGCACCCCCTGATGTACTTTCCCATTTTATTCAACATTTTCCTTTCATACTGGGAACATTCTGAATGTTTACTTGTCACAAAGGTAGCGAAAGTCACTGTATTTTACAGTTGTATGAATGCAACTTCACCTTCATCTGTAACGGTGCATTTATAATAAGTGATACATTAGGAAATAGACACACATTAGGGAACCTATTCTGGTGGCGCAAGGCAGGGAACAACCCAGGTTGGGGCGCCAACCCATCACAGCAGATTAAAGAATTCACAATTCAAAACATGTTATAGCAAAGGATGAATTTGAGGATATTTTCTGCCAACCGCTTATGAACGGGGGGCAAACTACATACAAATATACAGGGGCGGCTTTCCCAAAATAACGAACGAACAGTGAATAACGAACAAGATAACGTAGTTCGTAGGAAAATAACGAGCGAGGTCCACGTGGCGTCCCAAAACCCTTCGTTATTTCAGAAATAACGAACAATCTCTAAGTAGTACTTTGTTGGCTCCTCCCCCGCCTCCGCGTAAGAAAAGCACGGACTGTCGATAACAGGAACATCCCACATATTTCAATGGTGAAATGTTATATTATTGTAACATCTGGCATAGGCAAATGTAAGAATATTATAAAATATTTATAAAATCAATAAAAACACACAAAAGCAACCCAAAAGACACCAAAATAAATTAACCTATTTGCTGAAAATATAAAAATCTCAAAATGGGATGCTGCTTCCTTGTAAAAAAGAGCAAAGGGGAAAGGAAGTAACATTT
>JAODKM010000046.1:2922827-2964626 GCA_026780845.1 Petrocephalus sullivani | reverse complement strand
ACCAGGACCACACCCCTAAATGCATTGAAGCAACTGCCATGTGATTGGTTGATTAGATAATTGCATTAATGAGAAATCTTCCAACTAGTTAAGCTAGTCTGGTTCACAGAAGAGCCTGTAGTCTATACCAGTTAGCATGGGGGCAAAACAGGGTTACAGCTTGGATGGGATGTCAGCACAGGGTGTTTCACACATAAACACACACACTAAAGTAATTTTAGAGAAACTGCATGTATGCGGACCATGTGGAAAACTGGAGCACCCAGGGAAAGCCCACACCACAAAAAGGGACTATGCATATTTCTCAAGCACAGATCTAGATTTGAGCCTCCAACTCTGGAGGGATGGGGCAATAGTGCACCCTCCAAGAGGACCATGCTTCTTCAAATCTGTCGCTAAGAAAAGCAGAAGATTTATATGTTTTGGTTACACAATATTATATACTTGCAAGACCAAGTGTATTGCATTGCATGGGCTATTTTTAATTAAAAGTCAAGGAGAGTGATATATTATCATTGCACAAGGCCAACAAGTCAAGATTTGGGTGTTTTTGAATTTTTTCAAGTAAATTGACCTGCAACCATAACTTTAAAAAAATGTATAACTCACGGGACACTATAACTGTAAGGCTAAGCACTGGAAATCCCCTTTAAATGTAACACTTAGACACTGAAACAGCAGAAATTACTGGAAGGAGCCGTTTCAACGGTGTAGCTGTTAAAATGCTTATGGTGCATTGTCACTATGCAATTACACAAATATGTATAGCATAAAATAAAGAGGCATGCTGTGGCCCTGCATGGTAGCAGCTCTGGAAAATGGATGCATTCATAAAGATTAAGTAAAAATGTTAATAATGTTTTATGGGTCTTGATTGTAAAAGAAAAAGTGTATGGATGTGAGGAAGTGTGAGGAAAATAAATTGCATATTAATATTTAATTTTATATGCATATGGCATGGCGGTGCAGTGGTTAGCATGGCTTCAGGTGTGTAGAGTTTGCATGTTCTCCCTGTGGAGTTTCCTTCAAGTTTTCTGGTTTCCCCACCACAAACCAAAAGCATGCTAAAGTGAATTGGAGTTGCCAAAGCGTGCGTGCGTACCCAGCAATGGGCTGGCTCCCCGTCAAGGGTTATTCCCTGTTTTGTGCCTTTAGCTTCCAGGAAAGGCTTCGAACACCATGACCCCTTACAGGACAAGTGGGTTCAGAAGATGGATGAATTTTACATGCATATTTTGTTTCTGCTACACAATGTATGTAATTGTGATACTGTTATGCATTGATATGATCCATGATTTAATTATAATGAATGGATGGAGGATAAGCTAACTTCACTCTTTCACCCAGCCACAGATCCATCCTGTTTCTGCTTGTTTTATTTATTGACAAACTGGCACAATATTTGGATCTTTTTTGTGTTCTACTGCTGTTTAAACATGCTCTAAATCTGTATATTTGGATAGACACTGCACACTGGTGCAGCTACATGAGTTGAAAGCAAAAGGGACGCGTGTATGTGAAACAGAAAGTCTCTGTGATCAGTCAAGAGAAAACTAATGCAAGGTTCCTGTTCTTCAGAATAGCAGAGGCCTGCTATTTGCAAAGTGTTAGCATCAAGTGGTGCATTTTTCTCATTACAAAGTTCCTCTTTTAGCATTTCCGCTACCTTCAAAGTGTAACTAGGTGATCTTGCTTTTCTGTTGATGTTGCCAGGAAAGTATATAAGGTCAAAACATTATGAAAACCCATGGCATGGCTTATTGCTAAACAAGCTTAAACAGACACATTTTGAATTGAAATTTGTGTAAATTTGGCTTTAATAATACAGTCCAAATACACTCAGTAACCTAAAAAGTTAAGCACCTAGCCGGAGTGGTGGAAATGAAATGAATCTGCACATGGTGAAAGGTTGTATGACTGTATCGCAATGATCATATAGCACATATCAGATCAAACGGACAACAGAGTTGGCAGTATGGGCACACTGCTGGTCCCATGCCAGTAGGGTATGGCACCACCCCCCCGAGCCTGAATACGTTTGGAGATACAGAGGGGAAGGGAGTCGTACAGTATTGTATTCTCTCCTGCAGCAAGTTGGCCCACAGCTGCTGTAACTGGCCCTCAAGATCTTACGTCTACAGATTGGCACTGGGCCTGAGTTGACATCCAAGCTGATCCCACACATGTTCAATTGGGGAGAGATCAGGGGACCTGGCTGGCCACGGGAGGACCTCAACATGACGCAGGCAGTCCATAGACATGTGCCATATGTGGAGAGGCGATGTCTTGTTGGAAGACTGTACCAGGGTACCGTCTCAGGAGGGACCCAGGATGTCACTGACATAGCGCTGTGCTGTTAGGGTCCCCCAAATCACTACCAGAGATGACCTGAAGTCATACCCTATGGCTCCCCACACCATGATGCCAGGAGTAACGCCGGTGTGCCTCTTCACAACATTGGCAGGATTGGTCCTCTCCCCTCTGTGCTGTCACATGTGCACATGACAGGCATCCGTGCTAATGCAGAATCGAGACTCGTCTCTGAACATGGTACGACGGCACTCGTCATCAGTCCATGCCTCCTGCTTACGGCACCACTCCAAACACAGCCGTTCCTGCGCTGGTGTTACCGGCAGCCTACGCACGGGACGGTGAACCCGTAGTCTGGCCGATGCCAGTCGCGGAGACGCGGTGTGGGATGACACTGGGTGTTGTAGAGAGTCCAATACCTGTGTCCGGATGGCAGTTGCAGATGTCATGGGGTTCTGTAATGCTTGGCACACAATGCGGCTTGGGCCCTTCTTGGGCGACCGGAAGCTTCACAATGTGTGGGTGCTCACAGGTGCCCATTGGTTCCAAAATCCGCCGACTGTGAAATCTGCATGCCCCACATGCCAAGCAATTGGAACGGGGACCACACAGGATTTCTCCCACAGCGGGGGCACCTTCTACAGACTTAGGTTTCCTCATACTGTCCTGCACCCATGTTTATTTCTATTACTTGCACGGTGCCATTGTTGCTGTCCTTTTTGTGTATTGTTGTTTATTGTCTCATTTCATTTTTATTCTTTTATTAACCCCCTCCAGTATTTAATGTCTAGTGCTCGTTGCCGACAGTTCTTGTTCTAGCTGTCTGATACTCCAGAGAATCACAAATATGTTTCATATGTGTGAAATGACAATAAAGTGACTTGATTTGACACTACATGGAAGTTATCTCTTTATGCAAGCCAGCCTGTACCTCCATCTCTCTCTCCTATGCAGGAATACTGAAAGCGGTTCTGACAGACTAAGCAATGTTTCTTTCGCTGGCACGAAAAAGGCGATTCGCACAGATGTGTGGCAGGTAGGTTAATTCAAAAGTTTTAATAAAACCCTTTAACATGAGAATCCATGAATTGTAAGTTAATCCACAATGTGCAAAAATTCATTCATTACTGATTATATTTTTTACTCTATTATTGAAAGGGAATAAACCTTTTATACAGCTGTAGGCTGTTGTGCATCTCATTGAAAAATGAAGCACACTATCTTGGGTTGGAATTTGAAACTTCACTCAGAAGACCTGGTTTCTATGAAACATTTTCACTGAGCCCAGTTGTGTAAAGAAGCAATGTGTGGCTCTGCAGTCTAGTATTCTATGATTGGAAGATTGTGGGTTCAAATCCCTCGGCTGGCAGAGCAAGGCCCAAGGGACTAGCTGACCCTGCTATCTGATCATTTTGGACGGAATGTTCTGTGGATTACCCTGTCCAAAATAAGCTTGGACCTCTGCAACTGTGCTTTGTAGATAAGCCGGTACTTACCAGATTAACAATAGTAAACTTGGCAGGGTGCTGGTAGATTACTTGGAAATACCCGGTTACATAAATGAAGGAACTTGACACAGCAGAGTGTGAGTGACTCATTGAATAGGATACAGCGACTTCTCTTCTTCCTGACTGGCTAGCACACATTCCTGTTATAATCCCTCAGTGAGACAAGGTAATACTGGCCAAATCTGTTTGGTTACTCTTTACTTAAGGGTGCTCTATGGCAGCTACATGAAGTCAACATAAGCCTTTGACACTCTTGTGTCAAGTTCCCTACACTCTCAGAAAAAAAGGCTACCAATTTGTACCTTTGCTTGTCACTGGGGCTGTACCCTGCCTACTGTACCCTTAGCTGTAGGTAATTGCACCTTATAGGGCACAGAAATAAAGTTACAAACAACATTAATGTACCCCCAATGGTACAAAACAGTTCCTCATAGTCCATTTCTGTATCTTAAAAGGTACAAGACCCTTTAGGGTACAGCCCCAGTGACAAGCAAAGGTACAAACTGGTAGCCTTTATTCTGAGAGTGTATGTCAGCATTTAGGACAGCAACACAAGTTGGAACAAGCCTTTATAAATGTCGGCTGTCACGAAGGGCTTATGCTGGTGTCTTGTAGTTGTCATACAGCACACTTAAGTAGAGTGTAACCATATGTTTTTTGTATATTGGCACAAGCTAAAAATAATTAAAATTTATGATAAAATAAAATTAATTCATTCATAAAAACTTTATTAGTTACTACAGTCTTTATATATTATTTCTTACAGCTGTACATTTACCAATGCAATGCAGGTTAAGTGTTTTCAAGGTTTCAACAGTCCCACACACATCTGAATCTAAATCACGTAGTATGTACAGGAGTCATCAAGCAATAATCAGCCCTCTGTTATGCCTGGTTATGACCTCATGCCAAATAGAGTATAAAACAAGATACATATCCCCAGTATCAATATATGTGATCGGCTGAACATCTGTAACATAACATCTATGAACATCTAAACATCTATTAAGATGATAAACTATTATTGATGCATGGAAATTCTGCCAGGGGCTACTTCTCATGAGCTTTTTCTCCCTTTCACCAGCTATTGACGACTGACCCCCCCCCCACTCTACATTCCCTCATACTATCAGTCACTCCTATCCAAAGCAACTTACAGCAGGGGGAAGGGTTGCCGTTTACAGTATGTGCGCTGCTTAGGATTTGACCTCATGACCTCTGCATTGCCAGCTCAATCTGCTACTGGCTAAGCGAGAGGAATGTGTCCTTACTGCTTTGTCTCCCACGCTTCTGCCAAAACCTGGCTGTTCCATTCCTTACACTATTTGAGCATTGCCTTTGTTTGCGATGACCCTTGACAGCTCCGGCTTAGCACTCTGCTTACCCTACGCATAACCACCTGGAATATCTGCCTGGCTTTTAGTGTGCACAAGTTTGATTACTCTCCACTCTGGCACAGCCTCATTCTTTTTCCCAGGACCAGTATTTAATGCAGCACATCCTGACTCAGTCCAACGTAACAAACTTTTTAAGTGGTGTGACTAATCCGAGTGTTTTCACTGCACTATATTCGTACACTATTTGTAAGCAGCGAATGACTTAATGTCCACTAATTCACTTTAGATAACAGCTTCAGCAATACGTCGAGGTAAATATACTGGTGCTTGGATTCTCTTCGGTCAAAATTTTATGTCAAGTTGTGTCATACACAGAAAAAAACATGATTACATTCAATTCTCAGGCATGTGAGTGAAGGGCATTATGGGAAAACAAAATTCCGTGGGTCTCCTTCAGTTCATTCATTTACTTTCCGGACTTTCAGGAGAGTCCTTGGTTTTCAGGTGCCATGTTGCAAAGCTCCAGAACAGTCCTACAGCTCTTTTCCAGATTGCCACACCGACCGGGTTGTGCTGTGACCAAGACGCGGCACACCTGCCTGTCCCTCAGAAACCTTGCAAGAGACTCATCTAGCTCCTTGATTCCTTCTTTGTACCCATCCAGGATTAACAGTCCCTCGACAGGTCCTGTCATCAGCGCCCGGAGACTCTCAGCTGTGAACTGGCCCCCCAGGTCGAGCTGCGACGCGGCCTCTTGGAAAAGGTCTCCCATCATTCCCGTGCAGGTCACCAGGATCAACACCAGGAGCCGTCGGACGCCAAAGGGATCCCAGTCAAAGTCACGGGCCCAGACGGAGGCCAAGCTGAGAGCCAGAGACGATTTCCCACATCCGCTCTTCCCTTCCAGCAGCACAGTCTCCCTCCCGCCAGGCAGGAGCGAAGCCAGTGAGACAGCCCAACCGTCCCTGGATCAATGCCAGTGTAATGCAGAGGTCACATTAACTTCTGCAGTCGCCTACACGCTCTTTCACACAGTAACATGATACATCATAAATACAAACATGAACAGTACAATGTAGGAGAAAAGCATGACTGAACAAACCATAAATGTGAACTGAAAGCCAATTGTACAGTAATAATTCCTGATCACCTACACACAGTCATACAGTGCTCTGCAAAAGCCTTCCGCCGGCAAAGAAAATAGTCTATGCTATTTATCTGGTTGGTAAGTGTATATTTGCTCAGAAAAAAAAAACGCAATTTAACATTAGAACATATGCAAATTAAAAGTAATACAATAAATACTAACCAGACTTTCTTCTATTTTCCAAAAAAATCACTGACATCCTGCTGGATGGCTAGATGAACACCACTTCAGTTCGCAAACCATGCGACGTGTTCGTTAAATTTCACCACCAGCTGACTTATTTCATCGATTTAATTAGTTAACAAAGGTCAATGAGGTGTGTTAATGGTCAAGTCAAAAAATATATGGGTGTATTGGACGGTTGCTGCAAATACTTTAAGCACTTGTGTGAATTGCTCTGGCTAAGGGCAATATTGATGCCTATGGATATAGAATGGGATGTCATAAATGATCCTGTAGGTGTAATGGTCAGGTGTCTCAGTACTTCTGTCCATATTGTGTATAAGGGCTCACTTTGGCAAAATTTACCAAGTGGACCCAACATACCATTTTGTCAGGGGGCCCAGAATTTCTAGTTAATTTCTGCGACTATAGGTATAAATATCTGTATCCTGTGTTGAAGACCCGCCCTATCCTTTGTTCTTTCTCTGTTGGTTGGGTTAGAACTACCACAAGCCTGACCAGATTAGAGATATTTAGAGCACTGTGCTTCATTCATACCTGATGTGTAGCCTATGAGATAACTCCCTCTCACAAAGGGCTCTGAGCTGCCCTTCCTCCACGAAAAGCTCCATGTATCTGTTTCTCAGCACCTTCCTCAGCTTCTCCACCTGTCCCCCTTCCACTGTGAACACAGAATAAATGCACATTCTCACCGGTCACAGGCCGAAATGCAGACACCTGCCATGTCAAAAATAATCACAGACATCAATGAGGTTTCAGCATGCTAACCATCAGTGGCTGCTCACTGATGTATGAAATGCTTGCTTTAAAGTATATTTTTATTTTATCATATGAGCTCATGTGATAAGTCTAACAGGAAGTCCCATGCAGTCACATGCCTGACCAGCTACCACAGCAAAACTAGTCAAACAAAAATATAGATAGCATAGCACAAATATCATGCTACATGACTAATCTAACACGTGACATGATTTGGCAGAATAAGGGTGTTGCATGTTTTCATGGGTAGAGAGGAGTAGCTGATGTTTTCTGATAAATGCAAATAACCAGCAAACTTTCAGGATATACAATAGTGAGTACTAGATGTAAATACAATGTTTCTGTAACTAGTGAGTAATAAAATGTTTTCCAGAAATCACAGACAACAGGAAATGAAACAAAGTAACTCTACTTAGTTATAGGTGTTGTAATAATGAAATTTGATCATAGACAGAACTGAGAGAAGTTTTAAATGTAAGGTATTAAAAACAGTACAGAAAAGTTTTAAATATATCATTAAATATGGTAAACCTTCTTCTAGGAATGTAATATGTATACTAAAGTAACTCATTCAATGCCAACTGTGACTTTAGGAAGTAAGTTCCTGAGAAATTCTTTTTTGTTGTACTAGAAGTTTTGATTTTTTTGTTAAAGTATAACAATGAGAAATTCTCATGATTAAGAATACTGATTAAATACTCAAGTGATTATGACTGACAAATGGTTACTTAAATAATTTTTCAAAGCCCTTAAGGGATTCATTGAATTAAAGACTAATAAATATTAATTTTACTGACAATTTTGTTTTAACAATTACGAAATATGTTTGTGACGAATGTGCTTGTTCACAACAGCTCATTCCAAACAATATTACTTGAATAAGTTCACCCTAAAAAGACCATAAAGAATATACAGTACACTCATATACAGCCCTGTGAAAAAGTCTTAGGCAGTCAAAGGGAATGATGCTTAAATGATCTTCATGTTGTATCATGTTATAGAATACTATTTAGCACTGTATGACATGTATAGAGAATGTAATCATTAGAAGCTTATGTTACCCGTAGAGAGTGTGAGCTTGTAACCTTTAGAGACAGCAGATCCATTAAGTACTGCTGCACGATGTCAGTATCAGTATCAACACCTTATGTTTTTGATATTTTTGCCAGCTTTGGTTGTATGAAGATGTCCATCGGAATGCTAGAGTTGATGGCTTCAGGGCACCCTGAAAATGCTGCCGTTTAGGAAAAGGCCTGGGTCTCCATAGTAATGTCCTTGGCCAATTTCTAGGCTCTTAGCCATGAGTATACAAAAGAAATGTGGAAGCCATTTTGCTATGATTTTGCTTTCTGGAAGCTTGTCTTTGATTTGGCAGCCCTTTCATATAGATGTGGGGAAGTAACTGGACCCCAATACAGGCAGAGAATAATGGCAAAGACACACAGGGGCGAGGACTACCTGGGCCCTGGATGAGAAAGCACAAAGATGACGATTAGTCCCGGAACGATGAAGCTTGGGACCCCCTGAGATGAGTGTCCTGATATGAAAAGTGTATAAAAATCAGAGTAACTGAGCATGTGACACTTCTGCAGAGCGTCCAGCCTTGGCTGTGACTCCGCTGTTTCAATAAACGACTGACTCTGAATTCTACTCAAGCGACTCCTGACTCCTGTTTGGTGTTAAGGGAAAAACCACAACGTCTGCCAGATTATGGTGGCTTTGCCAATTCAAAGCCTCTCCTAAAGTCACCCGAGGATTTGCAGCTACTGTCCATTACACCAGGGTATTGTTTGATTCCTCCCACCTTGTTTGGCTAATTAATATCTATTTTAGTTATTTAACTAATTAAGTTAATTAATTGAGCTTATGGTGAAATTTAATGACAATATGGAATGGCTGAGGAGCCCCTGAGGAGAGGTTTGGGACCTGAAGCGGCGTTCATCTAGCCACCCAGCAGCATGTCAGTGCCTTTTCTGAGAATATTGGAAGTTGTTGTTTATTTTTTATTGTGTTACTGTTAATTGCTTATGCTCTAATGTTAAATTGCATTTTTGGTAACACTTAACTTTAACTTGAGGCACAATGTTATGTAGTAGTACACTCTCACTTAATCTGATAATTAACCAGGCACTAAGTGTTAGTCACATACTGATCTCTGCCTAGGTCATCATTAATCAATCATGATGAGATGTTTTTTCATGCAATTACTGTATTTGTTCATGATTTGTACTTGAGTAGTAACTGACTTACTAAGTTGTTTGTCACCCCTCAAATAAAGTGTTACTGTTTTTTGAGCAAATATAAACCTTTACTTAGATACATAACCTTAAACATTTTCACTGTCTGCCTAAGACCTATGCACAGTACTGTATAACAGGGCTATTATATTGAATGCTACAGTTCATGCAATGCAATTATATACATAATTAGGGCACTAATTAGAGAACTGATTGGTTGAAGAGTCCTCACACAGCTGACCTAAAGGTTATCCCGAAAACCTGCACACACCGGCCCTTTGTGGATAAGACTGCCCACCCCTGCACTATAATGAAGTTTCAATTACATGTAAGCCTGGTGCTTGTAACCGGTTAACTTGTCTTCCCAGTTTGGTATGGTAGTTATAATGGATGCAGCTCTATTAATGTATACGCTTAGCGAACGCGCATTTATGATGTAAGGCATTGTAGCAATTTCTGCTGTGTGGGGAAAAAATACCGGAAAGCTGGAAAGAAGCAAAACTGGAGAATGAAACTAGTAATTTTTTCTCACAGAGAACACATGAGACTCATTTAAAGGTCGGCATTTCCATAGATTTGGGAAAAATCAACACTCACCTGCAGCGGAAACCTGAATTAGATACTCGCTGTTCCTTAAAGCAGTATGTCGTTTGTGACCTAAAAAATAAAGTGAAAATATCTTATTTTAGCTAGCACACCAGAATTAATAATGGAATTAATATCTCAATTCAAGCATATGAACGGCTCAGACACTGAGATAAAATTAAGAACAGTTACGGCACCCGGAACTATCTGAATCGTAAATCTAGGTGCCACCGAGACATTGTTATGCTACAGGTCACAGGCGCAGGCAAACATTCATTCACACACTACAGGAGGAACAGGGGAAGTCCATGGGAGCACACTCAAATACCTACTGCACTGCGGGGGGAGAGAGCACCCTGTGTAACCGCCATCTGACCTCAAAAACACCCACGTTATCCCCAAGATTATTCTCATTTCCCTTGAAGAACATAACCACAATAGGGACATTTATCCCAATATATGTCAGTCAGTTTTTTTGCTGATTCATGTCGATCAGGAAAATAATCACGTGAATAATGATGGGCTCCCTGCAAAAATCCGACTTCATCTTCATGAAATGAAACGGTCTTTGCGGGCCACAGATGTCCCCTGACATCACATGGTTTGAACCCGGCTGACTTTCTCTTTTTAACAAGGACAATGACAGCCAGTGTCAATAACAATTAAATAATTCCGCACAGATGGTACCTTTGAGGAATATGTTCCTCTGGTCTAGGTCCCAGATCAAATGTCAGACTTTCAGTTCTCGACATGGTAGCAACTTCAAATGTAAAATAAGCACATGGGAAGAGGGAGAGGAAGGGGAGGTTACCTTTCTGTCTGAGATACAGGACCAAGGCGACGGCCGATATCACAGTCACTACAGAGACCGTCAGAAACACAAGACCAGCAGGGGCTTTTCCCGAATTAGTTCCAGGTATTTCCTCTGTGTAGAAAAGACAGGATATTAAAGTTCACATTAAGGCATTTCTAATTAAAGCTTATATATAATGAGGGGAAAAAATCATTAAAACCTCTTTAATGAATTCATAGCTGTCAGTCATTAAACAGACATTGGCATTAAAGGAAATGAAATTCTCTGCAGCGAAATAATGTAATCTGAACATCCTGAGCTAATATTAACAGAATAAAAATGCTGAGAATAGTAAATAAATAAATAAATAAATATACTACCAGGTGGATAATATTTTCAGATAGTTAAGGTGGTTGACGTGAGGTCAGAGCTTCAGGTAATAAGGTTATGAAGTTTATTTCTATATTATATTTTAGAACGCTTCAATATCTTCTTATAATGATGGCATGACTACACTTTAAAATGACTACACTTTAATCATTTTTGCTGCCTTGGTGCTCTATATACAGTACATTTAGAATCTTATTAATAACTAAACTAAATATTCAGTTCTTTGTTTTTCTCATCAAACTAAGAATAATCTTCTGGTCTGCAAAAAGCAATTATGGATTATAAATGTGATGGAAATAACCTTACTACCCGCCCAACATTCCTGACACTCTTCACTTCTCTAAACTGGATTTCTTAACATGTAATGGTATTCTTAGGTGGACATTTTACCAGATTCAAATTATAAATAAGACATTTGTGATTTTTTTGATTTCGGCACTTCCTGTTGTGTTAGGCCCTCTTGCCGTACTGGGTCTGGCTAAACCGGTACATATGACTGATAACTGATACATACTACATACTGATAACAAAACCACAGGCCATTTGATAGAAGGAAAACAGGGAAAGTACCCAAGTTTTTAACAAAAACAAGGGGAAATGCCTCAGCAGCACCTATTATCATGAAGAGAGAACAGCTTCCCATTGAGAATAGCTGTCTCATAATAACAACAAGCAGCAACAATATTACGCAGAACCAGGCAATCTACAAGTGCCATATAAACATAACATCTATCCACCATTAACCGAGTTCCTACCCCATGCAGCATAAAGCTTCATTTAGGTTCGGATGCACCCTGGATGGAGTTCCAGTCTATCATAATGCACATACACACACAAATGGACAATTTAACGATCCCAATAAGCTGGAACACATGTCTCCGGATAGTGGGAGGGAACTGGTGCCACCTGCAAACTCAACCAAATAGTGCAGGGGACATTCAAAACCCGCACACCTGGACGTGTGATGCACCAGTGCCAGTGACAGAGCTCAGTGTGTCTCGGTTATGACATCACGTGATGTGGACACTACTCAAGACTCAGGGCAGCATAACAGCTCACAGGGTAGCACTGTTACCTCATGTTCAGGGTTGAGGGTTTGAACCATACATCCACTGTGTGTGTGTATGTGTGTGTGTGTGACCTCACAAGCATAGCAAATCCACACAGAATGTGACTAGTGTGGGCCGGAGGCTGGTCCTCACTGCTCAAAACCTCATTTTATAAAAATCTGTCAATGCAATCAAAAAAGTAAAAATACCAAAACTCTTGTATTTTGCTTGGTTACTTATGGTTAAGATTAGGGCTGGGTAGGGGTTAAGGGCGTCATGATTGGGAGCAATGATTTTCCCATAGAAATGAGTGGGTGGTCCTCACTAAGGCAGGAACACAAACATGTGTGTGTCTGTGTGCCTTCTGAAGACCTGGCATCCCATACTGGAAGCACCACAGCCATGCGCTCCATGCTACTTAGGATAGGCTTCAGATGACCCTACCAGCTATAGGTCATTATAATATTGATTCATATCTCATCAGCGCTCACTACAGCAATAATCATGAGGAAAAATAACCATACCTGGGATATTAAAGACGGCGGATGGATGTTCCTGGCTTTCCCCCATGACAGTACAGGTGAAGTTGTTGCTGGAGGTTTTTACGGTGACTTGGCTGGTGATGTGGAAGAGCTCGTTTGAAGATGTGAAATTGGTGAAATTGTCATTTTCAAGTTTTCTCCCTCTGCCGTCGGTCCAAACGACTTTGGCCAGTGGGTAGCCTTCCGTCCGACAGGTCAGCTCCACCTCATCTCTCCCGCTTTTTCTAACGCTCTTCGTAACTGATTGATATGTGGCTACAAGAGTGATAGAAAATGAAAACAAATGTGTGTGCTGACTCTATCACACCGTGGTTCAACACGATGGTTCAACTTGCGATTTTTCGATATTACAATGATGATAGTGATACGGCAAAATTGTAAGAATATTTTAAGTTTTGCGTGGCAGATAAACATAGCAGCGTTTATACAATATGGTACTGTAAATGATTAAGTTACAGTATACTGCCCCATACTGGCCACCACTCTTTAAGACTCCTGGGTAGGCTAGGCCATGTCTCGACTTACGATATTTTCAAGTTACAATGGGGTCATCGAAACACATCTCCATTGTAAGTCGGGGACCACCCGTATATCATGATATATAGTTCAACATGCTGTTGATCCGGTTCTACACAGCAACTGTTCTCTGCACATCCATCACAGTCTGCTTTGGACCGGCTAACCCTTGTGAAAGCACAGGCTACAATCAGGACTGCAAGACAGATCACTTGTTCTACTCCGCCCACCACCCAGGACCTGTGAGCTTCACGAGTCAGCAAATGGGCAGGTGTGATGGGCACTGCAAAATCGGTACACGCCAAAACATGCAGCCACGTTAACACTCTCTATCCACTCGCCGTCACGCTCATGAACAGTTAGCCGGCTACACTTTAACATGTTAACGTCTGTATAAAATGGTCTTTATTGTATGTATTTCTACACATAATTTTACTGTCTTCTAAATTCACCGTATATCAAATATCTGTCCTGTATTTTTTTAAACTCCATTTCATGTACATTGTTTAGCGCCAACACTAACTTATTGCATACTTGTAACTTATTGTCTGTAATTTCTCTGCGAGAAAGTATAGCTACCAGAGTCAAATTCCCCGTACGCGTAAAGAATCATGCAGATAACTACAATCTCAGTTCTCAGCCTATTGGATATGTTTAAATATTAATATGTGCTATATTTAAGACCAGAACCATCAGAACAAATTCTTTGTACCAACTCAAACATGGCAAAATTAAGCAGATTTTGACATATTTAATTCTATTTGAACTCATGACTCACCTTTTACAGTGAGGGTTGTCTGCTTGTAGTCAGCACCAACCATCTCCACGAGACACTGGTATGTCCCAGAGTCATTTATCCTTAGTTTGCTGATATTGAGTAGTGCTTTCCCACTCCTTAGTCTATCTTTCAGGAGTTCTGCTCTGCCGCTGAAGTGTGGATCTTGGAAACTGGGGTCCTCCCGTCCATTCTGTAAACTGAACACCCCCAGGGGGGGTTTAGGAAGGATGCGGTGCCAGAATACAGACAGATTAGAGGTACTGTCCACTGGTGCGAATCTACACTCCAAACTGATGGAATCACCAAATTCCGCCTTGTAGGACAGACTGGCCACTTCCACTGTGAACAGAGCTGAGAGGACAGTATGCTTCAGTCAAGAAAGTTAATCATATTTACTGGGTCCATTCATTATTTCACAATCTGATTCTTGAGGGCCCACAGATGGTCTACATTTTTGCTCCCTCCAGCTCCTTACCAGACATTCCAAGGAGCAAAAACGTGGACTGTCTGTTGGTCCCCGAGGGTCAGATTGGAAAACACTGCTCTAAAGAATGCAAACCAGTACACATTGTAATATTCATGAATAATAATGCAGTATATGCTGTTCTATCGGAAAGTAGAGGGAGTTTGTATATTACTCTTGAATTCCCAGGGCTGTATATTACTGATGCAGTATTATAACAAAAGAATAAACCAATATCACATCATACCTTGAACACTTGGCAACAAGACCACTTGTAATAACAAGAGATGGGCCATGTTAATTTCAACTAGAAAAAAAGTTTAAATGTTAAACATTACTTGAGTTGTTAAAGAACTAAATCCACACAACTAGAACTATATGTGCAATGTAACAATGAAAATCAAACAATGTGAAATATTTCTTTAATTGACATATCAACAAACACACTGCCTAAACCATAACATAACATTTTGCTAATGCATTTAGATAATTACCGAAGCCACTAAATAATCATCATTAGTACACAGCAAGTTTAACATGGATATGGAGAGGTACCTTGCAGCTTTCCACGTGTAATACAATGCAACTATTTCTCAGCATCTCACCACCTACGTACCCCCTAAATCTGTGCAATCTGTAAACGTGCAACCTTCTATTTCCTAAATAATAATTATGAATTGTAATTTCAATTACATGGTCAAACAGTCACGCCACTGATTTGTCAAAGGTAATATGAAATTTCAATAAAAACCGACACCAAAGTGATAAAAGTCAGAGAAATGTAACATATACTATATATTACATCTGTTTTTTAATGTCATATCTTGAATATAAAGATAAAAAAAAGCTTCAAGATCAGGATTAATTGAATCTCAAACTGTCAATCGCGGCACTCAGCTTTTAATTAACACATTTATGGCAGCGTTTAGAAGCTTTATTAAAATATTAATTACAGCAACCTGCCCCTACACGTACTTCATTAAGAAAAAGGCGTCATGGTGCTGCCCATTCAGAAAATGCGTAGTATTTAACAAATGGGTTTTTAAAAAACCGTTAGATGGTGTGACATTACGGAGCAATGCCTGTACGCCCTGCACTGCTGCCTACAAAGGAGTGAAACGCGCTACTGTAGCCTACCTTACCAGGCGCCTGCCGCTTCTGCTCTCTGACTGCTTCACTTGCACTCGGGCCTAATAATAATGACACGTAGTAGGCTGTCCGCAAGCACTTCCTCTTACGTTAAATTCCTGAACTTGCTAAATACATCACATCTTTATTGCGATTTAGGTCTTGTGATCCATCCAGCCACCAGCGGTACAGTGGGGCAGGGAGAACCCGAGGGTTTCAAGTTAGGCTTATACGTTCGGCGTACTTTTATATATTTTAAATCCATGTTTCTTTAGGATGATATTACTTTACAACGATAGACCCATTTGACCTTCTTGTCACTCCACTTCTACAGCATACGGACATTTTACCCCATATAATGTGCTAAAAAAAATACGTCGTTAATTTTATGGACGTTTATGCATCTTATTCATCAATAATTTAGGATTAAACCAGAAATGACTAGTCGCGTTATCTATAACAAATAAAACGGTTCCAATACGGCTACGTAATTCAATTATTTATATTTTACATTTAGTGTTCAGTTTTGCAGATACGACCAAACCACCGTCAGTTCTTCTTGATTTTAGCAAATCAAAGCGTTTAAACTAAAACTTTCAGTTTCACGTTAGCAAATCACACGTAAAGACGAGTGAAGCACGTCGTTCCAGGAAAAGGGAGCTGATCGAAGCGGAGTCCGCGCGGATTTTTATTGCAGGAACCGGGGACTAACCAGAAGCTGACTCAGCGTCAGTGGCAGACAGGGGGGGGCATACTCACAGCTTTGGCAAAATTTACGGGGACCCACCCCAGTAGGCAAATTTTACCGAGCGTCCCTATTCGTGACAGACCATTAGGCAAAATTGACAGCAATTTACCGATACCCTCTCCCGTCCTCCGCTCTGACACCTCGGGAAGGAGGCATTACTCTCAGACATACCTGCTCAGAAACACTTATACCTGGGGAAAAAATATAAATCCTAGGAATATGGACTTATATATCTACAGCTCTGAAAAAAATTAAGAGACTACAGCACAATTTTTTTGCTTCACACATTTCTCAATTTATGGTTATGCATCTGTGTAAAATACACATTTTTTGCAGCCTTCTCTGTAATGATGGGCTTCTTCCTCGCTTTATGGGACTTCAGTCCTGCTGCTAGCAGCCTGATACTAACTGTCACAGCAGTGTATGTCACACCACTTAATGTCTCCCATCCCTTATGAAGGTCCCTCGATGTCATCCTCCAATTCATGAGGTTTTGATTTTTTTTTGCCAGCTATAAGTGCTTATTATCAGATATGTCTGAGAGAAATTTGGTGATTATTTGTCGTTATTTTGGTACATTAAGCCACATAACCCTTTTTCAGGTTAAGCATTTCAGAACATTCCCATTTTGCCAGCAAAGCACTACATGCCTGATATTCCTCTACAGTTCATTATAAGACCCCCGACCCGCTCTCTTTCCCAGTGTATTCCTTTAAATGAAAGCAACTATCTTTCATCTTTGCTTCTTGTCATAGTTTGCTAACCCTATCTTCACTTACGTTTCCCAATTTAAATTCCTATCATTTCTCCAGCTCTGAACCAGTGATGTTAAGAAATGTTACATAGTCTTTATGTGATCACTATGGTTCAACCACGCATAGGATCATGTGTGACGGTGTTCCTTGAATGCGTAAATTAATAAAATGATGTAATAAAAGGGGGGCACTTGGGCCCAGGGAGACATTGGGTCAGGGAACGTAGAATTTCTAGCTACGCCCCTGCGATCAGGCCATTCAGAGTAACCAGACCATTCCTGCATGGTGGCGAGATTTATCTGGGAAGGGGAGGCACTGTGCATAAACCCAAAAATAATCTCAGCTTTTATCCTTTTTGTCCTTTTAACTTGATTAATTTAAAGTTATTCGGAATGGCAAAACATAAACTAAAACAAAAAGCAAGCAAAAACGTCCAAAGAACTGAAGGGAAATCTACTGTAAGGAGAAATCCATCATCAGAGCAGCGCCACACAGCTGTGTAGTACAGCGAGTGGACAGTCCCTCTGCTACGCTCAAAGTGCCCCAGTCCTTAAATGAAGAAGGATCTCGGTAACAGGGTGGGCCAGGAAGATTTTTTTGGGGGGGCGGGGTTGGAAATACATATAAAAAATACAGTTCCCCATCTTGGCTGGGTGGGCCAGCCTTGTGATTGGGGGGGGGGCAAGTCCACCCTGGCCCCCCTGTAAAGCCGGGCCCACTCTCGAGACACTTTGTACAGCAATAACACCACAGCATCCCGCCCATAAAACGTCTATATTTTTGATGGCCTAGGACAGGGGTGCCCAATCTTACCCGCAAAAGGCCGGTGTGTATGCAGGTTTTCGGGATAATCTAAGGTCAGGGGTGCCCAATCTTACCCGCAAAAGGCCGGTGTGTATGCAGGTTTTCGGGATAATCTAAGGTCAGGGGTGCCCAATCTTACCCGCAAAAGGCCGGTGTGTATGCAGGTTTTCGGGATAATCTAAGGTCAGCTGTGCAAACCCAGGTGTGATCTAATTAGAGAGTTGCAGTGAAAACCCGCACACACACAGGGGGTGGTGGAGGTTAGAGGGGGTCCAGAGCCGAGCCCAGGCAGCATAAGACACAAAGTTGGAGTAGACAGGATGGGAGGCCAGTCCATCACAGGGAAGTTCACATTAGAGGCGTATCAGTTTTACTTGTTTTATCATATTTTATTATAATACACTCTGATTAGAAGAGCGCCTGCTTATTCTCAAACACTCTCATGGCAAACTATTGGTATTTTATGAGAACCAAAAGACCTTTGTGAAGATCTTTGACGACCCTGTTCCAATCACACATTTGCATATATGCACTGGGGATCTACCAGAAAGCATGTGGGACGATGTACAGCTTATCGGATGCCAGTCCATCACAGGGCACAGCCGCATCCAGCAGTTTAGGGCATCAATCAACCTAAACCACATGTTTTCGGACCGTAGTCAGTGAGTGTTATAAAGCAGAAGTGTTGCCAGTGATCTATGTCATACTTCTTGTCAAAAAAATAGATTCTGTAATAAGTATAGGCGTATTTAATTTGTTAACTGACAGCAAGAATGCCGTTTCTGCTAATGACTGTGAGGATCAGCACCTGGACAACCCTGCTCTTTGTGTTCCTGCCCGCTTCTGACCAGCAGGTGTCGCTGGTCTTCTTGTCCCCTTCCCCGTCTGTCTTCCCTGCTACCTGGACTGGCACAAATTTAGGCTGAGAACCCTCCAGTCGGGAGTTCTGGACCAGCTTCTCCTGTATGTAGCTTTTGGTTTTTTGTTCCTTATTGTTTGTGTTTCCCAGTGCTCATCTTTTATCATCCCTGTGCATTCTGTTTTTTAGTTTTTTTTTTGTATTGTCATCCTTCTATCTGCTTTGTTCCTGTTTTTGTGTTCTGTGTTTCTTAGTGTAGTAGCTTTACCAGTTGCTCCTCCTTCCTGTGCCCCTCTTTTGATTGGTTAATTAATTATGAGTCGTTCCTTGCTTGCCTCGGTGTTCCAGTGGGTTTAAGTGCCTCTCTAGTCAGTCATTTTATTGTGTGTGCGGTGCTGGTGCTTCTGTTCAGTTTTCTTAGTCTAACCCGGTTCCCAGCCTTTGCTTGTTGTGTTTACGTTTCTAGTTGATTGCTGATTTCTCTCAGTTTGATTTCCGACCCTTCCTGGTCTCTTTATTTTGTAGTTTCCTCAGTCGTGTTCGGTTTTCCCCAGTGTTCTTTTACTTTAATAAACCCCGTTTCGTCTGTCGAGCCGCGAGTGGATCGTCACTCTCCTGTCCTTGTCTGACACCGCGACAAATGACATTGCATTGAATGGAATAGAATAGAATATAATCTTTATTCGCCAAGTACAGGGAGGTACAAGGCATTTCTTTTGGTGCGGGTGGTGTCGTGACATACGTTAAGTTAAACATAAAAGCTAAACATCTAAAAGTAAGAGACAATGACAAATAAGTAAGTAAATAGGAATAAGTGAATAGGAAAAAAAAAACAAAAGTCTTTTACAGGACGTGTGCAATGTTGAGGCATTGTCATCAGTATACGACAATAAAGCTTTAAACTTGGAACTTAACTAACATTTGAAAATGAAGCTGTTCAGGGTTATACCCCTTTTGCCGAGAAATTAAATCATTTTTGTGATCTGAAATTACCCAACATCGTATTTTTCCATCGGAAGTGAACTATTTTTTTTGTTCCCAATTTCCCGGGAAATCTCTACTAACGGTAACACAGTTACATATCTCCATTACTTCCTTGATCTCCTGCCAAGTAATTCACACCAAAAATTCTCAGAAAGGAGCTCCTAGGCTTTAGCTCTCCTTACCGCTCTAAGCTATTAGATAAAGATTCCAGGAGAAGCCCTACCGCAGGGCAATGCATTTCAGCTTACGACAGGTAGCTACGGTGCTAGGCAGGGAAACCCAGGACGTACGGTGCAGCACCTCATTAATAAAATAGCCTACAAATGTGCGATAAAGGTAAACCTATGAAATATCCAGCTGTATTACCGCTTTTAATGGCAGCGTCAACTCAAGATTTTTCTGCTAGTTTTTTTCCGTGACAAAAAGAGGTTTTATATACCTGCTGGGCAGTGCTGCAGGGACGTGACGCGCACGTACGGTGCTTTTGGCGAGCTTCCCCAGCCTCGTCGGGACAGGGGTTATCCATTATAACGAACGCTGCTCTTTGAAAATAATCACGGTATTTTTTTATTTCGGGGGGTACTGATTTTCCCAACTTAAATGATTAGGTTAAACTAAGTAGTAGTAAAATGCAAAACTAGTGGAATTGTGACCATAAGATATTGATGCAGTACAGGAACAAGACAGGTACACCCCGAACAGGGTAGCAGTCCACCAATCCATCCATCCATGTTCTAGCTGCTATTCCTGGTCGCAGTCCGCACATTCATAGCATAAAACTGAAAACCCTGTAAGAGTGATACTAGGGTGGTACTGTACGTACTTCACTAACTTACGCAGTCTTATACTCTGGAATGCCGAGGCCACCGTCCGTCCCGGAAAGTCGCTCCGATTGCTTCACAGGCATGAGTCATTTCCCCCACAACTGGAGACATTTATTTATGTTTCTTTTTCCGTTGCTCTTAAGCCAGGATCCGAAGACGGCATGTTGTTCCTGATCAGCCATACAGCCAGGGGCATCGTAGCTGGGTGAAAAGTGGGACTAAATTGCCAGGGCCCCAAGTGGGGGGAGGGCCCCATAGGAGTGAAATTTTATTTTCCTTTAAATATAATTTTAAGATCACAATAAATGTTGTTAACTAATGTAAATGCTAATATTTTGGGTAAATGCATCAGTTGATTGATGTATTAAATGGTGTCCAAGTGCAAGTAAGGTTAGTTGTAGGTAGTTGTGAACCTCGAGCTTACGGGGGCCCATGGCCACTGCTTGTGCATAGGGCCCAGAATTTGGTGCTACGCCCCTGGTAACTCCCCTTACTGCATACTGTCACAGTGTAACGGCACAGCTCCCCTTACTGCATGCTGTTACAGTGTAACTGCGTAGCTGGCCGTACTGCATACTGTTACAGTGTAACTGCGCAACTCCCCTTACTGCATGCTGTTACACTGTACTGGCTTCCCTCACTCTTTCCAGTAAATACCATGCTTACACTGGCACAACACTCCTGTAGTTGGATGTAAAAAGCACAGGAGATGTCTGAATGTAGGAGTAAATAAGTGTTTGATCCAGCAGTCCGTATAACACGCAGCAGTTTTCCTGCCGTCGCGCCAAGGAGACCGTGTTTACAACGCCGCCTGCCTCTGTGCACTGCTGTGCTGCCTGCGAGCTGCTGGACACCCAACGCTTCAGGGGAAACATGGAGGCAGTAGCCAGATTTCCAGTTTAATTCTGGCACCTCCTGATAGCCTTCTCAGGCGATGGTTTTCCCTGCTGCTACATCACCCTCTTTTCCTGGACGTTCCAGCCTAAACCGGGGTTCCGCATCATGCCGCTAACCTGGGTGGCTCTCCTGATCCGTCTGCTGGTAAACATGCAGCAGTCAACTGAGGACGTTACTATAGAAACTAACCTTTACAAATCGCTGCGGGCAGCTCAAGCTGTATACGGACAGGCTGGGAGCGTACGGCAGCACGCTACACGTCACGCTACGTGTCACATTTTGCCGGGCAGGACCCGTTACAATCATGGGGAGCCCATCGCCCTCATAGGTAGTTTCTTTTCACGTACTTAAGGAGAACCAACACAGAAGTGCTCGATCAGCAGCGCATTTTAATGTTACAGAGCAGGACTACTCTAAGGCCCAAATTACAGGCCGGTCCCTCTCTGGAAATTGCGAGCATGGTTTATTTGCTACCAGAGCGAGAAACGCCCTCCCCCCGGAGACAGTCCTCTCTTGCATGCGTTATATTCCTGCTACGGCAGCATTTTTTGTTTATTCTTATTGAGATGTACACGGCCACAAATCCCAGAATCACACTGTAGGGTATGATGGGAAACAACAAATAATGAACAAAGCCACCCCCACTTCCCCCATCCCTCCCCACACTTTGCTAACTACCCATCACAAGGGATGGTAAAGGTGGGTCGAGATGGATTAGGGTATCACTGCAGGTCACAAAGCCCAGTGAATCTGGGTCCAGTCTTTGCTGCACGATGCATGCCCTGCTGTCTCAGGAACAGCACGCTATCTCTCTGTTTCTGCTGATAAACCTGCTATCTTTTATATATATCTAACCCCATACTCGCACCTGACAGGAACATTAGGCCTGTATGACTGGGTTTCAGCGGCTGGCTGTGATTTATACAAATTTAACAGAAAATCGGCCTCCGAGCTTGAATGTTAAATTGCCGTGTTTTGCATTCAGCATCGTGATGTGTCACCTGGATCACAATATCACACAGGGCCCGATTGACCGGCTGATTACCTGCTGGCACTGATGCGCGCTGCCTAGCACCCAGCACACCTACTGTCTCAACATGTTCTCCAAGCTGCCCTCCACATTGCTCCGGGCCGTGCTTTCGGCCATGTAAATAATTACAAGCAAAAACTCTACAGAGACTTCGACAGTAGAGTAGGTCAGCCTTAACAATCGAAACCTTAACGCTCTGTTAGTTTTGGCTTGATGTAAGTATTTAATGCTATACAAACACAGGTGGATAGTTCAGGTCCAGAAAGTAAAAATCCAGACCAAGATTTTGTTTCAACCAACCAGTTGAGTATAAAGAGTCACAGTCATATAGTGCTCAGCTGGATGATTATAACAAAACCCTAGCCTGGATTTTTATGTTCTGAAATGACAATCCTCTGCTATCTAATAATACACACATATATTTAAACATCCCAGGTTATCTTTATGAGGCTTAACATTTCTATATATGTATTCTAACTTGTTTAAATGCTATATAATTGACTCCCACGTACAGAAAACCTTACAGATGTTTCTGAATGAAATACACCTGCTGAAATGTCAGTTCCATTTTTACCCACGTCCCAGTCTGCTGAGAGTGCTGGCCTCGCCCCGAGTCGACCAATGGGAAAGCGGCACGTCACCATCACGCTGTACAGTGGCACTGGAAATCGGCTGCTTCTGCCTACTCACCAGGTTGGCCAGTATGTAATGGTAGCTTTTCAGGTTTCTCCCTTGAGCTGCAATCTGGGGGGGGGGGGAAACAATTTTAAAAACTTTTTTCAAGTTCTCCCCAATATTAACTTCATCTTAAATTAATAGAAGGTAGCTCTAACAGACAGGTCATGATATCTCATCCATCCTCCATAACAGCTTCTCCAGTACAAGGCTGAGGCTTGAGCAGTGTTTCCTAACCTGACCCCCAGACAGACCACATGTTTGCTCCCTCCCAGCTCCCAGCCAATCAAGAACACAGGAGCATCATTAAGAATGCAGTGATGAACAATCACGAAAAAATCACTTACAAATAATTTAATGCAAAAAGAAAATAACTTTATTAATAAAAGCCGGAATCATATCCATGTTTTTTTTTTCCAAAAGCAAACAGGCAAGTGGGTTTACGAATTAATGCCCCCCCCCATGTTCAGAAGCGCTCCATGGACCATGCTTCATGTCCCAAGCCATGCCAACCTGATACCTCTGCTTCCCAAATAAACTTTCCACTACATCTAACAGATCTCCCACCGCACACAAATCACTTCCGCAAAGTGTTTTTCTATACATTTGTCTTCCTAATTATCCACATCTGTCTCAGTTTATCACGTGCCTGGGGGCCACAATACATTCGGCGGGGGCATTTGAGCATCCACGGGGCGCCGATTCTGTGGTTTAATAACTACGTGCGGCTACCATACAGTGATCAAAAACAAAGCTGCGATCACGAAAGCCGTGCATCAGCCATGCACGTCGGGACTGTAATTACGGTAATTGTGTCAGACGGTGATTCCGTCATGTTCCGTCTTTAGTTTTTGCGCCTGTTATTGCTCGCAGGGTTTAAATAGAGATAATTACACATTATCCTTCATGGAGGATGCTTTTAGCACCCTTAAATAATCAATCATTTTGGATGGTTCAGTGACAGAAAGGTCATTTTTGATTACATCTGATCAGAAATTTAATTAATCTCACACCCACAGCCCAGCGTAGGAAGCAAAACTTGTTATAATGACAGACTAAAATGTGCAGTCCCAAACAGCCATGCAAATACAGCCCTAGTACAATTTTGTTTCCGCAAGGTACAAACAACACTAATGTACCCCCAATAGTACAACAATGTTCAATTTCTGTACCTTAAAAGGGACATTGACCTATAGCTAGGGTACAATTGGCAGACCCATGAGGGTACATCCCCAGTGACAAGTAATTGTTCCCTCATGGGTACAAATTGGTACTTTTATTCTGACAGTGTAGGTCATAGCTGGCCTTTCTTTAACATGGTAAAATGGTGATTTCACTAAAAACCCATTTCTTCCATAGATAGTACAAGACCTAAAAAAAAGTAAAAGTAGTAAAAGTCAGTGGGGGTTGACACACCCCTTGGGGCCAGAAATGAGGTAACCGTAGGTCACAGGAGAGGAGATTCATTATTAAAAGTGACCCCAGTGGATGGTGCTTCCTGGAAATACCCCTGTACCATAAGACAAACGGTCTTCATAAAAGTACACTGACGTGAGTCTTCCTATCAGCTAGCAGAAGGAATCTCCTCCACAAGGGACCCAGTTACACATTATGCATCTGTACATATTACATTTCCTACACAGTGTCTGAGATCATCGCTTGTTCATCCAGCATGCGAAGGCATCCGGCAGCGATGACAGGGCGCGTCGAGGACGCATGTATAAAAACATACGGAAACTAGCTGCGTCGGTGCACCGCATGAAGATCACGGGGAAAACGTGTCAGGAAAGGCAGGTTCTGGCTGTGTCGATTATAAAGGCGGCACACATGCATGTTGGATATGTAAGCGCTCTCTCTCTCTCTCTCTCTCTCTCTCTCTGTGTTTCTGCAGGCTTCAGGAAACCAGCACCGCTCCTCCTGGACACATGCTGACACTTCCGAACGATATTAATTACAGCACCCAAAGAGAGGCTCATTAAACCTGGAGAGGTACGAGAGCGGAAACGATCCCCCAGTCAGCGCCGGGTGGCTGAAAGCTACGCAAGAGAGGTACAGAGACAGCTCTGTTCCTGCTTTGCAATTGGGGGGCGGGGGGTTTGGAAGCACAATGCAGAAGAGATTCTGCTGAATGAGTTCATGGTGGTTTAATTATTATTTTTTTTATCAATGGGGCCCAGAAAGGTCACACTCATGAACATGTTTGGGTGTTTATTCCTGATCCATCCATCCATCCATTCATCCATCCATCCACCCCCATTCAATTCGCCCATGTTTTCGCCTGCTCGCCGCCCTATTCATCAACTCATAAGAGTGATTGTAATTCATGAGGTTATTAGCCAATCATACATTTTGAATCAGTGATTGACAAGTCAAGGGGCATTCTGGAGCCAGTGCCCCTGTGCCCCCTCACTTTTATACACCCCTGGTTCAAGACTCCATTATGAGGAATATATAGAATAGGAGAGTGGCAGAAATAGAGAAAGGCATTCACCAGGTTGAGGATGGAGGAGAGCCTCTCCAGCTCGCAATCCATAATGATCTGTCCCTCCTTCTTCTTGTCGAGGTCCTGGAGGACCTTCAGAAAGGCCGCCTCCGTCATAGTCAGCAGGTTTATGGAGGTTACCATCCAGTTCTTCTCCGCGGCTGTGTCCAGAACCTTCTGCAAAGCTGTCATGCCTGAAGTACGGACAAGAAGAGATGAAAAAAAGCCAGACACAATGTATAACCAGGATGCTGAGGAGTGTGAAGACAGCATGAAACGTGGTAGAGTTTCTTATTAAAGTGTATGTCAAACAATAGCCTTGATTTATTGAGAGAAAAACTTTTATCATGCAAGAAAATGCTAGAAAAGATACTTTTACTTTCTAAATGTTTGTAACGATTTTTGAAGTGTGAGGTGTTCGGGGGGATTCGGAAAGTAGTAGCTTCATCTTCATCAAAGACAAAGACATAAAAAGCAGAATGTCTATCCAGCAGTATAAGGAGAGCAGAATGGGGATCTTCCAAAAAGCCACAACTTCCTCAAATGAGCTGTTTAATTCAGGCTCAGATCAATGTAGCTATTATGAGGCAGTTGTTGACAAATGCTGACGCAGTTTCTGCAAACATAATTTTAAATAGGGGTGGGCTCGCCGTTTCTGGGGCCCCACTCAGAAAGTTACTTTTGGGCTTTTAACTTGAAGCACCGCCACCGTTTAAAGAGACCATCAATTCTGCATCATCTCAAGATCTGCCTTTCTTCATGCGACGAGCGGCTCGCCCTTTTCACTTTTTGGTGATTTTGGTCAGCGTCAACCTGGCCGTCAACTTAACAAAAGCAGGATTTTCACATTCTTTGAAGACTATTGTTCAGTTCAATTGAACAATAGTCCTCTGTTCTATTCACTTCAATTGAACTGACTATTGTTCCGTTCAATTAAATTCAGGTTTTATTTGTATAGCTCATTTCGCTAATTTACCCAGTCCGAACTGAGTCAGAATGTGGAGGGCAGGCAGGTGATGGTGCTGCTTCTGATGGCAGGATGAGCAGTGGGACAGCAGCAGGGCAGAAGGGGGGGCAGGCATGAAGGACGTCACAGGTAGCATTGTGAAAGCCCCCGGGGGTCCCAGCCAAGTCAGTCAAAGATTCACTCAGCGATTCAGAGACATTCAGAGCCAAGATACCAAGATCCGAAGGGGAATCACGTATTATTTTTAATTTACTGCCCATTTACACCTATCTGTGCATTCCCACCCTGAGACCTGGCTTCTTCCCTTCGATAGTTACAGCCGTCCCCCGCCACACTTAACCGCAGCCAAGACTAGATGATATAAGGCTGAGTCATCCACAATTATCATCGAAACAAACGCAGGTTGTACCTTCCAGATAGATCAAATAGTCCCAGTCCTACTCCATTTATGTGCCAACAGTTCACTATCCAACAGTTGATTCTGGTAAAAGTAAAACCATTGATTTCATAAAGTAGGACAAAGTCACTCGACGGCATTGTACTAGTAAGGCTTTCATTGCTATTCTCAGGCCCGACAGACAAAAAAAAAACACATTCCAGCCTCCAGTCTTGATCTGGAGACCCAAATCCAGGTTTGACCTCCTCCTTCACTCTCTCTGTTGTTCCTGCTACCAGTTCTACGCTCCTACCAATCCCAATTCCTTCCTCACTGAGGAAGAAGCAAATCCTACATGGCTACTTGTTTTAATTCCACCTTACACTCTTTTTTTGGTGCACAGTCACGAAATCTCCGCATTTCAATGAGGAGGGCAAAAAAGGTGTTTCGTAGCTAATTTACTTGTCACTTTTCATTTTGATAACACCGATATGCTACATAATTAAGCATTCATCTATCTCATTTCTAGAGTTTAAAGTGTACATTATAGTCAATGAGCTCTACTTCTCTTTTGTGCATCAGTGACAGCTGTCAGAAGTATCTAAAGGAAACATTCATTTCAGAGCATTAAGTAAAAACTAGAAAAGATTTTTATGCTTTCAAAAATCATCCATTTTTAAATATCAGTCTCTCTCTCTCCTGCCATCTACCTTCTAACATATTATACTGTGATTTATTGCAGGCATAGAAATTTTAAAAATGTTAAAAAAGAGCTGGAGAAGTATTGGAGAAATACTTCTGTCTATAGCCACATTTCAATGTTTAATCGTTTAAGAAAATGAGACTGCGAGACAGATAATGAACTGAGGGCTGGGTTCAGCATAAAATTCAGATTTATTTATAATATTACATAATAATAATATTCTATTCTCTCTCATTTCCTTTCCCAGTTATATAATTCATAAATGCCTCTTCCGAGTGCTGTTCTATCAATCACCGAGGTCACAATACCAATTCAATTTGTTTACAGTCACTTAATCACCATGTTGTAAAAGATTAAATGATGCATACAGCATAAAAGAGCCAAATGTTAATAAGTACAAAAACGTTACACTGATACACTGATGCATCCATCCATCCATTAAACCATCCATTCCACTATTCACTTTCTGTACCCATTTGTCCTATTCTGGGTCGGGGGGGTCCACAGGCTGTGGGCGCAAGGCAGGGAACGATCCAGGATGGGGGCGGCAACACATCACAGGGCACACTCACACCATTCACACCTATACAGGCAATTTGGTAACTCCAATTAACCTCAGCATGTTTTTGGGCCGGGACCAGAGTACCCAGAGGAAACCCCACAATGACACGGGGAGAACATGCAGACTCCACACACATGGAGTCATGGCGGAGACTCGAACCCTGGTCCCAGACGTGTGGGGAGACCGTGCTAACCACTGCATTTATTTTGACAGTTTTTCATGGGTGTAATCTCTGCTGCAGCCTGCTTCTGAATGAAAACTTGACCTTCATAACTGCATCAGGTTTTAACTTAGCAGTATTATTGATCTTTGTTTTTGAAGCTGCATCTGGAAAATTAGCAGGGAACCATTATCTGCACCCTGAAGCCACTGATTATACAGTATAGCGGCCAAAGCCGGCAGTCAGGTTCAAAGGCTCTGTTAGGAATATCGCGGTCATAGGGACACCTGGGCCGAGGAGGACTGGGCACATAAACCGCCAGCACCCAGCCCCGCAAACACCAGACACGGCCCATATTCTCATACAAGTTTCATACAAACTTTGCATTATTTTTGGGTCAACCCTATTGCTTAAATCCTAGGGTACCATTTCACAGATATGGCTCTCTTATGCAGCTTATAAATGCCAGTATTTCATTAATAAAAGACAACTGTGTTATAACTTGTTTATTATAATTGTATATTAATTATATATAAAGGGGGGTTGACAAAAGTGGTACGCAAGTACGCATTTGCCATATAAACCGTAAAATGCGCGGCAGTTTCTTGTTTTAACAGTGCATTTGTGCTATTATGATGAAATTACCGAGCACTATAACCTTTAACTACACTGTAATTTCTTGTCATAGCTGTGTAAATAGGAACGCATGTGCACTGTTATAACAACACACTATACACTATTACTATACAGTAAGTGGTACGCAACTACGCATTCAACGTACAACCGGTAAAATGCACGAAAGTTTCTTGCTATAACATTGCAAATGCGTACTTATTTACGCCTACCTATGTGCATTTGCACTGTGAAAACAAAAAACATTTTACGGTTTATACGCGAATGCATACTTGCGTACCACTTATGTCACCCCCTGTATATAAAGTCTTTCACCTTAATTAATAACCTGATTATGAACCCTTGATAAACCCATTTTAAGGGTAGTCTTATTGTAAAGTGGTACCAGTCCTAGAACGGGCCCTGGTCAGCACTTTCGGGAACGGGCCGGGGAATCGGGGTGTGCCTCTGCAGTCCGCCACATGGCTCCCTGTGGTTCCGATGCTATGCCCGATGCCCACGATACTTTCTCGGTTACGTGCTTCTGATGTCGGCGCCCCACACCGCCATATATAAACATTCTCTGCTTTGTGACTAATGATTAATGTTAACCAGTCAGCACTCTCTATTCATCATGATGTTAAATTAGGTCATTTCAATAATTTACCAGCTATAATGACCTATTTGAAATTCTCGTGGAGGCCACTGGGACGTAATAGTTTCAGGCAGGCAAAAATAAATATGAACCGACTGTCGGAAAAGTCTAACTGTAGAAGTCTCAGGAGCCGAATAAAGCCATTAGCCACTTGAGTAACATGCTGCGCAAGCCTTCCAAAAGCCTTCCAACGGTGTGAAAGACGCCAAGACGTGCGAGACCGGCTTTACTCCTCTGGATGTGGTGCTCACAGGCTCCAGGAGATCACACCAATTCTCCACCCAGTGTGAGCAAAACCGTAGGAATATTTCAATTTGCCTGAATCTAAGTGCCCTGGACAATAGATCGAAAAAAAAGGAAAGCTCTTTGTGGAGATTTATCTGCATTTGTGTTTGCGATAGCTTTATGGTAGTAATAAGATCCTGTGAGACATGTACAGTACAAGGACAGTGCTGTAGACCCTCATCAGTCATGGCTACGTAATATAAAAACACAGTAAAATGTTTATGGAAACAGCACAGAGATGATTTCTTGCTTTCTCTGTGAGCTCAGCGAGATCATTACTGTATGAAGACAACAGCAGGGTGTGTGTGTAGGCCTGTATTATGGATCAGGTGCATTGAATGCGAATCGATGACCTTCAAGTCCCAGCGTGAGTGCCCAGCAGATCGGTGGGGGTGAAGGAGTCGATAAAACATGGACTCCATTAGGAGGTCCAGGGGTCTTGAATGTGGGAAAGAGAGGTACCGGTAGACAAGTATGACTGGACAACCGGGTCTATGAACAATAAGCCAGTAACAAAGAAAAGTCCAGACACATGGGCCCGGTAAAACTTAGTTAAAGGGGAAATGAATTAAGCGATCGGGGTAACACTTACCTTGAGGGGCACAAATAATGCAGTACCACACTCTTACTTAATGCATCAGTTGGCCAAAAACAAAGTGTTACTTACATACTGATCCCATGTTCGTTCATCATTAATAAATCATGACGGCTCATGTATTTCATGCAGTTACTATATTTGTTCATGGTTTGTACTCGAGAAGCAGATGAGTTTCCGCAAACAGCCTTTATCTTAGAATGAATTCTCATCCACATGAAACAACATTCACTACTCACTGATATAGCCCTGAAAGCCAACCCGACCACACTAGCTCTGGGAGAGAAGCATCCGATTAATCTACATACACTCAGCAGCCACCTAGGTTCACCTAGCTCGTACCTTTGCCTCCTGAACAGCTGGGGGGTAGATGATCGGTGCATTTAGGAAAGCCTTTCATCAAGCTACTGATGAGCAAAACCGTTATTTGTGCACCTGTGGTCTTCCTGTTAGCTTTAACGCGCCTGGCCATTCTCCTCTGGCCCTGATTAACAAGGTGTTGTCACCTACTGAACTGCCACTGATTGGATGTTTGTTCTTTATCGAACCATCCTCTGTGAAACTCCAGGCACTGTGGTGTGCGAAAATCCCAGGGTGGTGGCTGTTTCTGAGATTCCGGAACCACCACGTCTGACACCAGCGGTCACACATTCTGATTGCTTGCAACATCTCTTTTATCCATTCCACTACTTAGATAAAGAGTAACTGCATGGCTAAGCTAAGATATGCAATAGGAGGACAATACCATGCACCTCCTACGCAGAGCAAATCAGCCCCATTAATATAGGCATCCGGGTTTTACATACCACTTGCCTTTGCTACTGGGGACAGGACAAGAGGAAAAGGAAAAAAAATTGGAGTAACTGCACTTTTGTGCATCGTATTTGGGCTGGCCCTATTCACTTACAGCCACACGCGTCACTGTATGGTGCAGCAGGCTGTTCGTATTCGCACTCAAGTCCATTTCACAGAGAGTTCCCAGGTTTCAAGTTTTATTGTCACTCGTGTTCCAAGGAGCACGGTTAAATTCTTATGCTATAGTTAGAGGGTAGGAGACTGTCGAATTGGACTGACAGTAGTGGCAGACACGATCAGACAATGCAGGACAGGACAACGCTCTATATGAACGAGTAAACAAATAAGTAATGAATATGGGCAATGGGACCACAGTATAAAGCTCCAAATGGACCACAGTATACAAGTAGAAATTCAAAATAAGAGCATAAGCAGTCACCAGTTGTACAACTTTCGATGTTACAGAAAGTCTCGTTCCTCCATTATCTGATACAGCTTTTCAGTAACGATTACTGTCCGATCAAAGATACAATCGAAATAGAATACAAGTAACAGTAAAGGGTGGCTTCTCTCTCCTAAATGAAAACACCTCACTTTCAAGTAAATAAAAAAAAAGAAAAAGAGTACATTCCCTGAACTTCTTCTAGGTCTTTGGAAATTGCACACTTTGGAAAGCTGTTTGTCATTAAATTCAGAAACCATACATTCACTTAATTTCTCATACCTGCGAAACACTGTCGTTCTCAGCTGAGCATCAATTAATTACACTAGGCAGCCACTGGAAAACCCGACCACAATGGGAAAGCTCACAGAAACAAGCTGCCAGACGGAAATGTTCCTTCATTACGGCCACCTGGCCGTCTTCAGCATTTTACTGATGCATTTAATTTGTGTTTTTTTTTCTTGATATGCACAACATTTCACAGAAAATGTGGGAAAAAAAACCCCAGGATGTGTGAACACTCCCCTGGCGGCGCATTTTCCTGTAGGATTGATATACACTACGGTAAGCAAGAATTCTGCAAAAGAACGTCCGGAACGTTCCGTATTCTACAAGTGTTTAATCATAATATGTGTTATATCTTATATACTGTCATATGAGAGACGAGTGTGGTGTGGGGCTCAGCTAGTTCAGACACTATGCGTGTGATTGGTGGGTCGCTGGTTTGAATCCCATGGTTGGCAGAGTGATGTCACCCCTGGGATCTTGAGTAAGTCCCTCAACCCCAATTGCTCCAGTGACTGACACGTTCTACTCTCTCAACTGTCCGTCACTTTCGATAATAGCCTCCGCCAAATAAATAAAGAGTAATGCTTTTAAAGAGCCTTTTTTCTCTACGTCTCACTGACCTGAGTGTGAGCTGTACATGTAGACGAACTTGGTCCACTTGTAATACTCAATGATGGCCACCAGGGCGTCCTGCAGCTCGGGCCGCAGCTGGATGACGAACTGGTTGGACGTCTCGATGGGGAAGCTGGGCGTGATGAAGCAGACGTGCAGCGCCCCGCAGAACGACATCAGCATGTTCACGGTGCGCCTGTCGTACAGGCCGATGATGGCATACACTCCTTTGGAAAACTGCGAACAAACTAAAAACAAAAAAAGCGTGGTAAGATTCTAATTATAAACATGACAATGAGTAAGGTGACGAAATGCTAGGCCACTCTGTCTGAGTATGGATCCAGTCCTTCATCCTCACTTATGTAAGTAGTGGTGAGCCAAGAACCGTATCCCAGGAAAGAAAGGGTATAGGCCAGGGACACCAGGGATGGGATCTTAGTCCATCGCAGGCTTGACCCAACCATCCTCTGAAATCCATAAGCCCTTAAACATTTTAAATTGACTTAACATGAAGACCTTTGAGTTCTCAGGATGCAGACATAAAATAATTTAAATAAGAGTGGCATTTTTTTTTCTTTTCAGATTTAACTCACTTATCCAGGAAACAGACATACCTGTACAGAAAGAGACAACCAGAAATACTCAGCATTATTAGTGTGGGAATGAAGGCACAGGTCAGAAGTCCCCCCCCACCATGAGGGAGGAACCCTGTGGCCTGCAGCGACGCCCCTTCGCTTTGCTTCTGATCGCTTGCACCTGGCTGTGGTCGGGTTACACCTACGCAGAGGTGAGTCATCTCAGAGTCAGCTGATGCAGACATCATGTCTCTGATTATGTAAGGAGCTGGGAGCTTGCCGAGAGCTTCGATCCATGCAACGTACCAATACAAAACAAAAAAAAACCCCTGTAACCAACAGCACATTTCGCAGGCGGCTCAGATTTGGCCAGCCGAGAAATCAGTGCGGGAGAAATTCCTGTGTTGCTTTAAGCTCATGACACACTGCTCGCAGGAATTATGTAGCTGATAACAAGGCAGTGATTGTTGTTTGGATTACTGTTGGATGAAAGAGCTAATATGAGATTATATGCAATACACTTTGTATTATTAATAGCAGAAGATCATGTTCACAGGTGCAAATTCTCTGGTAAAAAAAAACACACACTGTATGATTGTATGATTCCCAAAAGAGACTGAAAGTTATGTGAAGTTACTGCAGCCCTTTGTTACTCAAAACGCTTCATTTAACATTTTTAATACACCCCTATTGCTTTGTGTTATAAGTAATATTCAGTCAATAAGGCTTTAAAAAAATAAGGCAGTGATTTTACCTCATTTTTACAACTCACGTAATCTATAATATGTTATTCAGGCATTACTGCACCCATAAGTGTCTGTAGCTTACGAGACTCACTTACTAAGGTTACACTTCTAGGTTATAGTTCAAATAATCTAATAATTATTTCACACTATACATTATATCAAAAAACACGAGTTCCTCCACCGCCCTATTAACTAATCACCCCGTGGAAAATTCATTTTACGCAGCTGTGGAAGAGGTACGCCAGCTGAGTGCGTACAAATGAGCTCCAATAATTCGGACCACGTGGAAGAAGTGGAGACAATAAACATGCAGAAAGTAATTGGATTCTGTGCAGGAGTAACATGCGGGGGGGGGGGGGGGGGGGAGGGCGGGGGGAGAAAGGGGGGGAGGGGGGGGGGAGGGTAGGCAAGGGGGAGGGGAGAGCAGTGTGTGCTGCCTGTTTCACCATCACTGTACTTATATATGTTTCTGATTTGTCGCTTTCATCATTTTTACTCCTGATATAAGTACATTTCCAGGTACACAGCTTACCACACCCTTCGAAACGTGCACAGTCTCTTAACACCGTCAGACAGGCCCAACTGAATCCACATGTCCATCAACTTCGCAAGCCACGGCATCCAGACATATAACGAAAAAGCACTTCTAGTAAACTTTTGAATGACTGTTCAATCTAAAGGGTTTTTCACTCAGGAAAATATTCTTCTCCGTATCCAGTATTAGGTCACCGAATACAATACATGTCGCGAACCTTTATTGAAAAGAAGATTTCATTGAGTTTTTATTTACAGCTCTTGTGCTGACTTCCATTACAGCCCCAGTCTCAGCATCGTGCTGTGTTCAAACAATCGCACGTACTTCTAAAAAAAACGCATAGATCTTAATGATACGCCACTCGGGGGAGCTCATTTTAAATGCTACGATTTTATGATTTGCCATAGCATGTGATCACACGTTATGCTTAAATTGAATTAATCATTAACAGGGATGAGAGCCGAGCTAATTCTCCCATTTAACTCTTTTGTTATGTGTGCATGTGCTGCTCGGTAGCAAGCGTACCATAATTTATTTGCAAGAGACAGATAGCTGTTCAAAGCTCATTCTTTATACTATATCTTAATCTTTATTAAAATAATACTAAAAATAATACTGATTCTTGTGCTTAATATATTATTTCAAACTGCAACCCAACCAGGAAAAGTGGTCAGAAGCTGGGATCTTGTTTCCTCGTCTCCGTCTTTCACCAAGACTTTTGATTTTCTGACAAAGTATAATGTTTTGCCGGGTGTAATGAAATGTACCTCTCTGTATTATTCTTCCCAAAACATTTTTTAAAATTATTCTTAAACAATAACCCTAAACACTGTCAAATATTTAGGATGGGCTCAAGCCTGATTGAAGAGTAGCTACTCTTGACTGCTGAGGGTTAGATGGAACATTCAAGGTTATTGTAATCAGTGTGAACAAGCCAGGGAGATGGGCTGCAAATGCTAGGGATAGGCTGAGGAACTTTGTTAACTGTATGTGAGCTTCTCTGAATGGGAGATACAAAAATGAGGGTTTAGAGTCAGAGCTGTCATAGCCGGAGAACATCATAAGGTATTTCAGAAATGTGAGTGAATGAGTGGGAGGGGCTGAACTGTGGCATTTTACTATTCCTCTGTTTTATTTTCTTTTATTAAGGGAAATGTTTGATAATTTCAAAATAGTGTGTGATAGTATGATTTTTCATAAAGTTGCACACAAGTCCATAACCATGTAATAGGTGTGGGGAATTTAGGAACCACTGTAATGAGCAGGTGCATGGCTTAGAGCCGAGAGTAAAACATGTAACGCTCCTCAAAGGTACAGGTTGGCCTAAAGATATCTTATCTTGTCCTTTAACGTTGTTCAGTTTATCCAACCGTTCCCGGAACCACTTATCTAGTACAGGGTCGTGTTGTGGAGTTAATCCCTAGGAGCACTGAGCACCACATAGGGAAATGTCCAAGACGAGTTGCCAGTCCATTGCAGGCCACACATTCACACACCATCACAATTTATGGGCATTATACAGAAACCAATTCACCAGACAGAACGGACTGTGGGAGGAAACAGTAGGAGGACCTGGAGGAAATTAGCACAAACCACACAAAAACAGACACAACACAGAAAAACCACGCAGGTATAATTCACTAACAAAACTGGAATCAACACTTGTTCAGCAAGTTTGATATTTGAAGAATGGTTCGGTTTGCATGGCGATCATCAGTGCCTCAGAACAGGACCTTCCTGTCATCAAATCCACCATTTCTGTAGTCATGTGTTTTAGGGTAATAAGGAAAGCACAGCATCCAAAACCAGCAGGTAGATATACATGTAAATGTGAACGGTGTGCAAACTGTCCTTAGACAGGCCGTTTCCATGCCTATATGCCACGTTGCTGCTTCATCATGGCTAATTCTAATTTCAGTCCGTATGGGCCAAACCCGGCCAGGGGAAGGTGGTGGCCATGTCCGTGTCTCGCGAGGAGGAGGAGGACACTTTTGAATGACCACTGCTGCCGTGTTAAACCAACGCGGCTCATTTCAATCGAGATAAAGAGGAACCCCAGGTTTGTTACTCGAGGAATAACCTACATTTTAAATGATCATCTTATGCTCACTAATGCTCCATTGTGTCTTTCATTCAAAGCTCTAATGTTGCTCTTGGTTAGATTGAAACAATACATTGTTTAATATAGATTTTATATAGATTACTGTACATACATAGTGCTCACACTGCCACAGGTATATATTTGCTGACATATTGGCACTGTTGATATGCCCCGGGTTCAGGGTTTGAATTAAGCACTCATGACTGAATCATGCTTGTGGGGACTGCTTGTTGTTGCACAGGTCATCTCCCACAGTCCAGTGTTCTACATTGCCCAGAGTGCGTGGATCTGTGCGTGAGTGAGTATGTGTGAGAGCATGCCCTGTTACTCTAGCCTGTGCCCCATGGGGCTTAGAACAGGCTCCAGGCTCCCTGCCGCAGTTTAAAGATGGATGGATGGATATTTCCTGTAGAATTAAACAAGTGAATGTTGGTTGCTGGCTGGCTTGTTTATATACAGTACCAGGCTATAAAAGAAGTTGTGACTTAAATACCTTTACCGGCCGAGGAAGGAACTTTTTCCTGGACCTTCTATAAGAGTGCAGTCTCCATTACTGAAACCAATCTCTACCTATTCTGTTTATCAGGCAAGTAAATTATCATTAACACTGGCCAAACGTTGTCCAGATTTGGCAGTTATGAGGTATACTATTTACTAATGTGCTGTGATGGTATAAGTCTCTTTGGCCACTGGAATTAACAGCATTACTGAGAATCAATCCTTGAATAGTGTGGAATCACGGGTGATGCTTAGTGGCTCACTAAGACTGTATTGCAGTATTGCATCGATATCTGAGGTATTATATTTGAGATGCAGATTTATATGAAACTGCTCACCGGCGAAAACACCACTCAGCTACACCTTATAGTGCAACTACTGGCAATTAACCGAAAAACACGACAGGCAGAATGCCAAAATGAACGCGGCAGAACACTTCATTGATTTTTCCCTCTCTTACATGTTAATTGTTCCAAAAAAGGGCAGTTTTTACCAATACAGATTACTTCATGCGAATCCTCCTGGAAACCGCCTGGATGGCAGTATTAATCAAAGCTATTTGGATCTCCCACAAACAGTTTTAGAACTTGTCCGAAAACTGTGAGCTGCATGGTCAACAAGTCTGTTCCATAAGCAGGGAAGCCCTGGAAATCAGCCCCATGGACATCTAGCTGTTAGTGTCATGGCGTCAGCTGAGTCACAGTATTGCCTCAAAGGCAACCAAAGTGTCACGGAGTACTGCCAAGTGAAAACCATGTGCCAGTTACAGTCAGAGATGGGCAGTATTTCATTAAATGTATGTAATATGTATTTAACCCGCTGCTCCTAATGTTACAAAGGAAAGCTGTAAATTTTGTAAATACTACACATTGCCAGGGCTCTAATGGTACAAATATTCATCATGTACGGTTACTATTTTGCATGCATTTTTGTATTAATTGTATTAAATGTAATTAATTACATTTTCTCACACCAGTATTTTGCATTTTACTTTGTTACATTTCATGAGCAAGTATTTGTAATTTTAAACAAAATATCTTTTGATGTATTTGTGCCCGTCTCTGGCTACAATAAATACAAACCTCCCATTTTTGTTGATTGAGGGCTCCCAGTGTTACACCAAGCTACCTAAGTGCGTGAGGATATTCTTAAAGCTTAAATCAAATAAATCAAATGCCAGAATCCCATCTAATCAGCCTTCATTAAATTATATTTCATTTACATTTGATTTTATCATAGCAAGCATGATTAACTGTTTTTTTACTTTTATACTAATTGTAAATTATTTTACATTGCTATTTATATTATTATACTTATTTAGTTTAAAATTACATTAATAGTAAAATAAAAATAATTATATTATATTATATTATAAGGAGAAATACGACTATACTGGAAATTAGAATAGGACTCCCTTTCACGGCAAACTGCCCAGTTGAATCTAACAGCTTCGCAGGGATTTCGCATCGCTTTTTAAGACGGCCAAGTGACGCGGCGACCCCGGCGGCCCTGGTGTCCGCGTTTTCACGCCGCGCACATGAGCGCGCAGCCTCGGACCGGCCAGCAGCATCTCGTGCTCACTCGGCTTGTAATTGACATGCAGCAGACGCCTAGCTGTAGAAGCAGCTTGCCCAGCCCTGGGGGGTAAGGCCATGAAAGCGTTTCTCCCTTAAGGTCAATTTGATGAGTGCGGTACAATTTCGAAACCATAATTCTTTCACTGTACCCCGAATCGTTAAATTCTTCAGTATTATTTTGTGTATGTGCTATGAATATGGGTGTGTTTGTATGCACGTTATATGAGTTTTGCAGCTCTTTTAGCTTTTAGCTGAGCTTGCCCACACCAAGATTTGCCCAATTCTATAGCCATGCACGTGTACTCACTCACTCAACCCCATTGGCTTATATCTCCAAGCATCCGGCATTGATAAAAGTGCCTGGTGCTCTAAGTTGTAGAAACTGAAACATGCCTTTTCAAGCAGCGCCATCTGACCTTTTTCTACTGACGTTCTTTCATGTTGTCACATATCTACGAATACATTCCACACACTCAAGCTCACCAGCGAGACCTTACCAGAGTGATTACGAAACGTTACCTTTTTAAATAATTAACTCCCTTCCTATTAGAATTTCATACTGTTGACATCCTTCTGATGCTGTTTTATATGTTTGCTCAGAATAGTACAGAATTCTCCCAGCTATGCAGTACTGAAACGAAGCTAAAAAAACATTGTTTACTAACACATGTTTCCGAGCAAAGAACATAATTAAAACAAAAGCACATTTCCCACAAAATTCAATACAACGGTTTGCACTTGCACTTGCAGTAATTAATAAGCTCCTGATAATTGTTTGCATTCCTTGTTATCTTTGCAAAAAATCCATTTGCCAAGCAAAGTGTGGATCTCTAGGGTGTCCTGTTTTGGGGATGGGGGTGTGTATTACTCTAGTGTTGTAGCAGAAGGTGACTTAAATGCCAAAGTAGAGATTGTTATTTCTCCTCTTGTTAAGGCTTAAGTGATACCTTGCCTCATTGCCAGGGGAATGAGGAGAAGAATTTTCTGAGCCATTGAACCTTGTGATTGAAATTAAACAATATGAAAAAGAAAATCTCTCTTACAGGGGTCTGCCACCAGGACTCTCTCTTGTTTGTGGGAGGAGATGAAAACAACAGCTATCACACTCCCCAGTTGCCGAAGAAGGATTACATCACATCAGACACAGAGAAACAACGTGCCGTAATATGTGACTAAAATGTTTCTTATTTCTTGTTTGCACGCAGTGTCGTAGGGCACAGATTCTCAGTAGCATCTTGTAGCTATTGGTTTTAGATCCACCCATTAAATTTATTTCAGAACGCTGCTTTGAAATCATTCAAACTTAATTTTATCGTCCCCATCGCCATGACACATTTCTCCGGACAGATATCGCGATTTGTGTCATTTTTTGCATTTCACACAGCCAGCCAGTTTAATTGCAGCTCTGACCGCTCTGGTTACCATATACAAATGCAGCAGAGCCTCCAGGATATGACTCTCTGGCTGAGTTGGATAAGCTTGGAAATAATGCTTTCATTTGAGATAACCTCATTGCCGCACTTGATAGCCTTATAGAGTAATTCAATTGTCAAGTGCAATGGGGGAACATTGCTTTCAGGTAAAAACATTTTCATACAGAAAAAAAGCTCTTAACAATATCAAAGCGTGAGTCTGGAACTCAGAAGACAGAAGAATGTGAGTCACAGTGAAAGGAATAAGTGCCAGGTATTCATATACATCGATAATAACCAAATACCATAAATATGCATGATTTATGTTAAATCTTGCTGCACAATTAGTCATTCGGCACTTGGTGATAATATTTTCAAATCAGAATATTAATCTATGTGAAGATATATACGATGCCGCGTGCATTACACAATCTATGTCCTTATTATCGTGAGGCGCGGCTGTCTATATCAGCAGCCTACGTCTAACTAAGGCAGAGACTAGCAATTAGTGTCCAGTTGTTTCAGGACCCCTTGCTCTAGGTTTGTAACAAGATGTGAAAAGTCAGCAGGTGGCCTGCAGGTGTGCCAGTGGCCGTCGAGCTGGGACACGTGTCGTCCCAGCAGAGCACCTGCCCCCATGTCCTTGAGCAGAAACTCCTGAGCAGTACGAATTTGTGAAAGTCTCAAATTGCGAGCTATGTTCAAGCTAGCATGTAGAGCAGCGTTTCCCAATCTGGTCCTTGAGGACCCACTGACAGTCTATGTTTTTGCTCCTTTCGGGAGCTGGGAGGGAGCAAAAAAAATATGTGGACTGTCTGGGAGGGAGCTTGGAGGGAGCAAAAACTTAGACCGACTGTGGGTTCCCTGAGGACTGGACTGGGAAACCCCAATGTAGGGCAAAAAAAAAAACACATATGACTGTACCCAGTCTCCATATTGGGAACCTTTACATCCACAAAATTCTCCAGTTTAAAAAGAGCCAGCGGGTTACTTTGTCAGAGCTAATTAAGAAAGGGATGGATATAGATTCTCGAACTCTCCACAGTTTTTCCTGCGCAAGACGGTTGATTTTCCCACACAGTGCAATGCAGTTCTCCATGAGGAAACACAACTAATGTCAACTTTCCTTAATCAGACTTCATTAATAACAAGAATATGGAACGCAATGGCAGAGGCGTGCACAAGAACCACATACAACTTACTAACATGCAGGCAGAGTCGCCTGTGAGGAAAAGACATTAATTATTATTCCGATGGAAGAGAGACTACAGCTCTTTCTTCCTTTATAGCGTGCTGACAGCAGTAATTAGGACATAGCTCTGCTGACCAATCACGGGGACACAACCCATTCTTATGGTGACACATCGCACAATATTACTGGCCGATTCAGCAAATATCTTTGTTAGTTCAGCTGGATAGCTGATAATCAGCCCCGCCCCCCCCCCCCCCCCCCCCGCCCGGACCCGCCACCGCCCCCCTCCCCCAGTCCCCCCCCCCCCCCCCCCCCCCACCCCCCCCCC
>JAODKM010000046.1:2883433-2897405 GCA_026780845.1 Petrocephalus sullivani | reverse complement strand
TTTTTATCGTAGTTTTGTACAGCACTTTGGTGACATGAGTCATGTCTGTAAGGTGCTATATAAATAAAGGCTGAGTTGAGTTGAGTGGAGTACTTAATAACATTTGAATTCCTTTCTACTTTTGATCGCTTCACTTATCACCAATCAATATGCAGAGAGTGTCGGGTGTCATGAGTTAGTGAATACACAATAATACACAACTTTAAATTCAATTTACCCCTAAGATGTTTTTCTGACTCAATTGATCTTAATCATTGAATTGTTTACTTACTGTTTTACTAATTAAGCATATTTTTAATTTAATTTTAATTAGGCATACCTTAACTTACATGCTGTCTTCAGTAGACCCTCCCGATCTTAACGAGTTTCTGGACATTTTATTGCACTACGAGTTAACGCGTTAAACCAGAGGGGATAAAAAGTCTACATAGCAAGGCTGGTCGCCCGCCTCCTGCTGGTACAGCGCGGAAATGCGCCGCATTTGGCTGGGGCACCACGCCCGAATTACTTAAAACGTCTATACATTATTAATGCTCTATAATACAGAAATACCTCGGTGAAAGAAAGTTTATATCTGCTATACATCCATACTGATCCCATTAATGTGGTAGATATATTTCATTTTACAAGATGGCAATTTAACGCGAAATCCTATTAAAAACGCAGCCAGTAAAATGGACGCTCTTCTCTGAAAGAGTGGCGGCACCTGCTTGGCCTGTCCATTAACCGGCAGCTTTGGTGTGTGACTTTTCACGCCGCAAGAGGAGAATGGAGTCTCCGAATCGGCTCTGTAATTTGTGTTGTACCTGATTAAACGCTCAAAGGTTCAAGTAGCCAATCAGGAAGCGGGGGTGAGTAACGGGGAAGAGGCTACCGCGATTGTAATTTGCTGTAACTAATGTAAATTGGATGAACCTCCCTTGAGAGCATAAAGGCAATCAGTTGTAATTTACTGAGCCTAAATGCAGATTAAATTGTTTAATATATACCGTAAGGTTATTTGTCCCCTTCCCAGCACAGAAAACCTTGCCCGACCCAGTATTTAACGTTTCCCTTATTAATACAGAATACGGTTCTTTTCAATTCGGCAACACAACTCCAGTAAATATGTTCGCAGACAATATATTGATTAAGTAAAATGCAATCATACCACGACCAAGCACTACAGGCTGGATGGATGCTTTCGCGTTTTTCGCTAATTATTGCTATTATAAATCTCTAGTATAAGTAAAAGCAAACGGGAAAACAATTTTACATCCCAAGTTGTCCTATAAATGTGGCCAGCATGTTCATTCATTAATTCATTCAATCATTCATTCGCGGGTGAGCCCAACACGTAGGGTCTTCTCTCTGGTAGAAATAGGCCTGCCAAACCTTCGAATCCTGTCAGGGTAAAGGGGATAAGGCACGCCTTAAGTGTCCTATTTTCCAAAAATAAAAGCGGTCTAGGGAGATTTAAAAAATCTTTTTTGATGCAATCTGTGAAACTAGCTTATTTGGCATTTATAATAGTACTGTACTAGGCTACACAAATAAGCACAGTAAAGAAAATGGCAAAATTATGTTATATATATAACATATATATAAACTTTACACCATATTACTTTAAGACATGCTTGTCTAAGGTCAGACAGAAATTCCTATTTTACAGATGGGAAAAAACTGATTGGGTCATTTGTGAAATGGCATTACATTTACAATTACCTATGGTGCGGGGAGTGGTCACCCGAAAAGGTCAGGAAGACAGACTGAAAGGTTGACCTTACCCATCACAATCTGACCTTTGGAAGGCATCATTATGTTAGAACCACCAGAAAATGTGCTTCCAATGAATGTGCAGTTGTGGTAATTTTAGGGACCAGGGATGCTGGCAAATAATACATGGCCTAACCATGCAAATTCAATTCAATTTATTCAATTCAATTCAATTTACTTTTACATAGCGCCTTTCACAACCCCAAGGCACTTTACTGTATAGGTGTTGTGATACACTATTCTATCATTTCTGCAGGGTAACAGAAAGAAAAAGAAACAAACAACGCCAGATGGCAATGGAGGAGAGGAACCAAAAAATCCCAAGGAAGGAGAAAAACAAACCTCTGGGGGTGCAAGCCCCCCCGCCATCTTCCGGGCACGCTAACATTATAGAAACAGAGAGATTGGGCTTGTTTGGAGAAGCAAGGTATAAAGTGTGGTTGAGGGGAAAGTCAATCTCCTTCGATGGATCAATTCTCCATGCTGACCTGTACAGGGTGGCAGATTGGAGGCTGTATGTTTCCAAACTGATGTTACAGCTTGTATGAAATAGATGAGCATCCAAGACAAATATGGAGTCTACTTAATGGCTACAGGAAAGTATTGTTTAAATTTTCCATTCTATAGGTAGAACTTATTCTGTACAGTGAAATGAAATCAGTTACCTGGAGATGTAGGCCAGTAGCTTGTAGTCTCTGTCTGTGACAGATACCTGTTTTGGGCCACTCTGTTGGCATATTATTGTGTATTTTGTGAAAATGTCTTTTCAGGTTATAACTACCAAGATGTCTCCATTGGCATGGTGTAAAATGGGCAATACAAACGGAATCGTGTATTATTTTATTTATTCATTCGTTTGTTTGTTTTTTGAGAACTAAGAGAAGTTTTCAAAGGCACCAAAACTCAAAATGGGTGTATATAGGAAAAAAAAGATAGATAGATTGAGTTAAGAAAATTGGAGAGAGTTATTGTAGCAGGACCACCTCGCATCTCCATGGTTGGGGGTTTGAATCCAGGCCTCACTCTGTGTGTGTGTGAGTTAGGATGCTGTCTGCGAGTCTCATGGGTGTACAGAGCCCTTGAGGGAAGATAGGGCCAAACTCAGAGCTTAGTTCTGTAACTTTCAAGTAGAGGCTGTTCTTGAATCAGAATTGTGAAAGACCAGGAAATAAAAGACAGAAGTAGTTTATGCCTCCTCTTTAGACTGAGAGGCTGGTGTAGAATCATGATGGCTACATAAGCCGCGATAAGACCTGGTTTTAGGACGGCGTCGAGTCTCTGACTGAGATTAGCGGCGCTGTATAGCCACGCGATGAGTGAAAAGCGATCAAAAGCCTACGCGGCAAAGATCCTCAGCAGAATAGCAGCAGGCGATATATCAAAGCATGGCCCGATTCTCTTCTGAAAACTACAGATGCCTGCAGAATCTAATATTCAGTGTCACTTAACTTTATAGTGTAGAAAAAAGTTTGAATTTTGTTTTCCTAGATACAGATTTGTATTTGTATTCCAAGATTTAAATATGTCTAGCAGTTTATTGCTAATATGTGTATACATACACACGCATCTTAGTGAGGACCGTGCATTCACTTCTATGGGAAAATCCCTGATCCCAACCACAACACCGTTAACCCCTACCCAGCCCTAACCTTAGCCATAAGTAACGAAACAAAATACAAGACATTTTTACTTTTTTGACTGCAGTCACAGATTTTTATAAAATGACGTTTTGAGGGCCTCCGGACCTCACTTTTCTGAACTTGTGAGGTCCTTTGGTCCTCATATGTATAGCAAAACAAGGACTCGCATGCACATGCATGCATGCATGTACACACACACACACATATATGTAGCCATACTGTAATATATTATCACTATACCATCTATTTATTGACCAATCTGCAGATATAACAATAAATACTGTTGCCATGCACAAAAGCAGTTTTATTGCTTGTCTGCCTGTCAGTGTGTATTGGAAAAGGGTTGTAAGAATTGCCGATGCTCGATGCAATAAAACATATCACATTCAAAAATAATTACGTGCCTGAGTCAGCAAACTAGTCGTTATTCTGTAAACGTGTAACAGTTAGCTGACAGCAGAATGATTTAATAAGTCTCTTATTTGTAATATTATAGCACACTGAAAGGCAGGTAGCAGACGGTAGTATGTCAGATAATAGAAAATATTGATATAAAGACCAAAGTTATTAATGCTCTTAAACTTTGTTCAATAGCTCTTTGGTGTCCGTCATAGATGGCATTAGGAGGAGTGTTGTTTTGTGGTATGCTTAAACTGATAGTTTCCTTCATCGTTATTATTTGTATGTTAAGGTTTTTCAGACAGGCTGAGGGAGTAGCTGCCTTTTTTGTGCTTTGAGAGCTGTCAGGACTTTCTTCAGAGAGACCTCTGATGACATTGACTCATGCCCTGTTTTTCAAAAGGACGTGTACCTGAGATTTGAGAAACAGCGTGTGGCCCAAACTCCGCAAATCGACCCACAACTGTCCCTCAACAGCTTTTTGAGCTTCATAATCTGATATATGTGGCAAAAACTAAACCAACAAGCATATGCATCCATCCATCCATCCATCCCTCCTTTTACACAAGTTCACTGACCCTGGAGTTTATCTGAAGAAACACAGGGCGCATGGCTCCCTGGATGGAATGCCTGTCAGTGACATGGTACACACACACACACGCACAATCTGGGCATCTCAGAGACATGGATTCACCTAACTACATGTTTGGTCTGTGATAGGACACTGGGATACCAACAGGAAAGCTGTGCGGCCCTGTGGGAGCAAACTCCACACTGGGATCCAGGGGCTAGAATAGAACCCCCAGCCCTGGAAGTATGAGGCTACAGTGCCAGCAATCCACCATATCATCATCTTCATCACCATCATCATCATCACCATCCTCATCATCACCATCACCGTCTTCATTATCAACATTACCACTATCATCATCATCATCATAATCATTATCATAATCACCATTACCATCAACACTGTCATCGTTATCATTATCACTATCGTCATCGTTACCATAATCATCACCATCGTCATTGTCATAATCACCATCACCATTATCATTGTCATCATCACCATCACCATTACCACCATCATCATCACTGTCTTCGTTACCATCATCTGGAGGAGCAAACTCCACACTGGAATCATCACCATGTACTGTAACTTCCTCCTTGTAAGAGTTGTGGTGATTGACTAGAGCAGGTCTGACCCGACCGCTCAAACTCCAGCACATTATAAGGGATCCACAGACATGCTAGCTGGGAGATGGGATCCATCCATTGTGTTCTGAGCCTCCACCAAGCGGGACGAGCCTGGAATAGCCGTCTCAGATACCTAAACCACCTCAGCTGATTCCTCTCAATCCAAAGGAACATCCAGATCTGCTCATGCTACCACAGTGACCCTGCTAACCCTGCAGAGAAACCTCACCAACCTCATGGCTATCAGTGAGGATCTATCGAACTGTGACACATAACGGAACACTGTGGCATCTAACCATCACTCGTGAGCCAGATACTGATGTACCAAACCTCCTTGACTAAGGAGAGATTCTCCCAACTCAACAGAAAATAACAACATGGCATGTGGATATAACTCTTAACAACAGCGTTGGAGAGAATTTCTTAAGGGGGTAGACCTAACTTAATAATTTAAATGCAAAGTAGAATTTATTTATTGGGGGAGGAATAAAATCATTATTATATATACAGGTACCTCATGTACACATGTATCTCCCCTGGCCCCAGTTCCAACACCCCTGCCTGTTATTGCACACCTGGTACCTCCATATTCGTGTAGCACCGCCCATATCATCTGGACAAGCTCCTTCTCCACCTAGCACATGTAGACAGCTAACCTGCTCCTCTGAGCTACCACACAACTGCATGTGGGAGACCCACGTGGCCCAGGCCAGACTCTGAGTGGTTCCTTTGGAATCCAAGGTTGCGATCTTGGGTGGAGTTTTCGCTACCTCACTGTGGAATAATATGATCCATCCATCCTACCATCCATCCTCTAACTGCTTAGTTTTGGGGGGCTAGATCCTATCCCTGGCATGGGGCACAAGGATTGGGTTGGGGTTGTGGAATATTGACGGTTTCGCAGAGGAGTTGATTATGTTCCAAAAGTAATATTTTATATATATATATATATATATTAATTTTTTTCCTCACAACCTCTCACATTCTTGATACGGTTATATTTTTTAAATTGCCAATCGATTGCCCTGTGGTACAACCCCCCCTCCCCCCCCAATCCCGGGCCACTGCTATTTTACCAGTCCGTGAAATTTTTGTCTGTGAATGTCACAGGGTCGGCAAACCTACATTAGACAATCCTATTCCGGTTTGGGAAAAAGACCAAGACACACAGAAGGGTCAGAGATTATAAAGAAAAGTGCTCCAAGAAGCATTTCATCACTTGTTTCAAACTCTGATGTCCCTTAGGAATTTTTGTCAGCCAATAACTGTCTGTCACATAATTGGGTGCCAGGCTGGAGGGCTGCGACTGATAGGGTCACACCCACACGCCCAACATTCCATTCGGATGTGATGCTAGGAATGCTGAGGTGACCCCATAGCATAACCTGCGGGCGATACCACTCAGATCCAGGCCTGTGATCCGGGAGGCTCTTCTTCAGAGAATGCAAATGTCATGCAGATTTGCATTTTGATTTGTGGGCGGCATTAAATTACTGCAGGAAAATTAAAGGAACGGTTATAATGTGCATGATCAAAAAGTGTGATCGAGTAATTTAGAGAAAATTCATCCAAGGCAATACTGCGATGGGGAAAGATTTGAATTAGGAATGAATTAAGGCTTGGCATTCTTCACAAAAGAGTAGCAATTGAGGAAAAGTTTGCTATTCTGCGACAAGATAATAAACCTATTTTGGGAATAATATATGTTTTTATTTCCTTTGCTGTGATGTATGTTACTGTGGTCCAAAAAACCATGACACATATTGAACCATCGGAAAACCATTACACCCCTAGTACACAAACACAGAAATATTTCAAAGTGTTACATACGTCATGTGTACTTCAGATGCAAATAATAGGGGAACAAAAATCAATAATATTAATGGAAACACGCAGTATTTTTGTCTTTTAGAATTATTACACAAACCCTTAAAAACACGACTGCAAATATCGAGGTCAAATATATGAAGATGGATGAACTTCATCAATCTCAGGGGGATATTCTTTGCATTTGGTGAAAAAGAGACATAATTATAAATCAACCAGATTCTCCCTGAACTGGAATCCTTAGAGTTACTAATTAAATCCATAATTTCTCAGTAATCCAGGCAACAATCACCCAGAAGAGACCCTTACTTTTAATCTGTTCACCTTTACCTTTTCTTTTTAAGTAATAGACTGAGCAGAAGCTTTCCGTTTCATTAAGCATTTTACCTTTTTACTTTCACTAACATTAAACTAAATATTCCTTTGTAATTCATAGTTTTGTTGCTTGTGCCATGTCGCATATTGGGTCTTGTAAAAGGGACGATCCACAGTGTGGCCCCCCAGAAAAGGAACTTCGAGGGGCCAAATCCAGCGGGAAAACACTAAGTGAGTCCTCACAAAAAGCACAGGGTGAGCATAAGACAAACAGACTTATTCCTCATCAGGGGAACAAGCAGCAAACAAAGACAATACAACACAAAGGAACCAGGAGTAGAATACACAGTGAATCAGCTAACTAACTAAAACACACCCAATGACCAACTAAAGAGTACAGCATGGGCAGCCACTTAAATACATATATGATGAGCATCAACACGGAACAGGTTGTCTTGAATCCACAACAAAGGAGAGACCTGGGTATGCCAACCACTTGCTTAACCCATTCAGCCACACAGCAGCCAGGGGAACAAGAGAACACACTAGGAGCTAAGAACGGGATGGCCAGCGACCTCTGCTGGCCAAATGTCAAAATAACATACAGAACGCGTCAGGACTGAGACCGAAACCTACCAGAAGGTTTGTGTTCCTCGGAAAAATTCCAAGGAATACTTTGTGAATAATTCATAATTAGGGTTTTGTGGAAGGGAGGAAGTGCAGACATTTGCACAAAATTGCACATGAACGTTTCACTACACAATAACAGAATGTCTGTATTCGTTTCATGACACCTGGGCATCCTGATTACTACTGCCACTTGAGTAGTACTTTTCACTAGAGAACACCGGCATTGTTTTGACAACAGATGATTGTATCTGAGCCCCCGGTGGCCAAGATACTGTAAACCTAAATTCAAAATGAATGTCTTAGAGGACAGGAACATGAAAGACGTAACAGGAAAAAGGATGACTGTGTCCTTAAAAGACTGAAAGCCTAACATGAAAGTTACCATCTTTGTATGTAGTCCAGTCGGGATGAAAGGGGGATATTAGTGCTTGTAAGCTGCAGGGAAGTGGGTTTGACTGTGGGCCTTGATCACTCGGTTTATCAGATGGGTGCCCCTGGTGTTGCACCAGTACATGGTGTGTTCAATACTTCTCTCTAACCTGCCCATAAAAATGATGGAAGGAACAAGAGTCTTCAACAAGAGAAGCATTTTTAATGCGGCCCTCTCTTGAGTATTATGCCTGCATGTGTATCTATTTCTGCTGTGTTTTATTGTATTGAATGAGTATGCTCACATGCTGCCTGTTTTCCACGATGCTACATTCATACAATTTTGCTATTATTGCACATAAATAAAGAAATTTTAAGAAATGCTCCAATCTTGAAATGCTAACACATTTTTCTGTAGTGTACCAGGTGTCCTACAGGCCTCATGCATGAAAGATCTGTGCTCCAAAACTTGGCAGAAAGGTTGTTTCGGGGGCAGTGTGTGGCTCAGCGAGCTAAGACATTGCGCTTATTACTGGGAGGTTAGTGGTTCAAATCCCAGTGTTGATAGAGGGCTTTCATTGTGGGGCCCCCTAATCAAGGCCCTAACCCTAGCTACTTTAGGACCTGGCTGACCCTGAGATATATATATATACAGGTATATAGTACTGGCAAAGTGCATTATATATCTAATAAGACAGTGAATAACATGAATCATGTGTTGAGATTGACACACAATCCATGATGTGCACACGGTATTCTTAAATGTAAGTTCTTCTCTGTGAACTTAAATGTAATCAAACATATGAATAGTGCAAACAAATCTCCAATATACTATGTCTAGTATATAATAGCAGGACATAATGTAAAAGACACTTAAAATGGCATTAATGTGTGCTGAAAAATATTATAGCTAGCATGTATACTTTCTGGAATCACAATTTTATTGTCTGTTTTGAAATAATTAAACTGTTAGCAATTCGGTAACAAAAACCTCAGCATGGCCCAAATAAAACGTATAATTTCTTACTGACAGAAACAGAAGCATTTCTGTTCATGACATCCTGGCCTTACTTACTTTTAATCATTCGTCTATTCATCCATCGAACCCTTTAAAAGCCCCCCGTTCGGAATAGAAGCTGGACGCATCTCCCTTAATTTACTGTGTCACATGTCGGCTTTTACTCGACAGGCAGAGCACTATTGTGTTGTTTATGGACCGATTTTGCTTCCTCAGACATCAAGCCAAGGCTTTAATCCTGGTAAAATGTGATGTCGCACAATAAATCAAATCTAAAGTTCCAATGTCGCCAAACTTTTTGCAAATAATTCATTGTCAGTCTCACAGCATAAGCAACAATTATGCACTGAAATAATCTTGAATATGGTAAGTCCATTATAAATTATTATAAAAGATAAAGAACTTTATTAAAAAATGATCGGTACAAATTTTTAATGTCCAAGTTAAGTTAAATTCCCAAGAAAGCACTATTTAAGATTCACAGAGTATGTCTTTCCAACATCGTTTTCCTAGAAAGGATAATAAAATCTGTAAAAATGTATTATGCTTATATGAATCTGAAACTGGAGACGTACATGGATCAAACTGAGGAACTTTCAGGATGACTAGTATGTGTTTTTACTAAATAACTAATTTTACACAGATGCCAAAAGCTGACCTTGATTGTCAGACATTATGCTATGTAATTTCCTGCAAGAAGTGAGGCTTAGTTTACCTAGATGGTTTTATATGCACTGTGTGGGCAGAGTGCCATTAGCTACAGGTGACGAAACCCCGGGAGCCATAACCTATCATCTTAAATCTGTACGTAGTTAGTCCACCATCCAAAAACTGACCTTTATGATCGTTCTGTACCCAGATATAATATTGCAAAGATTGGCTGGCCGCACTGCCTGCGACATTTGTTAATATATGTTTTTTTATGTGGTTACCGTTTATGTCGTTCCCTCGGAAAAGATAACGTTATAAAAAAAGCCATAGGTAACAAGAGGACCATTTGCATAGCCCTAATGTCCGCATGGCATCTAAATAGCTAACATTACTTGGAGGTAAAGACATTTTCATCCATCAGAAAGGCTCTGATTTGCATCTGAAAACAGCTGACTTGCCTCTGTTGATATTTATTTCTGTTGAATAACTCGGGCAAAGCTGATATGAAATATTACTGAGCCGGCAGTCATAGATAAGCTGGGCAGGATGACTGAACATTAATGTCAAAATATCAAAAGAGATTGCAAATCATTTAGAAACACTTAAGATCGATGCCGAAATGTGTTCAAAGCCATTCCAGTGTCTGGTCAATAAAAACAGTTTAAATGTCTTATATATTGGGCTCATTTTCTCTCATCAACTCCACAAATGTTCCTGCAAAGCTCTTTTCCTTTACAGATAGTAAAGTTGGCAGGGCTGCGCAGCCTAGAATGTTCCCTTAGAATTCTTCATTTTTATTATGATGGCCCTGAGTTTTCTGACCCTGACCAGGAAAAGCCCACGGAATACGGATGGATTATGGGCTGTAGGGTTACCCCAGGATTGCTTTTGGTTTTCTCTTGGTTACTGAATATTATACAAAGAACTATAACTGTTATTTTTTCCAAGTATTTTTTACTCCGTATTTGGGGTAGTAGTATGAGATAATTATTCATCTTTTTGACCCATCTTGCTTCATCTACTGTACAGGGGGCAGCAAGTCTGGGTAAGGGCCTTGCTTAAGGGCCCATGGACTTGTGGCTATTCTGCCAAGCCCAAGCTCGAGCTGGAGACCTTCTGGAGACACGGAACACTCAGCCTGTCGAACCCCATGCCGCCCCCTAGTCTTTCTCCAGATAAAAGAAGTTATATTGAGAACATTGTGGTTGTTTCAGCTCTGTGATTACAAGCTGGCACATAAACTGTCTCACAGAAGCAGTAGCCCCATGTGCACACCTCAGTAGCTTTATAAATTCTTAACATCTTTTATCCAGTTCGAAACCAAATGGCCTGTCAGTTTTTGAAAGAGGTTGAAGGGGAATTAGAAAGAGAGCCATACTCAACCAGAGGTTCCAGCCCTCTGAGGAAAGACTGGAGGATTCATATTGATGTGGTCAGTCTAAGGAAGGGCTCACCGTGGACCATTAGGAATCCTTGTGCTTCTCAGAAATATGTTTGATTATGCCACGCATTGCCCGCACAGTTCAATTGGAAGATACGAATTTTCCAGTTTGCGGTTACTGACCATTAAGAATTAAGTTCAAACAGAAGCATTTAATACTTGCATTTGGAAATGCTTTGTTGACTAAATACCATTGAGATGGAAAGTGTGCGGTGTGGCTGTAGTTTCGCAAAAGAGCAGCGAAATGGATTAAACATGCTTACTTAAAACTTTCAGAGCGATATATTAACTAATCTGCCCATCCATCCATCCATTCTCCACTCTGCTCATGAGGGAATCTTGTACTGAGAACTATCATTTTTTCCTCTTCATTTTCTCTCCAGATACACTTTTATTATTAGACTACCTATATTACCTACATGAAACATTAAGGTACAGCAGTGAAATGTGTCATCTTTTTGCAATATGTTCTATTGCAAAACCTCTATATAACTGCTATATGGCCAGGACCAATCACTTTGTTCAAACAATGGTTAACGTGATTAGTTAGAATGAGAACCTGAGATAAACACATTTACTTATATATGTTACATTGTCCCCAGTAATGGCTTGGCATTACTGCTAATGTGTCCTCTGCCTTTTGTCTGATTTATTGACTAATTATTGACTTCCAGTGGACACAGACAAAACACACAATTCATTCGGTATTTACAAAAGTGAGGTGATCTTAACTCCACAAATTTCAAGATGTTTAAACTCTGCTGGGTAATGTTCTGCTGGACTACTTTCTGAACCATAAAATATGTTTTAAGTGTAAGCTAGCCTCAGCACTTGGCATATACCATTCTTAATGTTTGCCGTAGAGTATATTTTAGACCAATTACGATTTCATGTCCTAGAAGTATCTTGACACCTACAGTATATGTTTAATAATATTATATGCACGTCATATGGTATCAGCTTGATCTTTGCCATGTTTATGCTACACTAACCATATTTACTGTATCTGTTATCTTTGTTGTTTTATTCCTTAGTTAATTATCTTTGTCCTTCATTCCTGTTGTTTATTCATTGAGTGCATTAATAAATATGAATTTTAACATGCTTCGGTGCTGTTAATCTGTAAATTAATTGGCTCGTTGAGACAGATTTGTAATAATAGCCACACTTTCTGAGTCTGCAAATTGACGTGCTGGGCCACTAGCTTTGAGTAAGTTACTCTTAACACCGAACAGATCACGTGATCACAAATGGTCGATCAGACACTTCAGATATGTATCGTGTAATTTGCAGGGGTTCCTGAGTACAACATCCACCAATCCATGCTTTCGATTGCCTGTTTTAAATAACTGGTTTATTTGTCTCAGAGCTGCAGTTTAGTCGATTCCTCTGCATCACGTGGGCATAAGAAATAAATTTTTGGGAGTTTTGCGAATGCCAGCAGACCACACACAAAAAAAATATAAAAATGCATGAAATATATGTACGGTGCTGGTTTAGTGGATGGTAAGGGTATTTACGGCAGCCTTTCACGTGATATCTGGCGGTGATCTCGCTGTGATCTTTGTGTCTCACCTTTCTCGTATATGTTCGCTTCACTTCAATCCGCTTGCCGAGGGGACTACACGATGTGGAACTACGGGATTTTACGCAATGTGGAAGGGTCAGCCGCATGCAGTGACGATCATAAAAACATGACACGCACATAATTTTATGCAAACCAATAAAACTTTATTAATAGAAGCCTGAATTGTTCTGTAGTTGTACATCATGAATACGGCCCCCACTCCTGCCCTGAAATTGTGGCCCCCTTGTGTTCAGAAGCCTTCAGAGGCCAATGGCCTGAATGCTTCTTTGTGCTGGGGCTGAACGCTGACCCTCAGTTACTTCGGCCGTTAAGTCGAAGCACAAACCTTCACAACCATCAAAGGAATTTGCCTATTTCGGCTCCTGAGTTATCTGTCGCATGTCCCACGAGGGTTGGTGGTTGGTTATTGTTTGCAACTTATTTAAATCAGGCTGGGGTTGGTTTTTCCTCAAAACATGCATAATGAACAGATGTTTGCTCAAACCCAAACACTGATGATGTTTAATTCAAGTGTATTTTCAGCCTATGAATGTAAAACATTACCAGTCTGAATAGAAAGAGGAACAGAGGAGCCTGGAGTTCAGCTCTGTTTCCCAATCTGGTTCTTGGGGACCCGCAGACAGTCCACGTTTTTGCTCCAGGAGCAAAAATGTGGACTGTCTGGCAGGCAGCTGGGAGGGAGCAAAAGCTCTTTGGGTCCCTGAAGACTGGATTGGGAAACACTGAAGTACAGCACAGAACACAAAAGAGAAGGAGTGGCTGAAGAATTACACTCATTCTAACTACTGGGTGTGATTATAAAACAATTTTTTTTTTTTTAAATATTTTACTACAAAGTAACTCTCTTTAAATATTGGATATTTTACAGATTTTTCAGGGTCCCTTAGGTTTCTAGTCCTTGACCACTGTGTCCTCAGGCCATAATATCACTGTTACCCTGACACTCTAGCTGGTGTTGTCACCACCATTAGTAACTGAAACCTTTGTGACCGTTTATGATCACAAACAACAAATAAGGCACAGGCGAAGTAACTAAAAGCTAATGAACAATGAACTAAGGAACCAAGAAGACCTGAGACTGAAAAAAACACAAGGAGAATCAAAACTAGGAAGATAAAGAAAACAGAATAACCAAAGGCACA
>JAODKM010000046.1:2859821-2883333 GCA_026780845.1 Petrocephalus sullivani | reverse complement strand
AGAAGACCTGAGACTGAAAAAAACACAAGGAGAATCAAAACTAGGAAGATAAAGAAAACAGAATAACCAAAGGCACAGGGAGGGTAAACTCAAAAAATACAAAGAGCCTCAAACCCATAACCCGAGTGATAATTAGACTGCACACTCAGCCCACTGAGCTATGTGGCAGTCCAGGGAGGAAGGGAGACACACTAGGGGCTTAAGGGGCAAGTGACAGGGGGGAGGACAGGATGGCCAGTGACACCTGCTGGCCAAACGGGGAAGAGACACAAAGGGAGGGATTGGATGGGCACTGACCCTGACAGGCTGGAGCCCATCTCGGAAGCTACAGGCATAAGGCAGTGAATATCCCAGGATGGGGCATTGACCCATCTCAGGGCACACTCACACACCATTCACACCTATGGACAATTTGGTAACTCAATTTAACCTCAGCATGTTCTTGTACTGTGGGGCAAAACTGGAGAACCCAAAGGAAACCCCACGACGACACGGGGAGAACGTGGAAACACGTCACATGTAGAGCTGGGATGGAGGCTCAAGTAGCAATGAGAGGGAACTTGAGAATGACAGATGGATCAGTTTGGGGGGTACAGTTTTTGCAGGTGCTGAGTAGGTCTATTATGAGGAAGTGGGAGATTAGTCATCAGAAGAGACTTGGGATTTACTGGTCAATCTGACCTCTGTACTTACCTATGGTCATGAGCTGCGGATAACGATTGAAAGAACAAGAGTTATTTGAGGTTATTAAGCAAGGTTACCATTCTGTGACAAGATGAATAGAGGAATTCAGAGGTCCGAAGGGAACTGGAAACAGAACCACTTCTACTTTAGATGGAGAGGAGTCAGCAGAGGCGGTTTGGGCATCTGGTCATCTCACTAGGGAGCTGTTCCGAGCATGCTAAATGGAGGCCCCGGGGCAGACACAGGACATGTCTCAGGAATGACATCTTCCAGCTGTCTTGGGAAGTGCCTGGGGACCACCCAGAAGGAGCTGGACCCTGTAAGTGCAAAAGCAAGAGTCGTGATGTGACCCGCTGGGCATGTGGCCCCCGCAGGGCTCGCTAGGAGAACCTGAAGGCGCACGGATCCATGATTGGTATGGCTGCACAATATCACACCTCAATTATATCGTGCATGCACAACAGGGCTTCAGATGACTACTATAGGGGTACTATAGGGGAGTTCACTTACGCCCACAATTTGGTGAGCATATTCGCAGTATGCCTAAATTATTAATTATTTATTAAGTATTAATCTTGGAAGGTACATAGGAATTCATCTCTTCGCCTGCCCCATACATAACTTGGGGGGGTGGTGGGGCGCAGCGCAGGGTCAGTGCACCCTACAGCCATGGCTCTTTTGGACCACGTCGTTGGGGAGTTGGGAGGGGCAGGCTAATACATGATGGGCGGGACATAGCAGTGCCATGTGATTACATCACAATGCATGCAATTACATCACAATGTGATACTGCGCGGCCCTGGCCCTAGTGATTGGCTTACCTTGGATTAGGCAGGTGCTTTTTTATTCAGCCAGTCTGATACAGGCTTGCTAACATGCTCTGGATCAATTTATTCATTTCAGATTCCCTACTTATTGTCCAACAACCGAGAGGGAATCTGTTCATATCATAATGAGATAAGAGCAAAAAAAAAAAGCCAAATACTTTTTCACGCTCTTATAGGTAGGAGCAGATAATTGAAGAAGCCGGCGCCCCGATCGAGGGCCGCGAGATGAGTGCCCGGGGGCTCCGCCAGACACCACCCCAGCACATGAGCGCACGTGTCAGCCTCTGTGATTTGATCTAATTTGTACGTCTGCCAGGCGATCCAGAGCCTCGTGTCTGGCAGGCTGGAACTCAGAAGCCAGCTAATTGCCATGTTTAAACTAATCTGAAAAGCTCACCCCTCTCTCACTGCCAGAGAGCATTTGTTTCCCTCAGACGGCCGAGCTGGGCTTCCACTCCCCACGCAGGGCGGGCCGTCACAAAGAGCAGCGGCCCAGCGCTGGCCTCTCCCCGTGGGAGGCAGCTGACACAGAGCAGCACTGCAAATAACTTCCGTTTCTGGGGACACAGTAACACACCGTACACTCGAGTAGGTCTCTCTCTTATTGTTAAAGATACTCTCCGTGGGTCCTATCCACTGGAGAGACAGGATGCTTCCCAATATTGACTGAAACTCTGATGCGCTGTTGCAGTTTCATCCCACACAGTCGGCCTTTGATAGCTTCCCCTTCCTTACGCCCAGGCTGAACCTCTCCAACTTTACACGTTTTGCAGTGCCCGGATTTTGGTCTTTATGGATATTGTCCCTCTATATCCTGATCAAGTTCTGGTGCTGAGGCTTAAACAAGTATTCTGCTGCATGTTCATGCGTAGTACTTTATTTTGTTGTATTACGCTATCATACTTAATTCGGCACATTTTTCCAGGTGAGTTAGCAGTTAAGGCTAAGAAACCTAAAGCCACGTTTATGTCCTGTCCAACAGCAGGATACAACAGGTCTACTGTGGAGCTGCGTTTATGTTGGCGTCAGTTCTGTGCCATTCAGCTGGATGCATTATGTTGACTCTCTCTGGTTCCGTAGGAGGTTTTTTTGGATGAAGCCTCTGTTCTGGTGTGCATCACATGGAAAGCAGGAGCCCAAAATTCAGCCTTTTTGTCTCTCTGTGAAAGTATTGTTTAGTGGCTTTGAGACATTATGTTCCTCATCAGAGGTTTCGTGGGTGGCTTTAAGTATCTCCATTTTCCTTTGTGTAGCTGCAGTGCAGGTTTTAGGCTGATACCCACTGCCTGCAGCCTCACTTTTCAGCATCTCTGCTGCAGAAGATGGTTGGATTTATTTGTTCTTATGCTGCTAAGCTGTCCCTCCTGTAGCGGCTGACTGACTTCAAAACACAACGAAAAATATGGCGATACACCAAACGGAAGTTTACTAACCCTGATCCTTCATACATTACATTTATTTAGCAGAGGCTTTTGTCTAAAGTGAAGGCGCACAGATCCATCAGCCAGCCCCTGAGGCGATTACAGTGAAAAAGATATGCTTTAGAAGGGCTTTACTGCTATCTATCCATTAAACAAGCATCATTCTGGTCATGGGCACAAGTCCTAATCCACAGAGTGTCAGTATACTATCCTTATGCCTGTATGTACAACTATTATGTTTACATATGTTAATATTGAATGAAATCGCTCTAACCTCTGCATGTGTACACATAATCATCTGAACTATATAGGATATAATCTTTAAGCAGTGAGGGTCAGTTTAAACCATAAACTCCCTCCCACTTCCAACCACAAATATGTGATCTCATAAATAAGTCAACAGTAAGGATTGAGAGGGTTTAATGCTCTTGAGTCAAATGATAAGGGCAGCGTTTTGTCAATTATCGAAATGTTCTATGGACCCACGAGAGGAAACCCCTACTTTAAATGTGCCAATTAGAGGTTTCTTATAGAAGTTTCCTAGTTGCTTCTGTAAGCCTCGCTGGCGCAGACATACAGCTGTGTTTGGCTCGAAACTATAACATATGACTCACCTCCGCCATGTTAGGCAACTCGAACCCACTCAGCTCATGCACATGGATCAGACCGGTTCCAAAGTGAGGACAGGGAAGCAATGATGTTACAAACAACTATGATTAATGCTCATTTTTTTAGGGACACAAGCAGAATCCCAGCATGACTGAGGAGCAGGGTCAATTAGAGCTCCCAAGCCGAAGTTATTATGTGCTGGCGGGTTTTTATTAGAAAAACGTCTTATTTCCAGAAGCATTCGGCTTGTGATATGCAATCGCAACATGATTTTCGGGACTTGGCATGCTAATTTGCCTTTTCTTATTTTCCATCGCTGTCATTTCCTGTGGTAGCCTAGCTGATGCCACTGATGATATTATTCTACCCAGATATCCATCAATCCATTTTCAGTAACTGCTTGTCCTATTCAGGACTGTGGGAGGTTCGGAGCCTGTCCCGGATACTGCGGGTGTAAGGCAGGGAACAGCCCAGCATAGGACACCAAGTCATCGCAGGGTGCACGCACAAACACATGCACAATTTGGTAACTCCAATAAGCCTCAGCATGGTATTGGATTGTGAGTGGAAACCGGGGTACCTGGAGGAAACCCCGTGATGACACGTGGAGAACATGCAAACTCCACACACACACACACACACACACACACACAGAGTCATGGCAGAGACTCAAACCCTGGTCCCAAGGGCATGAGGCAACATTGCTGCCCCGGTACCACCATGCTGCCCTCTTCTGTCTGGATATTCACAAAAAATTTTGGTACGACACAGAAAGTGATCAATGGTTAAAAAGTTAAGATGTTCACTTTTTGATGCACTATTCACTCAGACTGGCAGATTACTGGTGATCATATAATCACAGATACAGTATTAAAAGCAAGCATGCAAAATCCAGAACTGGTAACCGTCTCTCAGATTACTTCCACCCCGAAGCTTCGGTAAATGCACTGCATGGCCAAAAATAGTAGCACACTTGAATGTTTCGTTGGACTGACTTTAGCTTTGATTATGGTGCACATTCGTCATGTCAGTTTCCAGGTGCTTAGGCAGCATCTCAGTATTTCTTTTTAATCCAGATTTGCATTCATTTCTCATCAAGATCCTCAAGATCTTGTCCTGACGATTGGTGCGTTCTGTAAAGTCTTCTTCAGCACATCTGAAAGACTTTCAGTGGGGTTAAGGTTAAGATGGCGGTCAATTCATGTGTGAAAATGATTCCTCCTGCTCCTGCTCCTGCTCCTGCTCCTGCTCCTGCTCCTGCACTTTCACAAGTGGAGCCCGATGATTCTTGGCATTCCCATCCTGGAATATGTCCATGCCATTAGGAAAGGAAAAAAATCCATTGATCGGCTAACCTGGCCATTCAGTAGATTCAGGTACTCAGCTGACTTCACTTTATTGCTGCATAACTTTGCTGAGCTATAATAATGATTCAATTACTGGCTCTTACTTGCTCATTTAAATTCAAATGGTGACCTTTTTTGGTCAATGTATTTAAATTTTAAGTTTGTTACAGAATAGTAGCCTGCTGTAAAACTAAATGCAAAAGCATGTTACTAATCTGTACATTTTTCATATGTACACAGGCAGACGTCTGCAGAAGAATCTGAATGTGGACAGGAACCATTTGAAAGCATGTAATTTGTGATCATGTGGTGCAGATTTGGGACAGGAAACAGACATGCAAACCTAACACCAGATGATACAGCAAGCTTGCCTGCACTAACCATATGGAAATCATCACGGAAACATAAAACTGTATCAAAGTACCAGAATCCATTAGCCCGGATCAAAGATATGGAGACAAGGCATGCAGGACAAAACAACAATGACTGACAGTAGGCTGCTTTAAGGATAGTTTCCAGGGATAATTACTCATAACCAATAAATGAGCATTACCACCAAGATTCAGACTCATGTACTCATGTACAATTCCTAAAGCTAGGAATTGGCTGTTCCATCTAAGGCAGCTCAGGAGGTTCAAGGAGTCACCAGCCATTTTCAGAGCCTTCTACCGCGGGAATCACAGCCAGGTTTGGTAACTGCCCTGTCCTGGACTGCAAAGCTCTGCAGAAGATGGTACGTCCAGCTGAACGCACCTGCAAGGCTGATCTGCCCCCCCTGCGGGACATTTACCTCCAAAGATGCAGGAGTATGTTTGCCAAAATCTACAGGGACACAACCCACCCATACAACAACCGTTCAGCCAGGCCGAGCTCTAGTTAGAGCTTCTGCTGTGTCAGTGAGAAGAAAGAAGGAGCTTCTACCTTCAGGCCAGCAGATTGCTTGATACCCGATGACACTAATTCACATCCCTTCCTATCTATGCGCATCACACTGTATTAGAGCTGTGCTGCACATCTTAGGCCTATTTATTTATTCTACACTATCATTATGTTTTTGTTTTATTTTTGCTTTCAATATAACTTTCTTTTCAGTATAATTCATTACTCATAAATCATCATGGCTATTTATTATCTTATGACTACCTTAAATGTCTTTCTGCTGTCACTATTTTTAAGGTGGACCATCTCACCTTTCACTGCAGCTGATGGTTTGACTCTATCCTTTGCATGTGACAAATAAAAACCCTTAAATCAAACCCTTAAATAAATTGAATGGTCACCTCCTAAATTAGGGTTTAAGGTCTTTGGCCATATTAATTATCATTTCTACTATCAACAGGCAATTTCCCAGCCATGATTTATGTTTGAGGCCAAGACGAACATAAATGACTCATTGTTGGAAGTGCAAAATCTTTTATGTTTGTTCTCTGGGTTTAATGCGATTACTGTAACTGTTACCTAAAACATCCGGCTTTGAAAGAGTCGAAAACAGGAATATTGATTGTTGTTTTCATTTACGACGAGGAAATAATCACATCATGTGCTATGCACCAAGAACTGGCTCTTTTTTAACGTTGGGTATATATTGGTGTTGATAGCTCAAACTCAGAGTTAAATTAAACTTGTAATACATGTAGTCTATTGGCTGGCTGAATTTTGTACACTGCTGGAAATTGAGAAATCCTCATTTAATCTGTGCTTATTATGGGATGTGAGGCCTGTAGAGGAGACCCTAATGCTGCAAAGTAATTATGTGGAAGTGGAGGATAAAAATAGATTTAGCACTCAACCTAAACAATGCCAGCCTGTTACATTAATCAGAAGGATTTCCAAATGCATATCCAGCTTTCTCATTGCCAAACATCTAGCAGGTGCTTTCCAGGATCACGGCCTATAATGTAAATTTAAAAACAAACATCTCCCAGACTACAGGATTTCGACAGTCTGGTCTGTCTTTGATCAGACTCTGAAGTCACACGTGCGGTAATGTCATGCTGACAGGGCAGTTTGGCAAGTGGCAAACTTGCCAGAATTACAGCTCCAGAATTACAGGCTGAGAGATGTTCAAGTTCATCTCCTCCTACTGTATGCAGGATCACTGCACTTTCCCATTGATACTGGACAACAAATTTCTAAATGGAAAAACTATTGTTGGCAGTGGGCAATTTTTCTCAATCGTCCAGATCCAGATGAGATGCCCTTTGTCTCAGTTGGTTGGCAATTGCCCAACAACATTGCCCAAAAAGTTGCCCATCGATCATCACCTTTAGTTTCAGGTTAATTAATACATTAAGTAACAGTTGCATTACTCTGTTACATTATTTATGTTCCCCAAGTAGACTGTTACCAATTGTTTTATGTAGAAAGTTACATATGTAAGGATTCAACATGAAGGAACTTACCAATTAGAACTCCAGTATTAAATGAGTGCATTTTTATTATGCTAGATTTGTGAAGCTCTTGAGTCTGCAGATCTTCCGGTGTCACCCTGGGTTTCATTGCCACATGTTTGAGGATCTGACAGCATGCACTTGACTTATCTCAGCAGGATGCCCGCTCATGGAGAGAGTGGCGACGATGCTGAATTTACCGTTTTTGTTAACTATCTGCCTGACTTCAGACGGAGGGAGACCCAAATCTTCAGGAATCATTGTGGAGCCCTATCCATGCTTATGACCTTCAATACCTCTCCTGAGCTCCTTTAAAATCTCTTCTCGCCGGGCCATCTTTGCACTTGAAAAGGTGACTAAAATTGGCTGACTGGGCAGGTCAAACTCACACCGGGATTGATTAAAACATCTGACTCCAATTACCCTCCAATTTCAAGGTCATTATCTACGAAGGTCATATACTTTCCCATCAATTACCTCGATTGTTTAACGCAGACGAAGATTGTAAACCATCAGGAATTCTCACACCTGTTTATGAAACGATGTACAGCGACAGTACTAAATACGACAAAAGGAACCAGCCGGGAAGACATTTTGCTCTGATGTGCATACACTTTATGTATCGCTACCTTACCACTGCTGAGCAGGAGGCAAGTGTGAGATTTGGTGAGTAATTACCCAACTGCGGCACTTTAGGTGTCACTGTTGGGAGATGCCTCTGTTCACCCGAAAGGCCAAACAAATACCGAGGGGAAATCTATATGTGCTCCACTTCCTGTTGCCAGGAGCCCCACAGGGCGTGGGGCGGAAGAGAGCGGGGCATTGATTGCAGCCCTGAGAGCGTTTGCCAAGTGCGAGGCAGAATGCGGGGACTTGATTCAATCCGGCTGTCCCACGGCGATGTGCTCGCTATCACCCGGGGAGCATCACTCGAGACCTTTATACAGCTCACCTCTCAGATCACGGCATCCATCCAGCCAGTGCTTTATGGAAGGGACATGGAGGTAAGACTCTCAAACAACCACAATTACCATGAAGACACAGATCCACAAAGAATTTATAATAATAATAAAAAACATTTTAGTTAACATTTTAGCTGGATGAGGGGCTAAACACACAGAGGATTTGATAATAACCAGGCAACATGCTTTCAAATACAAACACTGCGTGGTAAAAACGGTGCCGTCTTGTTTTTGAGATGTTAAACCGAGGTCCTGATTGTCTGTGGTCATAAAAGATCCCTGGACATCTTTTAAAAGAGTAGGGGTGGTACCCGGGTGTCCTGGCTAAAATTGGCGATTGGTGAATTCTCTCCTGCCCCATCACCACCTACTATGTGGTGAGCCTACTGGTGCATCATCCAGGTGGGGGCTACACAGTGGCTCCCCATTGCTTCTGTGAGGCTCTTTGGGTGTCTTGAAAAGCACTATATAAATGTAACATTCATTCATTCATTCATTCACATAAGTTCTAAGCAGCTGCATAAACTGCATTTAGGCTAACATAACATAATTCTCACAAACATTAGCACATAGTACTACTGATCTGGGCTGCGTTCCCCCATACAACTATGGAGGTTAGCATTAATGATGCATCGCACTATGTTAGTTCAAAAGTCCGAAAGTACAACCATCATACTTTGTTAGTCACTACCGCAGTTTCATCCGCATTAGTCTGACCCCCGGAGTACAACCTAGAATGCTTCCCGCACTGAGAGGATGCGCTCAAATGCCAGCTGGCCATGTACAAAACCTCATCAAATTTTCCAATATAATTTCGAAACATGACAGTTATGCTTCTTGTAGAGGAAACAACAGAACTCTTTGCCATTATATTACATTACAGCTAATAAAATCGGCACAGTCTTTAATAATTATATATTTTTTTAGTTCAATCACACCATTACACTTATACAGTAAATGGCTGATTCTGTGTTACAGCTGTAATGTGTTAGTGGCTCAGTGGAATAGGTGGATAGATACATGGGGGTCCCGTTCCAGAATCATGAGTTCGTATCCAGGCATCGGTATGTTTTATCTTTCATAAATATTTTTCATATGGCAATGAAAGCTCTCAATAATGAAAAATTGATTCAGTTTTTAGCCATTAAATTGCCCGTGTAACATTTGCTTTCCGCATGTTGTGTTCCCATGTGATACTGTACATATAGTGTGTGTGCAGCTTCGTTGTCGCGATGTGCGCAAGCGTAATAATCATACAGCATTTGTCGGCATGGCTTTGTGTGTGTGTGTTGTTTCACCTACTTTTCTATTGTTTTATTTTTTTTCTCCACATATTCCTAAGAATATACTTGGCTACGCACATGCATGCATGTAAACATCCACACCAACACACAGACATATATACACGCACATGCATATGTATAAACACACACACACACACACACACACACACATATATGTATCCATATCTATTCATGCACGCACACATATATATCAATATTTATATATGTAGATATATATATATATATTTATGTGAATATGTGTGATGTATATGTATATATTTCTGAATTCATATACGTATATATGAAACGCAGGTTTTGCGGATGACCTGTAGGTTGGCTGTGGAAACCCAGGTGCGACGACTCTTCAGCCAATCCGCCGTCGGAGTAGTATTATGATTGGGGAATTGGGGCGCTACGCCGCATACACAACAGCCCTTTATGTATGACACTGGCCACCCCAGTGCGGCTACAGTACGCTGCACAGCGCGCCAATATACTCAACATACCACGGCTACTCGCCGACCCATGATGTACGTAACACACAAGCATGCTGCACTGACCAGGGACCCACGTAAAACATGCTTTACAAACTGCATTTTCAGAGCCCTTCACATTATATGTGGTCGCTGAGCAAACGGATTTTTGAGTATGATTATTCACAGTCTTCCACCATCGAACACACAGTCACCCAAAACTATACTTCTAAGCTGTAGTTCGAACTATACAAGTTCACGACAATGTCTGCGAACATTCGTGCGAACTATGCTTTTGGGAAACACCTGTGTCATTTAACGATGGATCGTACTATGTCCGCACCATCATTACCTTTATAGTTCGAACTATGGTTTCGGGAAACACCTGCGTCGTACTTGCATAGTTCCAACTGCGTAATATACTAACATAGTTAGCAACTATGTTTTTGGGAAACACACCCCTGAACCCTTCTGCGAGTTAGAACCGCGCTGTGACTAGTCTCGCATTGCTGTACGGCTCAGATACGGCTAAGTTCCCAGATGCCAGTGGAAAAGCTCCAAAAATAAAGCTTTAGGCGGCATTTAAAGCTAATTTCGTTACTAATTTAGCTAATAAACAGCTTCGTGGAGGTGAAGGCCGGGCAGGAGAATGTATCTGTGAGTCTAAGGCCAGACGGCTGCCTAGTAATTCGCTCTAATTAGTTAAACCGGCGTTTTATGAGCAACTGGAAAGATAAATGCAGAAAATGTGATATCATCCATCCATCTTACCAAATATGAGGTTGTGGTGATACTATATTCAATAAACAGAAAGCATAACCCTTATAGGGACCATTATAATAACTGCAGGTGTCACATGTTACCATTTGATTTGACATTGTACAATTTTCAGCATGCAATTTTCAGGTTATGATTTGATTCTCGTACTCGGGGCAACATGTTCCCCTAAGACTATAAAAGTAGCACAAACTGCTATGAAATTTAAGTTCAGCTGAAATTACTCAAGGAAGGTCATAAAAAAAAGACCTTAATCCATCAGAATATAGTAATGAACCACATATTCAGACACTGTGGGGTCCCCTCCGGTTAGACCAGAATACAGAGACACATAATCTGGAAGCTAGGAAAAAGACAGTTCAGCTGCTCCCCAGCTTGCTTGGGAATGTCTGGGCAGGGTGTGGATTTGGCTGGCGGGGGGAGGGGGGGGTTGCACTGTGATTGACATTAAACTGGCCACTCAAGTCAGAGAGGAGGCGAGCATATCAATGTGCTGATTAACTGTCATTGCTGACACACCACAGCCCATGGTGCACAACAATGCAGTCCCCTGTATTTAGCCCATCTGTGACATCAGTGGGCAGCTAATTCAGCACCTGGGGAGCAGTGCTAGGGGGCGGTACCTTGCTGGTCAGGGATTCAAACCTTTCAATCACAAAAGCACCTTTAACCATTATGGCACCACTGTCTGTTGATGGCACACATATCTCATGATATTTCAAAATATTTTTTTCAAATTAGAAATTAAAATAACTACTTGTGAACCTAACCAGGATAAGTGGTGAGAAGATGGATGGATGGATGTGAATGGATGTGGATGGATGGATGACTATTAATAAGTGCCCTGGGGTGTGTGAGTAGTAACAGTAAAACATTTCAAAATAATTCCAAGGAAAATATCATGTAAATGTTAAGCCCAAAACTTCTGAAGTGTACCCCTAGTACTGGATCAACTTGAATTCCACTGCATGAGTCTGCCCATGGACAGCTTCACTATCTCACCCCCATCGTGAGTGATTAGCAGCCCACAGGTCATTGGCACCCAGCACTCGCTGCCATCATGTTGTTGCCATAGCGCAGGCACCACACTGGTACGTCGTAACATCCCCTACTACGGCAGAACCGTGGCAGAATCACCCATGCCAATCATAATCAGACTCGTGTCTGTGCCTAATATCGAGGCCGTTGATGTTCGCTGTGGGGGGGACATGCATCTCCATTAGCTACCTCCAACAAAAATAACAGAGAACTGGCTTGTATCAGATACAGGTGGACATGTCTGCACAGTTTGTGTTCCTGGCGGCATTCGACTCTCTGGCATCCCGTCTCCTCCTGAATGCTCCATATGTCACCCCACAAAAAGTACCAAAAATGTGACATGGGGGGGGGAGAATCAGAGGATAGATAAGCACATGGGCCGAGCTCCCCAAATGGAGAGGCACAGCATCGTTTAATCATTTATTTTTCCACTTGGCAGGAATTCGGTCTCGAGGCGAACATAATCTGGCCTGCGTGGCTCTGTCAGAAGGGACCAAAGCGCCTCTTGTGCTGGGACGGCAAAACCCAAATCACCACATTTACGTTCTTTGCGTTCAGATCGGCAATTCGACGTGACACAGAAACAACGGTTGAGTCTTCATCCAGTCGCTCCTGCAATGCGATACATATTGCTAAAGTGCTACATTTATTGTTATTATTTGCCTCGGAAAAAGGGATGCACATATTACCAGTGATGCATTTGGCTTTGGAGGTTTCAGCAAGAAATATAGCACTATCATGCTATAAGAATTCATCAAAATTCCCTTCACTGTTTCGTGGTTTTAAGATTCCGGTTAATGTACCTTATTGTACCATTTCTCAGCCAAGGCTTCCATTTATTTTACCTGTTCTTGTCCTTGTCTTCGAATCAGTCAACGACAATAAAGCAAGTCGCGGGACATGAATTGGTTGGCAGGTTGAAGGCCTGTGCCCTGAAACTCCATGCTATCTTCTTGTAGGGTACAAGAGCACAGTCCCTCCAGAGAATTGGACCTAGTTTTCAGTTACATGTCCAAGTCTTTGGCCCTCAGGCTACCCGCTGCCCCAAATAATTCACAATTCTCCTTTTTTCCCTTCCGTCTGGCTCTGCGGAATTCATGCCCAGTAAGGAAGTGCTCTCCGTCCAGTAAATTTTCAGAGTCAGTGTGTCACAGTAATTCGCTCTGTGCAGAAGAGAAATGCAAAACAGTAGTATCAGTGTGGACTGTTTTCTTACTGTGGGGGAGGCCCGCCTCTTTCTCACCCGCAGTGGGACTTGTCTTTGTTGTTGTTTATCGTAATATATTTATCAGTTTAAAAATTATCCATGTCTAAGTTCGTAGAGCAGCTTCTGTAATGAAGGGTAAAAATAGCCCTCCGCTGTCTTGAAGCGTATGTTCTCACATCTCCACCATCTGTAGGATACACAGCTAACCTCCTCTGGGGAAAGAGTGACTGATTCGTTATTAGAAATCTACAATAATAAGATTTTTTTCAGTTGGTCAGTGGGAAGTGCAATTATATCACAGAATAGTTCAGCCATTTTTGAACTTCGAAACTTAATCATTTTTCGTGATCAAAATGAAGGGTTATAATTAAGTGCATGACTGTCCAATTGGAATACTTTACCACAGTATTTTTCATTTTGTCCCGTAAGATGAGATTCCATTTCCTTGCTCTTATTACCTGTCGGGCACAAATTTTCCTTTCTGGATTCTGTAATGTTCTGTAATGTTCTTGAGAGGTTTTTATGGGAGAGCTAAGGAGTGCCACTTTTTTGCCCACAAGACAAAGAAGCTAAATTATTTTGGATCTCAAACATGAGGGGTCCTGCTGAAGACCAATACAAATGCATGTCCTCAGTGGAAACACACAAGGTGAGAATATCATGCGAAACCATGTTTTGTGACTCATCCATCTGATGACACCGGTGGGGCCTAAGATGTCAACTTCCAGGCAATTAATTCTCATTTTTACTACATCCAGCTTTCCATGGTTTATGCTACATAATGTACTCCAAAGAGTCTCTTCCTCAGTAGCATGTTAAGTACTTTCTAACATAAGGCTGTCATCTTCTGGCACTTTATCCACAAAGTTGATGTGTCCATGCATAAGGTTTTCTTGATTTGCTTCACTTCACTTAAATTCAGTTCAATTCAATTCAATTATTTGCATGGCACATTTTCACGTTACATTGTCTCAGAGCACATTATTCCTGCCCAAAGCCCCCAATGAGCAAGCCAGAAGCGACAGCTGCATGGAAAAACTCCCTAGAAGGAAGAGACCTTTGGAGGAACCAGACTCCAGAATGGGGAAGCCCATCTTCTAGAGGCCGGCAGAGGCAGTTGGATTTACCAGAGCCTTCTTCCTCACGGTGTGAAGTTATTGCTGTTGACACCACTGTAGTCACCCAAAGGGTACGCCCAATTGTAGCTTTTGTCCGATACCTCTACCGCTTGTCATGTGTGACCCTGTCAGGAATCGAAAACTCAGCGTAGTTCTCGGGGTTGCTGCAGCACACAAGCCTCCTTGACCACCACAAGAAAGGGGCATGACAATAATTATCAGGTATTTGCACAAATATCTAATCTGCCGTGACGACGGGGCTGGGTAACTGCACCAGGCTTGTGGCAACCACAGGGGCCCCCAGCTGGTGGCTAATCAAGCCACCCAGCTGCAGCTCTTTTCAGGACTTAGGCTTGGTGCTAAAAGCCCCAGGAAGGTGGGGAGGAGGGCAAAGAGGTGGCTAGCTGCGGGGTTTCTCTCTTTCTATAGACAGAGTCCCCCAGATGACTGCTGTCTACAAAGGGCTCACTGTCACGGACACACGGCCGTGATCTGAGCCAACTGCGACACCAAGACATTGTGCCCGCTTTGAGTAGACCTTGGTTCTTGCTGCTGTCAAAATAAAGTGCCCCACAGCAACACCCTTGGCTGTTGGTCCCTGGCCCTAGCCTCTCCCGCACCCTACCACACTACTACTCCAGTTTTGTGAATCGCACATTATACATGACTGCTTAATAAACCTCGATTACAATAAGCCATATTTTGGAATTATTAGCCATAGTGAATCTTATTTTAAAATGCCATTTAAAAATGCCTGCGATGGGTTGGTGCCCCATCCTGGGCTGTTCCCTGCCTTGTGCCTGAAGCCTCCGGGACAGGCTCTGGACCCCCCATGACCCTGAATAGAACAAGTGGTTTCAGAAACTGGAAGGATGGATAGAGAGTTGAATTGGTTGAGTGGAAGTGGATGCTGCTGTCATTTCTTCATATTTAGTAAATGTTTTAATTACATTTATGACTTTACCTGAGGGGGCATAAGTAACTTAGTAACTCGGTTACTACTCAACTAACTGTAACTGTAAGAAATATATGAACTGTCATGATTGATTAATGATGAACGAACATGGGATCAGTACTTAAAAAACACTTAGTTTCTGGTTAATGCATTAACTAAGAGTGTACCAGAATATTATTCGTGCTGCCTCAAGTAAAGTGTTACCACATTTTTGTTCTTCAAGTACTGGGGTAATTGAAGGGGATAAGAGTTATTTTTGTATATAAATTTACTGCAAAAACATTCAATGTCAGTGAACCTGCTATCTATCTTCCATGCAACAGTCCAGTACAGGGTCACCGAAATGATTCATGTTATATATTAGGATTTATTTTAATGTTATCAATGAATCAAAAGAATATTATTCTGAATGTTCAAACAGTTCAAACACTTAGCTACCAATACAGCTGGTCGGTAAGCAATCAGAAATATATCGGTTTCTTAACACCTTTCCAAATGGTGCTTCAGTTTCTCTGTACCTAAAGCCAATATAAAACCCACAAAGCATGTTTGGTCCGTATAAAGCATATTAAATAGTAAACACTTTCTATTTGCTATTACATAAGGAAATAAAACACATATGTTTTTTTCCAGTACATTGTAAATGTTTAAATTTTTCCGTCCGGCTGCAGAGACTGAACAGACTGTTCGCGTGCAAAGACTATTCTGCAAACTCGAATTGGACTTCTATCAGATATTCCTGTCCACAGTCTGGGCCCAGGCGCTATTTTCAAACAGAAATCGCCTCTTTCACACTATAAAGGGAAAATGGTGCCTTATCAGTAACCTCTTGGATGAATGAACATGCCAGCTAGGCAGATCTTACCACAACGAACTGAAAAAACATTTTCTTCTCATAAAATGAGAGCTTTGAACACACACATAACACAAACAAACATGCATGTCAGATGTCTTTAAGCAGGGGTAGACAATCTTATTGTATGGGGCACCAACCCATCACAGGGCTCACTCACGCACCATTATACATTCACACACCATTCACAACTACAGACAATTCAGTCATTTAAATTAACCTCAGCATTGTTTTTTTTACTGTGAGGGAAACCAAAAAAGACCCCCAGCTAACAGAGGGGGACATGCAAACTCCCCACACACATACAGCCATAACAGAGATTCAAACCCCAGTCCAAGAGGAGTAACCACTGCACCACCACACCACACAGCAAGAAGCACAATAACCATGAAGATTAGTCATTAGTGAACCACCTCTGTGGTCACATACTAAAAATTCATTTTGCATTTAAGATTATCTGTTGACCTCTGAAGCTAAACCAGGAATGGATCACTATGGGTCACAGAAACCCTTAAATTACTCTTTAGTTCAAGGGTATTTTTATGTCCAAATACTCACTGCCCTTAGTTTTACATTCATTTCATCAGAATTTCTTCTCTTGTTGCAGTTCTGAGGCATACTTAAAACTTCAGTAAAAGAACAAATATAATGGGACTTACATAACTATAAAGTACCTCCGTAATTTTCCACAGTTGAATATGTTAAACATAGTTTACTGCAAGCCTATCACCCTCATCTATCTGCAAATAAAAACAACACAATGATTTGATCCTGACTTTGTGGCTTTGAATATAAAATGATGAGTATTTTCAAAACAACTGAACAAAAATCAAAAATGCATTTTAGCTGCATTTAGTATCTTATTACATTCTCTTCACATACATCTAGAAAACAAATTCACATAATCGTTTTGCATAATCTTCCAGTTAAACACTCCAAGTGAACATGGATCAGGTGTTTTTTTTTTTGGTTTATTCATAATACGTTGGAAAGGCAAATTATTAGATTTCTATAAAAGACTGTAAAAGATGGCTTTCCACTTTAGTGGGCTTTGACGTAGGAGAACCTTACAAACAGATGGTAGAGCCAGCCATGTTCCATCTGTCAGCTCCAGTACGAGTGACACACTTCATAATGTGGCTGATTGAATAACATTCCTCGCGTTTCCCGCCAAATGGAGGCTGAGTGTTTGGTCTCCCACCCCCCACATTCGGTCCACAGCTGCCCATGTTTCTGGTGTGACCTCTAACGTGCCGACCTTTGAGATTCCTTGGGCACTTCGTCTTCGGTGAGTTTAGGCCACGGTAGAAACAAGCAACACCCCCCCCCCCCAGATGGATGTGTCATAGTCTGAAGAAATTCTTCCAGAAGACGGTACACGGGAGGTAATTTTAGAGTTTGGCCACTAGCAGGTTACATTATAAGTTGGTCTGCCAATAGCTGGTGGGAGGTCTCCACTCATAAGCATCTTTGATAAGGGGTTTAGAGTAGCATTTAGCGAGTGGAGGCGTCAATCTCCATTTAGACCAAACAAGGAGAAATGAAAAAGGAGCATGACATGGATGGGGGGCCCTTTTTCATCTGGACAACATTATTAAGCATCTGAAGGTCATTGTTCAAAGTCCAGCTTTGGAAGAACTGTCTGTGACAATGAACCCCCAGCTCCACAAGCACCAATGCAAGTGGCTGCCCTTCACTGCCAAGCTTGCTCTCACCTACATGTGTGTCATGAAGAGCAAGACCATAAAGTACCCCCGCTTATCTGTGTAGTCGTGGCTGAATGGTTAAGGCAATGAACTCGAAATCCATGGGTCCCTTAGCATAGGTTTGAGTCCTGCCGACTACATAACTGTGTGCTGTTATCATATAATAAAGTATCGTAAAGCTGTTATAGGATGTGAAGGCACACTTACACCCTGGTTATGAAGGTGTATTGAATGTTCTACAAATGCATATTGCACCAATGTTTCTCCTAACAGTAATTTAGTTAGGGTTCCTAATCCCTGCTACAGGTTCGTGGCCAGGATTCTACCAGGCCGTTCAGGGTTGAGTTGCCAGCCAATCCCGTATACAGTATCTAGCCAAAGGAATTATAGTATTGCAACTTTTAGATAACAATATTTTATTATGTACCCCTAATGATAGGGCCAATCAAAATTAAAAAAAGATTATAATACATATATAGGAATAAAACCACAACAGCAACATCATCAACAACAATAATCTCATTGCAGCCCAAGTAACGTGAAAAATGACGCTAAATGAAAAATCCTTCGGAGGTGGATTAGCATATAGCTAATACTTAGCTTGTCATACCAAAACGACGATAGCATCAGTTCAGTAATGCTAAATAAATGGATTTTTACATTGTACCATGGAAAACCACTGAACATCGAAGCAAAAAATACCCTTAGCCGTAGGGCACAATTTTCTGATATGCAGTTGGAGAAAATACAAAGTGTTTTCATCTGGCTAATTAGATGGGGCTGATTTTATAGCTACGGCAACAAAATGAAGCTTTCAACAAATCAGTTCTCTCATAAAACTGGCTGTCAAACTAAGCAAGGCTATGCAATCAAAGTATTTTTTGACGGCTTTTAACACATTTGGGTTGATACGGACCCCCAGCTTTGCATGTAAGTGATTTGCATGTTCTCATGGTAGAACTAGTTTGGTTGAAGTATTTTGATTGCCTCCTTTAGTCTAGAGACATGTTGGTAAATAAACTGGCGTCTCCTTATTGCTGTTGGTGTGTGACTGTGTGTGTGTATGGAGTACTGGAATCCTGTCCAGGGTGTGCCCCCCGCTTCATGGGATAAACGCCATACTTACTAAACCCCTGTACTAGATAAGTGCTTTTGGAAAATGGAAGGATAGAAGGTTTTATGATAAGGACAGAGACTGATGTTAGGTGGGACATTTTTGGAGGAGGGGGATGAAGCTAAATTAAATATTGGGGGGTACACATCACCCCTGCTCCCCCTAATTTCTATGCCTCTGGTGTACTGTACACTGTATTGGGCCCGTGGCGGTGATGTAATGTCGCAAGGCATTATGGGTATTATTTATTCCGGTCGCCATTTTTGGAGGAACCCTCTTTTGTTTGTGTTGTCTTTTCACTATGGTCGGACAGTACTTTTCTTAAGGCATCTACTGTTATGCCATGCTAACCCAGACTGACAGCTGAGCCCGCCCTTTCAGATTAATGAAAGTACAAATTTTTTATTTTAATTTTCACTGTTTACACTGAATTTGAATTCTTTTGTCCTGTGAAATATAGGAGAAGCGGTTACAGAAAATTGATGGATACATTAATAACAATATCTGTACTTCCTTATAGTTCTTGACCGACGTCGCAATGACTCACGCCTACAGTTCTGCGTGAGATTCGCGCCGCCCGGCACCCCCTCCTGTAAACATATACACGTGTTTAAAAAATAGTGTGGTGTGGAAAAGAGATTCATTCAGGCCAGATTTAATCCAGGTAGACCCATCAGCCACTTTCTGCATCCGCCAGGGTTGCCTTACCGCACGGCATTCGAAAAAAAAGTGGAAAAAAACATAGATTTAACAAGAAATAGCAGCAGTCAGTAAATGGGAGAATAGCCGGGCGTCGCGATTAGTACAAGGCATTGAGTGACTGCCCGTATATTGAATTAGACAAGCTGACACATTACCTAGTGGGCTGTCAATACTCTTACTTCCTGTGTCCTGCAGAGTAAAGGAATCGTGCAAAGAAGCGTGTTTTATCTGGTAAATAAACGCTTCCAATCTCACTGAACTGCTCACTCTCTTAGCCTGTCTGTGGAATCCGAAGAATTTTAACATGATGTCATTCTCGCCTTCACATTTTTGTCTAGGTTTCCTCATTCTTTGGATGTGTCATCCAATCATGCCGTCTGCCGTAATTGAAGTAGACACATGGAGAATATATGGATAAATGATAAATCAAGTCTGGTAAATAGATGGAAAATAAAGAAAATACGGCATATACAAAAGGCTGCCTGTCTACCTGTAGGGTCATAATCTTAAAACTAGGACAGCCATTTAAGTTAGGAGAGTGCAGGGGAAGAAATCCGACCATTTCATGAACAAGACTGTAATAGAGACGGTTTCCTTAATAAGTTTTTATATTTACGAAATAATATATTGCAGGTGTATGCAAAGTGACTTACAAGCCACCAATGTATTTGTATTTCACATTGCTGCACTGGTGTTGTAATAAATAAAAATACAGAGTCAGTATGTGTGTTTTTGACACACATACTTTTGTTCAGCTGAGACCTGTAAAAAGCTGTCCTGTTATAATAGTAGATTTGATATATTATGCTTGCCGTACCGGGTGTGTCTTCCTTCACTACGCGCCACTAGCCACGATTGCAAACAGCCGTACCGGCTGCGGTTAAACGGCTCGCGATGTCCACAGGGGGTGATGCTTTAATGATTTTCCCATTATGGAGATGATAAGTCTTCCTTCTCTCCCACATCCAAATTTCCTACCCAATGCAGATCCTGTTGCCATGCCCACCAAACCCTGCACCGTTATTCTCCATCACCTCCTTTATAAGCTGGTCATCCACGTCAGCTCTCTCCCCAAAGATAGTTCTTCACATTGCACCATCCGGCTCATTAGTACTCAGTCTGGCTGCCACCTCCCCCATTTTCGACCTCGGCGTGCCCCGGTCAGCCCCCGCACACCTACATCAGCAACGGCTCTCCACAACAAATGTCAAGATGTCATGATTCTGCTCCCCCCCCCCCCCGCCTCTCTGGCCATCATTTCATCCCAGGTCATCTCCAGTGCTCATCATTGGCCTGCTGCTCTATTCCGGCCACAAGCTGACATCTATCACACTACCTAATCTCCTCACTGAAACTCCAGCCACTCTACTATGCTGTCTTATTCTCTTTCCTTGGTTATTTGTTGGCTGCGGTTTCTTTCCTGTACAAATCATCCATCCATCAATTTATCCATCCATCCACCCCGAATCACACATTATGAACAATCCAGAAACACCACTTCATCTGGATCATGTTCGTACACTGTGAGAGCAAATCAGTCCCCAGCAACTCGAACATAGAAAGAACAGAAATCATGCAGTAACAAAGGTGGTTAGTTCAAGTTCAGGAAGTAAAAATCCAGATCAAAATGTAGTTTCAACCAACCAGTTGAGTAGTCAGTATCTATGACTCTTTGTACTCTACTGGTTGGTTGAAACAAAATTTTGGTCTAGAATTTTATTTGCTGGACCTGAACTATCCGCCTCTATGCAGTGGGAACTAAAATGCACATTCAGAATGACAGATGATACTCATCTTTCTGAAGCATTAGGATGTCGTGCATTTATGGAGCCTCCGTGTCTATTTCCCGCAATGACCTCTGAGGCCCAATCCAAACTGGCCACCTCCAGCATTATCCTCTTGTACCTGCCAGCAGACTCTGACATTATCAACCTTGAGATGTTCATAATGACATTTACCAAGCTGGGGCGTAGGCCGGGTCGAGTACTATGCTGCTCTGGTGTTAATTAATACCTTTGAGACAGGTGCTAGCAGGCGATCGGAGAAAGCCCACATCCACTGCAGTCTGGGTGACATCGGCGCTGCCTTCATTTCCTGCCTCCCATCCTCTTTATTCCCTATGATCCTCGTCTTCTCGTCCCCACTGCGGTCTGGGTGACATCGGCGCTGCCTTCATTTCCTGCCTCCCATCCTCTTTATTCCCTATGATCCTCGTCTTCTCGTCCCCACTGCGGTCTGGGTGACATCGGCGCTGCCTTCATTTCCTGCCTTCCATCCTCCTTATTTCCTATGTTCCTCGTCTTCTCGTCCCCACTGCGGTCTGGGTGACATCAGAGCTGCCTTCATTTTCTGCCTCCCATCCTCCTTATTTCCTATGTTCCTCGTCTTCTCGTCCCCACTGCGGTCTGGGTGACATCAGCGCTTCTTCATTTCCTGCCTCCCATCCTCCTTATTTCCTATGTTCCTTGTCTTCTCGTCCCCACTGCGGTCTGGGTGACATCAGCGCTGCGTTCATTTCCTGCCTCCCATCCTCCTTATTTCCTATGTTCCTTGTCTTCTCGTCCCCACTGCGGTCTGGGTGACATCAGCGCTGCCTTCATTTCCTGCCTCCCATCCTCTTTATTTCCTATGTTCCTTGTCTTCTCGTCCCCACTGCGGTCTGGGTGACATCAGCGCTACCTTCATTTCCTGCCTTCCATCCTCTTTATTTCCTATGTTCCTTGTCTTCTCGTCCCCACTGCGGTCTGGGTGACATCAGCGCTGCCTTCACTTCCTGCCTCCCATCCTCTATATTTCCTATGATCCTCGTCTTCTTGTCCCCAATGCGGTCTGGGTGACATCGGCGCTGCCTTCATTTCCTGCCTCCCATCCTCCTTATTTCCTATGTTCCTTGTCTTCTCGTCCCCACTGTTCTCTCCTAGGTGATGTCCAGAGATGCGTAATCCAGGTCCAAAGGGAAAAAATCCAGACCAGGATTTTGTTTCAAGCAACCAGTTAAGTATTAAGAGTTTCAGTCACAGAGCGCTCCACTAGTTGGTTGAAACAAAATCCTGGTTTGGATTGTTACTCTTTGGACCTGCATTACCCATCTCTAGTAGCGACTGACCGGCACTTTCAGCTCAGCTTGTCCAAGCTCGAAAATGCTCCTTGCTGTGGCTCCGGCCCCCTAAGCCCAGCACAGGCATGCCATCGTGGCCCGAGAGCCGCTAAAGACCACGGCACGTCTCCGGATGGGAGGGCGGGCGCTCCGGATGGGAGGGGGGCACGCGGCACGCGATTTCCGTAGCCACGCGCTGCAGGTTGCTATTACACCATGTCCAAAGGATTCACACTCACTGCAGGACACGCTTCACCAAGCTGTTCGCTCATACAGTACTCAAATACCACGTAGACTTCCACATCTTCATTCGGTCCGTTGGAGCTTACTGTATATTATGTATAATTATATGAACTTTGCATATTCTGTGCTATATACAGATATACATATTGTGGACTGGTGTGGACCGCTGGCTGTTATTTGGCTGCTATTGCATATGCATATGGCATCTCTCCACAGAACAGCCAGCCTCCATTCAGAACCAGGCGAAGCAGCACAGTCCGGGCGGCATATTTAATGACTGCACCTGCATTTGATCTGGTGATTATCGCTTACTCCCACATTCCATGCTCAGACTGGGCTGTAGGCCCGCTGTGGAAGCTTCTAACCTCTAGGCGATCTTCTCTCCTCTGTCTTTATAGAGGAATACCCAGACTTTGGCATCCTTGTTGAAGCCTACCGTCCACCTGCCATTCTTGGAGCACTGGATCCCATTCCTGAGCCCCAGGGGGTTTCTGCCACAGCACCAGGTGTCAGGATTCACTCCCATGGATTGAGTCCAAACAAGTTGAAGTTTCCAGCACTTTTCCTTTTTAAAGGTGCAATATAAATTTAAATGATAAATCTTGTTTAGCACCATGTATGTGAGTGTGTGTATATATATATATATATATATATATATATATAGATACACACACACACACACACACACACACACACTTTATTATATA
>JAODKM010000046.1:2815489-2844547 GCA_026780845.1 Petrocephalus sullivani | reverse complement strand
TCAATACACAGTTAGATCTACTGAAACTTAAAAGGATATAACACACGACTAAACACAAGAATAAAAAAGTAAACATACTGACAATATCTTGGGCTGGAGATTTTTGCTGGACCTGGCAACACTGAGCCGAGCTAATATTTTCATGTGCAAAACCAGATCCGCAAATTTAGGAACGTGCGAGGAAGGAACTCAAGAACCACGTAAATTGAAATGACGGGCTAAACGAAATGGGGAAAATGTACAGATGTAACACGGAGTGCGGAAGGGTTTTCCCTTGGCTAACTTGATGCGAATTAAGCAGCAGCTCTTGGTGCAGGGAGTTTCCAGAAAAGGCTGGAGCAGATAGACAGTTCTTATGTGGTGGGCAACCTGTGTAGTGTTTGTTTGTTTTTGCACTTTCTTAATTTAAATTTGCACTGTTAATTTAAAGCAAAACCTATCAACAACTCTGTTGTGAAGGGCGCTATATAAAAATAAACTGAATTGAATATCTACATTAGTCGTGAATAATTAAATAGAATTTTTTTTTTGAGTTTTTGGGGAAAAGTCGCAGACCACGCATAAGCAAAAAGAAAAACAATAACATAAAATCATAATCATATATTAATATTAGTGATAATATTTGTAAGTGTAAGTACATGCTTTATCTGTCATGCTTGCGGCAGGAGGAACGACCCTGGTATGAAGCCCCTCAAAGGGGTGTTTATTCAAGGAGTGGGGAAAAACGGGAACACAGGCCACAGGTAACAGACTACAACCGACAGGGGTAACAGGACTCAGACTAACTAATAAAGGGCAGGACATCAGGGAACAAACACAAGCCAGGTGTGCTGGCTTAACAAGGGTATAGAAACATAAGGAAAGGCTAAACAGGACTCAGGTGTGGGTAATTAAGCCACGCCTAAGGGAAACAGGGGAAAAGACACGCAGGGCGAACCCCTCGGGAGGGGGCCCAGGGGACTGGAGGACAGGACGGGCACATGGGGCCAGGACACAGGGCAGGACCAGGCACGAAAGACATGGGTGGACAGCAGACGGGCAGACCTGGGGAAGACAAAACAAAACCAGAACAAACCATACAAGACCGTAAACACGACAATAGAACAGGACAGGGACCCAGACAATGGGGAAACCAAATGACAAAGGGAGGACAGAGACGCGGGTAAGCCTGAGCCGGTGGCACTTCAAACAAGCCTGACTAGGGAGAGAGGAAGGGCAGGCAGGGAAGGACTACAAGCCAAACGGATAAGACGATTGACAGAGGCTAGGGAAGACAGGAACAGGGACACGAACACCAGGGCATACTGAGACAGGGAATCCAGGAGGACAGACAGAACAGGGGAAACCTGAGGGGAAACGAGACGAAAGGACCAGCACCGAGGTAGGCGCGGAGGCAAAGGTGGGCTCCCGGGGTTCTTTTGGCCCACTGGGCCCCATGGTCCTCGGGATTGAGGACCGTTCAGCAGTCACTGGGCCTCCGGGATTCATGGGCGGCGCAGGAACTGCAGGAACGGCGGATGCCTCAAGAACAGCCGGATCCGTGGGCATGGCGGGGACAGTGGGACCTGCAGGCATCGTGTCAGGGCTGGCCTGGACGGTGGATGCCACCTCTGGGACAGCAGGACCGGCAGGGGACTCCGCAGGGATGGCAGGACCTGGAGAACAAAGGTTGGGAACAGGACTCGCCCTTGGTGTAGGCCTGCTCCTCCGGGCATGCCCTCGTCTTCCTCTACGGGAGATGGACATCCTGGCTTTCTTCCCCCGGCCTCCCAGCTGGTCTCGTGGGCCACCCCGGGACGGAGGACAGGGGTGGTCCGAGTCCATGACCCGGTCCATGAACCCGACTCCAGGGATAACCCGGAAGGGTCCCAGTCGAGGTCTGCCGGTGGTTCTTCGTCTGGAAACCCCCCCCTTCTAGGCAAGCGGGCAGCAGAGAACCCAGTCTGTGGCAAGAAGCCACGTCGGGCCAGGACAGGCGAAGCGGCCTAGGCAGTCTCTGCAGGCGAGGCGCGGCAGGCTGAGGCATGGGACTGAGTGATAAGGCAGGCTCTGGCAAGGAGCCGGGCAACTCGGCGGGCGCAGGCGAGGAGCCAGGCGCCGAGGGAGACTCGGGAGAGGAGGAGGACAGGGACAAAACAGGCGAGGAGCCAGGCAACGTGGCGGGCCCCAGCGAGGAGGAGGACCCGGGTGACATGGAGAGTCCGGGGGAGGCGCCAGACCACAAGGAGAACCCAAGGGAGGAGTCGAGCGACCTCCCCTGGTGCGTACCAGGTGCAGCGGCGCCTTCACCTGGACCATAGGGGAGCGTGGCAACATCCTCACCTGGACTGGTCCGGAGCGCTGAGGCGCCTTCCACTGTACCGGCCAGATGCACAGACTGGACCTCGGAGAGCGCACTGGGCATGGACTGGACGCAGAGGAACGCGCTGAGCGTGTACGAGAGGGCGGGGAGCGTGCTGGCTGCGTCGGGTGACGCCTCGAGGAGCGCACTGGCTGCGTTGGGTGACGCCTCGGGGAGCGCACTGGCTGCGTTGGGTGACGCCTTGGGAAGAGCGCTGGCCGCGTTGGGTGCGGCAGCACCTGGACCGGCCTGGAGCGTGGCGGCGCCCTCACCTGCACCAGCCTGGAGCGCGCTGGGCGTGGAAGAGACACCTGGGAGCGCCTCGGGCGTGTCGGGCGAACGCCTCTGGGTGCACCGGCGGCACCCCTGGGTGCACACAGGGCGCGGACAGGAAGTTGAGAGGCGCACTAGGCGCAGATGGGAAGCAGAGGAGCGCACTGGGTGAAGACGGGAAGCCGAGGAGCGCAATGGGCACAGACGGGAAGCCGATGAGCAGATGTCGAAGAGCACGCTGGGTGGCGCATCTGGAAGATCACCGGGCACGTTGGTGTCCTCACTTTGGCCGGCCAGGGGCACACCGGCAATCCCTGGTGGCATACTGGGCGCAGGCAACTCGGGAGCACGAGGTGCAGCGGCTTCCTCACCTGGACTGGACTGAAGGGTGACGAGACCCTCACCAGGACAGATCGGGGGCGTAGCAGCGCCGTTTTCTAGATCAGCCAGGGGTCCGATGGCGATCTCCGGCGGGGCGGAGCCAAACGGCGGAGTACAGCGGGGCGGCACTTCTGGTAGCGAGCCGATCCGGGGCGTAGTGTCGTTCCCTGTCCCAGTCAGCGGCAGCACCAGGAGAGTCCTGCCCTCAGTCTTCCGGACTTCTCTCTCCACATCCTCCACAGACCTGGCTCCTACCCAAGCCGGGCGCGTTCCCCAGACAGGGTAAGAGGCCAGCGGTGGCCGCATGGTGGTGCCAGATGCATGCTCGTGTCTCCGCCAGGAGATAGGGTCCATGAACCCATCTTCCGCTGGCAGCGGCGTCTCGGCGGACGAAGCGGAGTCTCGGAAAAGACGCGAGGGGGGTTGGCGTGACAATATCTTTAATATTAAAAGTTTTGGCTTGGGTAGGGTTATCCCCTAAGGCAGGGGTGCCCAATCTTACGAGCAAAGGGCCGGTGTGTATGTAGGTTTTTGGGATCGCCTTTAGATCAGCTGTTCGAACCCAGGTGTGAGGACTCTTTGGCCAATCTGTCCTCTAATTAGTGATCTAATTAGGGAGTTGCAGCAAAAACCCGCATACACACCGGCCCTTTGCAGATAAGATTGGGCACCCCTGCCCTAAGGGAAGCACTTTGGAGCCAGTGCTCACATTCAGTAAAACAGAAGTAGAACTGTTTTTACATAACTTCAACACAATGCCATACAATAGATGAATCACCCTCTTTATCTCGGCTACCAGCCTAACTCGCTTATCATCTCTCTTTGTAACTGTGGAATCTGGCATTTCTTGCAGTAACTTTTCTTTTGTGCCTTTTAACAGTCCAAAACGCATTCCAGTGCAGGAGGATGGTCTGTATTTTACATTAAAAGGTCTAAATAGGAAATGACATAGCAATTTGGCATGCAATTGTACAGTTCAGAACTGTTTGTTTAGAAAATAGTAATAAACACTTTTTATGGGTTGAGGTTAGGATGACTACTAATCCATGTCCAGGAGGACACTTTGAGCTACTTAAGGTTTTACAAACTACTTTACAACTGAAAGTCCCCTGTCCTTGGCCAAATATTTAAGTTTTTCTTGTGCTTTGCCTGGTTTGTTTCCTTGATTGAATAACTCATCCAGCTGTTTCTCATTAATACTAGTGATTATAGGATGATTACAGGAGACTGACCGATTAGCACACAGCAAGAATTCATTTTTTTTAAGTGAATTCCAGGTCTCCCCCTACCCCCAACATGGATTAGGTGGTCACTCCGGTTTGGGGTGCACAAGTATGTACAAATTTGTAATATTCTTCATCCGAATTTTCTGCTGCTAACTCTTGCAAAGGGGTTACTGTGTGTTGATGTTTTTTTGTGTCCCCGCAATTTACCGTTACGGCCACATAAAGGGAATGTCTGTGTGATAACATTTGCTGTTAAGGTTTGAACTTTGTGTGCCCTGGATGCAGCATTCTTGTCTTTTACTAGTCACATACCTGTTTCAGTGATGAACTGCAGCACTTGTGGTTGTTTTTAGGGGTAGTAACAGATGTTTTATACTTGTGCTACAATAGTGAAGGTGATTAATCGTCATTATTGACCACAGCACGCAACAATGAAATGTGTCCTCTGCATTTAACCCATGTGACATCGTGGCACAGCTATATAAGCACCCGGGGAGCAGTGCTTGGGGACGGTACCTTGCTCAGGGTACCTCAGTGGTCCTTGCAGGTTGGGGACTCGAACCGGCAATCTTTTGACTACATGGTTGTGTCCCTAACCACTACACCACCTGCCTTCTCCAAGCAATCGTCTGTAGCAAAAGTGCTATGTGCAAAAATGCATACAGCGCTGTTTTTTAAATTTATAAAAGCTTTATTTTACTTTGTTCATGAAGACGGTCAATGCTATTTTAATAATTGAAATGAACATAAAACCCTGAAGCAAAACTTTTCCTGTCAATTAGGTGATCATGCATTATTAAGTGGCTGCAACTTAATATATGCAGCACACTATCTGGGTTTGTAAGCATTAGGATGTCTCCGACGCATTACCTTAAGTAATTTTCAACACAGTGTGATTGTTGGTGCCAGACATGGAGGTTCCTGGTTCTCTGAACCACCCACCCTCCTGGGATTTTCATACACTGTAGTGTTCAGAGTTTCCTGGGAATTACAGTATGTAAAAAAAGAACAGTGAATGGAATTTCTGTGAATATGAATACCTTAATAAGATTAACACCGTATTGTCATTGTATCAAAAATACAACGAAATTTCTTTGGTAGCCCCCATCTTACAATTAATGAGAGTGATCAAAATGTTAATACTAAAGATATGTCCACAAGGGCAAAAATAACAGAGCAGTACAGGAATAGTGAGCTTCCTCGAATAGGCTTCCCACAAGAGTGCAAAAATAGAGCCTGGAACTCCAGTTTCCCCCTATAATCCAAAAACATGCTGAGATTAATTGGAGTTGAATGGTGTGTGAGCAGGCTCGGCTCCAGCTCTCAGTAACAGGGTGGGCCAGGAAGATTTTTTTTTTTGGGGGGGGGGATTTGTCAGGCCCACCCTGGCCCCCCGTGAAGCCGGGCCCGTTTGTGAGTATGCTTTGCGATGGGTTGGTGCCCTGCAATTGGATGAGGCCCCATCCCAGGCTGTTCCCTGCCTTGTGTCCGTAGCCTCCAGGATAAGCTTCGGATGCCTCGTGAGCCTGAACAGGACAAGCGGTTACAGAAAGTGGATGGATGGATGGGTTTCCGAAATATAATATGTCGTCGCCAGATGGCGCTTTTTGACTTATTACGCCCACTCCCTTTGTGAAATCCACGCGGTTATTATTTTTTTCTGAAATTTTTCTGTTTTCTGTTCTTCACACAACTGTCCTCCTATTTGTCTTATTTTCACACTTATACTAAAGGGACTTGTAGAAAAATCACTCACACCTACTGTGACAAGATAAGACAAGAAGCATGGTTCAAAATCACAGACAATGGAAATATAACGAATCCGCAGGGTAGTCGGAGGGGCAGCACTCGACAGCCCCACCCACCCCCAACACGTAAAATTATGCATAAGACTGAGCGGGAACAGGGGTGCAAAGTAACGCTTTGCTGGGGCGGGGGTATGGGGGGAGGAGTATTTCTATTTATCCTGCTTTTACGGAAAATAGTAAAATACTCATTGTCCATTCCTCCTCGTCTCCCATTCTGGGCTGCGTTTCCCCAAAAGCATATTGCTACCTACGTTAGCAACATACATAGTTTTATCATGCAACTGAATGGGTCAAACTATGTTAGTTGGTAACGGGTGCTTTTGGGAAACGCAGCCCTGGATGACCGACGACGAAAAGAGGACACTATAGTCTCACTCTGGTATTTCTCTGGGACACGCAGTCATGATGCCGCTTTCTTTTTAGCAAACAGGTGGAAAATTGAAATTGCGAGCAGATCTTGGAATTACAGCTGAACGGAGAAGCTTGTAAAGCTGTTCCTCTTAGAAGCGCGTACATGCATGCTTCATCATTATTGGCCATTATACAAATTCAGGTATAATAAAGTATTATAAATTGTAAGGTACGTATGCTCCGTGCCGACAGCCTGCTCCCCTGCCCTGACATCGGTATCCGATGCGGACATTCATTACAGGGACATTTTGCCCACGCTGAACTCCTCTGAATGTTGCGTTTTCAGCGAACTATTTTAGCGATTACAGCGGCCATTTCTTTAATTTATACAATTTGTCCGTGGGCTCTCACAATTAACACTCAGTTGCGGTTTAATTGAAAACGTTACATGCAGTCTTATTTCACCTTTGGTTACTTTAAATTTATTTAACAAGTGGATTTAAAATTAAGATTGAATTCTAATGCATGGTTGTTATTGTAGGCTGGATTTTTGGTAATTTCCCTGTAAGGCAGGAAACGTGTGAAATATTACCACTTCAGGTAGCTGTTTTTATTAACCCCAGTTATTATTACTAGAGGTAAAATGCTCAATATGATCTCAGAAAAATGATTCTTTTAAAAAAGTTAATAGTTAATAATCAAATGATCGCAGGAATCTCTGTATTTGCGGACTTGTGCCGCGTCGTACGTGTAATTGTATAAATGCGATTCTATAGCTTGTAATTGCATAAATGCGATTCTATAGCTTGTAATTGTTTAAGCTTTTCGGGCAGCCGGCTGGCGGTTCCTCTTTTCTGTGGTAATTTCTCTGTCTCACGGAGCTTCTGCTCTGGCCCTGTTACCAAGTCTTATTTATGCTTTGAGTCTGAATCGGGGCGGGGTGGGGGGATCCCAGCCGGGCGCGGGGGAGACTTGACTTGGAACCCAGCAAACAATTTTCGGCTCGGCGAACGTTCGCTGAGCGGTGCGGGAACGTTCCGCAGATTACTTAAGCGAACGTTCCGCTAATGTAATTCAGGAAAGTTTTCTGAACGTTCCCGGAATGTTCGTTTTTGAGAACCTGTACGGTTCGCGATTCCTAGGACCTTCACCAAAGTTCGCGGTAATTATATAAAATGTGGCATCGCCTATACGAGTTTTTCGCATTATTCTTTATATCTTACCGGGTTTCCTCTAAGCGCAGCAATTACTGGACATGCAGTGTCTCTTTCATGGTCTGCCCTGCTCTGCTGCCAGTACAGCAACCACATATTATTCAAAGTACGGTCCGTGTAACGTTTCGGTTCAATTTTACAAGCATAGGCGGACATTTGGAGTTCAAATATTGGAGTGATTCTCTCCCCAGTTCCCAACGAGGATTGCTAAGACACCGAACCAGCCTATCACAATTACCGAAAGTCCCAAAATAATCCCAAAAATATACAAATGTAAAACAATTTATAACGAATTATCAGAACTATATAACTGAATATCAGAAACACAAATTAAACATTTCACTTAGCTTGTTCAAATGTATTTTTTATTATAACTTTAATATAATAATACATTTTAAGTGGTCACTCATGTATCACTAAATGTAAGTGCAGAAAACATTACGTTGAAGTTCATTGCTCCTAGTTAATCAGAATTTCGGGGTACTACATGTAATTCTCTCACAAATCCTGTCAGGTTAGCTTAGCTAGCTTCCGTCGAAAATTAAATACGTGAATCAAATATTTTTTAAAAATCTTAGAGTTCTGTCAGATTAGTGCGTGTAATGGTAAAAAAGCTGAATTTTACATGAAATCTTCTCAGAAATCATTTCATACAATGCAGACATTTTATACAACATTTACCTCACCCGTCTCTACTTCGTCTTTTTCAGCGTTTTTCAAATCTGTCTGTTATGCGGTTAAGACGCGCGTTAATTCTGTATCAGTCAGGGACCAATCGATTAAGTTCGTGAGTCAAGTACTGATGGAAGACCCGGATGTGCTCTCGTTTATTGGAGTTCATCGAGTACACATTGGAGACAGTTGACTTAATGGGCAGTCACATAGAATGCATTTCACAGAAGTTTTGGATAGAAATGGAAAAGCGGACCTGACACATCAGTCGGGCTGATATAAACAAAAACATAATACCAACCGTACCCTTATTTGAATTTAAAAATATTTATTACATTTTTAATATTCTTATGCTACATATGTAACCTATAAGAGAACCTTCAGGGAACATGCCCTAAAGGTTATTTTATGGTTCTATAAAAATAACCTCAAGGTAATGTTCACAGAACGTTCGTAAAAGGATACAAAAACGTAACCTTAATGGAGCCTTCGGGGAACGTTCCGTAAAGGTTCTCAGAAGGTTCCTCATAATGTGACCTTCAGAGAACCTTTAGGGAACATTTCCTGAACGTTCTGTGTGAGCTGGGTACTTAGCTCCTCAGTCTTTTTGTCCACATACATATAGCCACTCCAGCGGCCAATCAGAGGAAAGGGGCGGGGTCATTCATTAGAAACCCAGTGAGGATGCCAACACCTTATGTAAGAAAAGGAAAAAAATGCCACACTACGCTAGATGTTTATTTTTCTAACATTTTCGTGTCTTCCAAGTGCCAGTTACAAGAAGCAAAGACAAAAGGGGTGACTAAGTAAGTTATGTGTCTTGAACTTTTGAAATACACCTGCCTCATTCACCAGAACTGCAGAGTACTGTCACCACCCAGGGCAACCGCTGTCCAGTGTGAGAGCTAGGCATGGCACAGCCTGGCATGCGAGATGGAAGCAGGGACAGCATGCCGCGGCCTAACGGAGCCAACACAGGCAGTGACATTTAATTAGAGGTCGGGAAGCACTAATGTAGGAGAATTAAACACCACCAAACTGCCTCAAAAGCACCAAGTCATTTCCAGACATTACTTATGGGAATTATTTAAATTTAACTGTCATGCTTACTGCTTCAGCTGCAGATGACTTTGGCGGTGAGTTACCGTCCCCGGAAAAGTGGTTCTGTGAGGCAATGATTTCCTTTGTCTTGTTAGTATTGTGACGTAATAATGGATCGCCACACACCATTGTCAAGTGCCTTGGGGTGACTCTGTTGGGAAAGGCGCTGTATAACAATTAACTGAATTGAATTGTATTCAATCACACAATAATTAGCATCTCATCCAAGGTGTCCTCCAGCCTTGTGCCCTGTGTGCATTGGACCAGCTACAGCCCCCTGTCCCCCCAACCCTGACCAAAGATGGATGGATGAATGGATGGAGGCTCATAAGAGCATTTGTCTTACCAAGGTGTGGAAAATTCCCCGAATGTATTTCAAAGGCAGTCGGCTCCTCCCTCACTGAGAGAATTAGCCATACGTCATGGCAAATGACTCGAAATGGCACCACAGAAGAGGAGAGAAGGGGAGGCTTCCCTGACACAGACAGCCATCACTCCCCAGCAAATTCTGCTGTTACAAGGTTGCTTCAAATATTCCGGTGATATTTATGGATATTATCATTTTGTGTGGTCTAACTGCTCTGCCTGCATGAAGGCCAGACCTCCAACTGGGGGTGGTGGGGGGGGGTGGGGGTTGAGGAGTTGAGAGAGACCGGAGTAAAGCCGATTAGCTACGCCACTGGTTTCAGCAGTTTCGGCATGTTACACAAGTTAGGATCTTTCCTATGCAAGCCAGTTGGAGAAGATTACTTCTCCCTCTCTGATTCCAGAAAAGAAAAATCGGCCACCTGCCATTCATCAAGGTGAAATTCATCTAGAAATGTTTTGAAAATGGAACAAAAACTGCATACAGGCAGTTCTTAACCGACATATGTGAGGATTTATGGAACAGATTAAGCTGCGTTTTACCTAGGTCAGATACAATTTTGTAGTAAACGAAAATACATGAAATAAATGAAAAGATAAAGTGCAAATTTACTTACAGGTGTATGTTGTCTTTTTGGGTTAGTGCTTCTGTAAACTTTGTATATCACAACTGTAACCGCATTATTAGTATGCATATTCACTCTGATTACATTCCTATATGGTCTATATGGAGATATTGTGCCCCCAACCCAGACTTAATTATGCTACAGATCAACCTAATCCTTCAACATAAGTAACCGAGCAAAGTACAAGACTTTTGGCATTTTTCGTTTTTTGATTGCAGTCACAGATTTTTATAAAATTGATTTTCCCCTTGTGGAGACCAAATTAATGGTCACCTGAGCGTCAAAATAACAGGTTTTTATCACATCGTGGAGACATCTGGTCATCTCAGAGTAATATATACATAACTTACAAGTGAACTGTGAGTGATTTAGTGACCCCACCTCACTTGACCACATACATTTGGGCCGACACATCCCAAAGTATTTGAACATCGATAAACACCGCACAGGGAGACAAGAGCTGAACCCCCATCCCGGGCAGTGAGACGTAAGAGCGTAACCTCCTCAGCCATGGAGATCCACATACCACTTAATATAATTTCCTACACCAGCGCTGTGCATATTTTTAAGAATGCAGCGTAGCAGCAGGTGGGCTGAATTTGAATTGGCCTCCGATGAAATCAGGCTGGACGAGAAATGCTAAATCTGGGCGCCGTGCGAGACTCAGAAGCCAGGTGTCTGTGCAAGACGCTGCATGCAGGAAGTATGTACGGCTGACACAGTGAGATCACTTTAACGGCGCCAAGAGTTCATGTCCTACGATTTATCCCGACTGGCCAGGAACGCCCACAGGGAAGGGGGTGAGGGGGTGGGGGTGGTCAAGCAGGCAGGAAGAGGTGAAAAATGAGGGTGCTGAAGCTCCTAGGTAAGTGCTCAGGGGACCTTTGACTCTCAAACGAACTTTATTTATAAAGTACACTTCAAGACGCAAAGCTGGCGTCAAAGTGCTTTACAGGAAAAAGAAAGAAAGAAAAACACATAAAAACCAAAATAACCATATAAGACAACTTTGCAAACTTGCAAAAGGTTTTCTGCTTGTAGAAGGCAGGGCTAACATGCAGCGGTAGCTTGTTCCACCGCCAAAGGCGTGATCCCCCCTAATCTGAAGCCTAGAGAATGTACTCCTGTGTGCCATCCCAGCTGTCGGAAAGGCAGTTTTCCATATGATCCAGGAATCCCAAGTGTGTCTGTGTTTGGTGGCGCTGTTTGGAGCAAGCTGAGCAATCAATGTTTAGATTAGATTACTAGATGAATCGATTGATAAATGAATAGATAGTAAACAGTGACAATAAATGATACTGAACAAACAGTATCTTAGTGAAGAAGGGCAGAGAACGTTTTGCATGGAATCCCATAGCAATGGCTCAGAAATGAATAGGGTTGCAGGTGTCCTTAGGTTAGCTCCATCCTTCCATCCATCCATCCATCCATCCGCAATCTGCTTGTATCCGCAATCTCATTCTTTCAATCTCTACCCAGAGCTCATGACCATAGGTGAGGATAGGAACGTAGATCGACTGATGAATTGAGAGCTTCGCTTTCTGGGTCAGCTCCCTCTTCACTAAAACAGACCCGAACTGCATCTGCATTACTGTAGACGCTGCCCGGATCAGTCTGCCGATCTCTCGCTCCCTTCTTCCCTCACTCGTGAGCAAGACCCTGAGATACTTAAACTCCTCTCCTTGGGGCAGAAACTCATCCCCCACCAGGAGAGGGCAGTCCACCCTTCAACCCATTAGACAGACAGTCAATGGCATTCAGATCCAAGAAGGCAGGCAATGGGAAACCAGGCCATGGATCAGAGGGAATCTGCAAAATTTTGTATTTAGCTTGGGGAAAAAGGTTTATGGGAAAAAATTAAACTTGCCACATGTTTATAAATGTCAGATAAAATAAAAAATGCTAAATAAATTTCACGCAGCAATGATTCACAATGTTCCCATTTCAATGCTCGTCTCCTGGTTATTTTATTTTTTTCTGGTAGTTTCACTCGATTGCAGGGAAAGGTAAGTGCGCACAGTGTAATGCACCCTGTGACCTTTCTTGTTATCCGGAGCGCATTTGCATGCTGCGAAACATCATTTGTAAATTTTCAGGTCTGTTTGTAATTGCCTTGAAATTTGCTATTTATATGATTGCGGAACTGGTGAATGTCAGATCAAGTAAATAGCACGTAAAATTTTGCATCAAATGTCTGATTGCAAATTACAATGTATGTATGTAGACGGTAAACTGACACTTATTTTAATACAGCGTTAAGACAAGGAGAATGGAACTCGATATTAAATCGTGCACGGCGAATAGTACTGCTTAATTTGTACCGAAGGATGGAAAATGTACATGTTTACTCATTTTCTGGACAGTCAATTTGAATTTTAATTGAGTTTGATTCGCTGGTACAAAGGTTCCTAAACCGTGACATTTCAGAGATGGTTCCTGCTTGAAGCACTTTCGGGAAGCCTGGAGAATTCTGGATTAAGTCTGTGGAGCACTGATGTCCACCTGATGCACGCAGAGGGCGCATACTTCTGTGTCGTTATGCATGCGAGTAGCTGTTTGCATGATGGCTGGATTCTGGCAGAACATATAGCCCCAAGAAATAACAGAATCCAACAACAAAGACGACTGTGTTTTTCTTTTTTCTTTTCTTTTTTCTTTTCTTTAAGACTGTTTGCTTGAAAGTCGTATTATCTGGAGAAAAAAAAAAAATTCTTTTGTCGGTTCCTTTGTGGTGGGAACGTGATCTGACCTCTATCGACCCAACTTCCAAGTGTGCTCTGTGACTCAGACCTACACTGCTCCTGTACCCATGACTACCAGTACAAACAAAGGGGCATCTTTGCCACTGCTCTGTGTTAAACTGCATAGAAATATGCAACAGTCCACTGTATTCTGTGACTGAGACTATTTACACTCAACTGGTTGTTTGAAAAAACATCTCGGTCTGGATTCTTACTTTCTGGACCTGAACTATTCAGCTCTGGGTATACCTCTGGAATAGCTCTACTGACCTAATGCCACTACATGCTCCCTGAATGCCCTTAATGTTGCACCTTCTACTGATTTGATCAGCTGTCCTATCAGGTTCACTCTTTCTTGGGAAGATGCCATGTAGATCTAGCTTCAATCCTGCTTACCCCTGTACCTGCCCATTCACAGGAAGCTCAGCCCAGCTGCACTTATGCCCAGACAACTGCATCCCTGCCCCCAGATTCCACAGAGGAAGCCTGTCCAGCTGTGCCCATTGTGCAACATTGCTCCTCTAAAGCCTTCCATGGCTTACCCGTGACACCCGTCCTCAGAGCAGGGGCTCTCCTTACCCATGTTTTTCCCCTTGCCACTCTCCATAAGCAGCAGCTTTCCACTTCATTTACCCCCCCCCGACAAAGTAGCCCCCTTGTTAAGGTGGGTGGGGACAACCACAGGACTAACTATATCGTATCAATGGTTTACCATTGGTTTTAAATCAGTGAGTGACAAGGAAGGGGGAATTTTATGAGCCAATCAGCTTTTATCTGGGGCTATTGTCCCTGTGGCCCCACCCATGTATATACCCCTAACAATTCCTTGGGGCTTCCATTTGCTCCATGATGCATCTCCTCCTCTCCTCCTGTGACCCATGTCATGTGATCAAGTCAACATCCTCCTGGAAGCACAAATGAGTCAAATCATCCACAGAAAAGGTAAAACACTTGTACTGTATTTACCCTACATTATTTGTTGACATTTTAAAATGTATGAAATTGCGGCCGTTACTAGAAAAACAGACAAAAAGAAATTATATTGCATCTTTGAGATATCAAACTGAAATTGCCTGTAGGCTACGTGTTGTGTCCCAATTTCAGAAATGCTAATGATGCAGATTGTGACAGTGATGGTTCAGATTATGAAGAAGCATGTGATTTCGAGCATTAGCCTCCAGGCTGCTAAAAGCAGAATGTTTTGTTGCTAATGATTCACCCCAGCTACCCAAAGAAGACGATTTAGAAAGAGCAGAATGTCCCGCAGCGTCAGAATTGTTGAACGATGGTCAACAATGCTATTAATATTGCTGAACCATTTACATTAAATTGAGGTTATGGAAAGTTAAAAATAGAGGAAATTTAAAAAATTTATAAATATATTATAATTATAGCTAAACTGCCAATTTAGGGAAAAAAAATGGTTTACGACCCAGATAACGACGCCGTATTCTCAAGTCTGACAATCACTTATTTTTACTATTATCTTTTCATTAAATTTTATTATTATTTTATCCACGTTATTTTATTCCAACATTTATCGGAACTGGTTTAATTGTTCAGCACTTTGGTCAACCCTGGTTGTTGTAAAAGTGCTTTATAAATAAATTTGACCTTGATCTTGATTGCTTTCCATCCTTCAATCCCAGATCACTAAGAGACCTCACACTAGGAAGTCAACTCTCCATGCTGTTCAGACAGGATCCTCACTCTACATGCCTCATGGTAAGCCTTGAACCTTTTCTTCTGATAATGGGATATGACCACATCACAACTCTGGTCTTCAGATGAGGCTATCTATCACACTCCACGGAATACCTGGCCAACCCCCTTTAAAACCCAGCTCTCCCTCATACTCGGAGAGCGGTATTGCTGATTTACATGTCACTTAGTGTGCATTTTCCTGTGTCCTTCTTCAGCTCTGACCTACCCTGCCTTCAGGAATACAATCCTGCCATGCCACATAACCTTCTCCCTAGATCCTTCCCGCTGTTCTCTCCTGTGTCCCGGGTCTGTGTAGGATGGATTACCCCGGCACCTGACCCTTCTGGCTATGTGACCATGTTGACGAGAACCACCATTTGATTTCAGTTCCGTTTGCCTGTTTCCATAATAAACAGTCAGTGTACCACATTTGCTATAATCCACTAACACTAGTCACTGACTTCAAGAAAAACTCCAGGGGCAACGCCGAATTTCTGGCAGAGAATGGGAAACCGTTAGAGAGTGTGACTTTAGTATAGCAACTGGGTATTATGAGTGCTTCTTGTGGTCTCCACGCAAAGGAGGAGCAAGCTCAGGCGTCAGAGCAAGGCACACATTGGTGGTTTAACAAAATACCACATACACATGGAAAAGCTCAGGACTGATAAAGGTGTTAAGATGCCTTATGTAGATTTGCTTTGCTTGTTTTCTGCACGGCCGTTGAGTTCCTAGTGCGCAAAGCTTTCCTGCTGGCTTTGTTGGGCCTGGTGATGGACCTTAGTAATTCGGTTAATCGCAGCCCTTACATATTTTATAGAAAGCAGAGTGTTTTTTTTCTCAAATTTCTTATACAGTACTTAAGGCATTTTTAAATGAAAAATCTCTGGTATCTCATCATTGAGTAGAACTCCAAAGGTTCCCCGTACTGTATGTGTATGGTCAAAATGATTTTTTTTTCTTTTTAATCTGAGACAACAGATCAAATTAATGAATTTTAGTTCTAAGAATTTCACTTTGACCTTTTTTTTTTTTCTTTTCAATCTGAGACAACAGATCAAATTAACAAATTTTAGTTCTAAGATTTTCACTTTGACCTTTACATCCCTAGATTACCAGTAAAAGATTCAGTTCTGCTCATGGGCTCATGGTAACCTTCACAAATTAACACGGTGGTATGCAATTACTGACGTCAAGCAAGAGTGAGGTCATGACCTGCACACAGGACCCACAATGTCTTCTAAGCATACGGTTTGCTGTGGGGTCACATTTATCGGATCATGTGCTGGTGAGGAGCAAACCCGCCACATAATGTCATATGTGGATAGACAATGATGGAATATAACTTAACACAGAACCCCAGCTTCAGATGAACTGTGCAGGAAGACAATAATAATGGCACTTTATTGATCCCCAGGGGGAAATCCCCGTCTCGCCTACCCCGTCTTGCTCTCCATGACATACAGACACATATATACAGGTGAAACCAAGCTTGACAGAAAGGGGCAGCCATCTGCATGGTGCTTGTGAAGCTGGGGGCTAAGGGCCTTGCGCAAGGGCCCGCAGAGATGTGACTATTCTGCTTGACCCGGCCAGGGCTTCACCCAGTAACCTCCTGATCACCGGCACAGAGACTTAGCCTGCTGAGCTACATGCAGGCCCAAAGCATCAAAAAAGGTTGGCATAAGCATGCAGATGCTACAAAACTATGTACAGGCAACATCTGTCCATCGCCTATGCTGCCTGCAGTGCAGAGAAAAAGCTAAAGAAAGCAGCCAATCAGCATTATGACCGGATAGCTTTCCCCACGCAGAGAAACACTAAGTAACTTCAATGGGCTTTATTAAAAAGCCAAGACTCGTTGCAATGTGTCTCTAGTCCAATTCACGGAGGAGATATTAACGAGCTCACTCCAGTGGAACAGTGCAATAAAAAAGCATATTAAAATCATGCTAAAGACAATATAACGGCGAATCACAGAGCATCCTTTGATGCTAACTAGCTCTTGGGTGATGATGTTCAATTAAGTCTAATTCAATTGATTTTCTTTTTGCCCGGTACATTGCTAGGACTGTCTGTTCACATCAGTTTGTGAAGGGATGATGAGACAGTCCAAGAAGACTCAAAACAATCATGTGACGGTGATGACACCAAAACAATCATGTGACAGTGACGACATCCACAGACCAAACGAACTGATGAGACACGATCCCAAAAAATTGAATCTGAGCATGGAGGCAATAAAGATAACTGGGCGTGACTCGGCTTTGCTTGAGCACACAATCAATCTCAGAGCGGCCTCTGCCAAGGCATCAAGGCTAAAAAAAGTGCACCACAGCCGTCACTTTCTGGTTTTGGTGTGATGCTGGTGCCATGAGCCCTTGCATTTAATCAATCGGCCGGATCTGGCCACTTTACACACTCTTGGACACAACAGACTTATGTAATGGGGTTCAGGTAAAGAGATTAAAGTTATAAGCAAATTTATGCAGCCAACCCCTCCAAGTCAATCCCGCTGTTAAGCTCTCAAGATCCACGATCCCTTTTCTATATTTTGGAAAAAGCTGAGTTTGTATTGTACCTGCTGTCCCAATAAACACCGTGCCCCCAAGTTGTGCATTTGTTTTTTTTTGGGATGGGGGCGGGGCCTCATTCCACTTCTTCTTTTCTTTTTCGCTTTATATCCTGCCCCCCTCGTCGGCTGGGCACCTAAGCTTCGGTTCCAATGGTGGTGTTGTTGGTGTGTTGGGGGGGGGGGGGGGGAGAGTGCAAACCAGGTTTTTGTGGCTTCTGCAGTCTAAACAATGCAGTTACAGCTAGGAAAAACAAAGACATTACACAACCTAATAATAATAATAACAATAATAATAATAATAATGTGAGCCTTTTCACAACTCATATTTCCAAGATCAACTTCACAAAATAGTGGCAGAAATGTCTGCAGATATTTGGAAACTATGTAGAAAAATTAACACCCATCCATTTTCTGAAAATGCTCATCCTACTCAGGGTCATGGGGGAACTGGAGCCTATACTGGAGGCAGGGAGCAACCCAGGATGGGGCATCAACCCATTACACAGAATGTTTTTGTACTGTGGGAATGAAAACATGTGGAGAACATGCAAATTCCACCCAGATGGAGCCATGGAGGAGAATTGAATCCATGTCACACAGGTGCGAGGCAACAGTGCCGACCACTGCACCATTGTGCCACCCCGTTAAAAAAAAAAAAAACATGCAGAAGTTCTCTCCCATAAGCCAGAAAGCACCATACAGTTTCTCAGTCATCCTCATACGTGTCTGGGAGCCTGACGGGAAACGCCCAGACTTTCTACAGGGAGCCAGTCCTCTGAATGACAGCTTTTTGCTAGACAATGCTTTGCATCCAGGCCAAAATTCCTGGTTTTGTCAGATCACGAAATCTGTTCCAACACAGCACCAGAATCCAAAGTGTTTGTGTACAAAAAGACAGCCTTGGTGTGCGCTTTATCAAGAAGTTCTCTTCAGGAGCAATCAGGTTTGTGCAGTGCAGTAATGCTGCAACACACACACACACTCTCTGAGAAAGTCTCCCACAGTTTCTTCAATGCTACCTTTGGGCTTTCACTGGCCTTGCTAATTGCCCTTGGTTCTCACATCCAGCTTGGTGGAACCACAGGATATTAATGAAGTCTTTGCATACGCTTACTTCTCAATGGCTACCAACACAGCCATCCAAACGATATTTTGATGCCCATTCTTTAATCTGCTCCTTCCCCTTCCCCTTCCAAAACACAAGTGAAAGGTCATCTGTGCCTTTTGTTAAAAGCAATGAGGTACGTGGGAGTAGCTGTTTTTATTCTGGATTCATCATAATTAATAAAATTGAACCCAGGTGGAGGCTAATTAGCTTCTTACATCATCAGGAATGCGATCGGTCATACTTACGCCTATTAACCATTATTGAAGGCACCTGTACTTATCTAATCAAGTGTTCTTTGTCTATTGTTTTTAAATAATTGTTAAAATCTGTTGGGTTTTTGCATTCACATAAATGTTGTTGAATATTGTGTGTTAATATTTGAAAATGTAAGAAACATTAATGAAATTTAAAGGATTCTTTGTATGAAACACATACAGGGGCAGTTTGAATGTATAAAAGAAAAGGCTCATTTGGGATTCAGCATCGCAGCACAAATCTTATTAAAGTCACGTTATTTTACCAGCGTAATGACTTTTTTCTGTTTATTTAGTTAAATTTCTCTCAAGTGACTTGACCTGTAGTGTCCTTTCCCATTAAGTGCAAAGTGTTTCCTGGTTATAGGCTAGATCCCCTGTCAATATCGAGTAATTACGATTCAAAATGAGAAAACGTTTCCTGTCTGATTAATGTTTGGTCTTTATAAGTTATGAAATACTATTGACACTAACTTGCATAACTGGGATCAGGAAATAATATTATCATGAATTATTAGATTGTGAGATTGTTTTCAAGTCAGATCCATGGCTCACGACATGGTTTAATTTGAGTTAATATAAATATAAAAGCTACAGAAAATTCCAACCATTTCTGGATATGGTTCATTTCATGCAGAACAATACTGTTGTAGCTCTTTGCTTTCTGTGGATGTAATCACACAAGTTAATAATTAGAATCAGCAAAAAAAATTAAGTTGACAGTCGAAGTATCTGCGCTGAGGACTCCTACAATATGCTACTTCTCTAATTCCCTGCCTGAATTTTTGTTGGACCTTTTAATCTTGATTTTCGTAGATGATCATCAGTAAATATACATATATCAAAGCTTATTTAATTTCTCCTTTGTAGGTTAATTAATTTTGGAAATGTTCTCAGTTGATGCAACCATAGTCACCCCAAGCTGTTTTTAATCAGCAGCTTCCCTAAAAGGCAATAAGGAAATAACGTTACAGGTTTGACAGGCGGCAGATAAGGTAGAACATTGGGAATTTAGCCAGCTGCTGTATTAGAGAAGTCCAGAAAGATATATTAACATATTTCACCACTTTCCAAAAGTATTCATGTTTCATTGGTGATTTCAGTGTACCTCATTAACACACAAGACGACCATGTATGACAGATGACTTTAAATATAATTGTGTCGTAAGAAACATCCAGGAAGTGAGGCCACAGCTAGTGATGACTGTGAACAATTGCAACTATTTCCAGAGACCCCCCTTACAAAAGATCATAAACTGATCATAAATTGCAAAGAAGTTTCCAATCAGCACACAGTGGTGACTCCCAAACTGCGGAATAGTACAGCAGGGAAGGCTGGCTTGGCTTCCAAACAGACCACCTTATCATTTTAATGGCTGTATCACGATGTTAGAGCCATATGACTTGCCAAATACAGCTCTTTTAATGTAATTAATGTTTAACCAGCTCTAATTAGCTGAAGTAGGACTCTTTAATACAAGTCATTTAGTGGATTAATACCCCAGAAAGAAACTGTGAAATGGCACCCAACCAAGTGTCAGTCTTACTAAATCAGCCCCTCAGTCCAGACTATCTGGCTCCAGTAATTCTGCTAATAATATTACGCTAAGCTAACCTTCAGTAACTTTGAGTCACCTTGCTCACAATAATCTTTCCAAGCGGTCATGGTAGCTGCACGTGACGATGATGACAGTTCATGGGAACCAGACTGTAAGGCTGGCTAATTAGCCTTGCCGTCAGGCAGACACAGTGCTTTTTGTTGCATTTTAATAAAAATACACAAGGTGTTAGCAACACACTAAGACAGAAAGAGCATACATCGAGGTAAATGTATATCACTGGCTTATGATTTATCAAAACCATCAACGTGTCAAGCTCACTGGACAGCTGGACCTCTGGATTTCCTGCAGGGTAGGATCTCATCTAACAACTGAAGAGCAAACACACTCAGTCCATGGGATACATCTGAGAAAATTTCTGTGGGAGTTTTTTGTTGGATTACATGAGGACTGAGCAAGTTTGCAATTAACTGTGCAATCATGACTGACACGTCTTCAACTAAAAGTACGTTTCTTTTCATTTAGAACATCCAACACAACTGCTCATGACCATTAGGCTTGCATGACCACTCGTGTTACATTCATTGATCATTTTTAGGGGACTGTTATAGGCTTTGTATTGAATTAAGTTTTAATGTAGATAGACAAATGTGCCATAAACCAAACCCTTCCCTGAGATACTAGCATCTGCATCTGTTCTGAATATTGTGAAAATGTCAGGAGCCAAATTTACTTCTGGAGAACAGTTTGTCAGCAGGACCCCTGTGATCTTATAGCTTTATGCCAGTGGGTCGATGTAGAGAGAAGAAAAAGTTTTTATCGTAGATACGATATATTTGTCGCAGCTTTTTCAAGTTCTTTCATATCCTCACAAAATTAACTGTGGCTGGTAAAAATGAGCAAAGCAAAGGAGGTAGAATCATATTTATTTCAGCCAGAAATTGCAGGTAAACCTTTGCAACATTATCACTTAAAACACCTGGGCGTAAGAGCCTAGGAAAGCAGGGCCTGGATTATCTCCACATTTTAATGCTAAAAGCACTCAAACCCCGTAAGCACTTATTTATTTAATTTCATAGTTATTATGGTCTGGAGGAGAGGGTAAGAGATGAGTCTTTGATGTTAGTATCAACATATACTTGGCTTATTACCTTTGAGGTGGGGGCAGAAAATTACAGAAATAAACTGCAGTTCCCTCATACTTTCGCTCACAAACTTGGCTGTCTTGCTCCGGCTCCGCTAGTCTCCCCAAAGCTGCGGTTGCTTTGCCTTGGGTCATTGAGGCGGGGTGGTTTACCCTTCGGAAGTGTAGCCGCGCCCACTTCTAACGGGGCCGTGCGCCGGCTCACCGCCGAGTTAAACCGCTCAAGGGTGCAGCGTAACGGCTGATCCAGAAGGCTTCGATTTCCTCCTACACTCTCTGAACCCCACACCACCACCCTGAGGATGTGGAAAAAAAACCCACACCCCACTCCCCTAAAAAGACGCAGGGGAGCGTTTGCTGAGTGCCTGAATCCTGGTGAATAATTTCAGGTTTTCATCATTAAGTTGTTCTGTTCAACATTGACACCCTGTGGTATTGCAAAATATAGGAAGCGGTTTCTGGTCCACGTTCATTCCGTGGGTTACCTGCGTCCAATTAAACTGTGTCACAATATGTATCGTTAATACCACTATCATTCCGTGGGTTACCTGCGTCCAATTAAACTGTGCGTCACAATATTTATCGTTAATACCGTTATCATTCCGTGGGTTACCTGCGTCCAATTAAACTGTGCGTCACAATATTTATCGTTAATACCGCTATCATTCCGTGGGTTACCTGCGTCCAATTAAACTGTGCGTCACAATATTTATCGTTAATACCGCTATCATTCCGTGGGTTACCTGCGTCCTATTAAACTGTGTGTCACAATATTTATCGTTAATACCACTATCATTCCGTGGGTTACCTGCGTCCTATCAAACTGTGCGTCACAATGTTTATCGTTAATACCGCTATCATTCCGTGCTTCATTTATCCCAGGCCCTTTCTAAACAAACAGCATCAAAATTAGTGAAGAAAAACACACCTGTCTTCTTACCTCACTTGGCAGAGCCAACTCCAAAAGACAGATTCATATTTATCCGAAAAGCATTCATTAATGAGACTAATTTGTTATTACTGATTTTTTGTTTTCTCCACTTTCTCCCATGAATCATAATTTGCATAATGAAAATTGTCTATCATTTTGATTCAATTTTATACCTCATAAGCATAACTCATTTGAATAATCATGTTTTACTTAAAATTTTTATTTTTTAAGAGAGTTCTGGTCCGTCAGTTCAACTCTGGGTATGCTGACAGTGTACTGTGCTTAAAGCTTTGGGAAAATAGCACCAGTCAGGCCCGAAACCAGAAATACATTTCATGGGGGGTCATGCAACCTTTGGAATATTTTGCTGACCGGGAGAGGGTCTCCTGCATCCATGGATTTTGCAAACCAAAGGAAATTTTGAGGAAAGCAGTTCAGACGTGTAATTCTGCTCTCTAGCTACGTGCCTGTTCAAGCCTGGAGAACCCAGATCTCTCATAGCAATAATTGGTTATGGCTAAATCAGTGATGTATTGCATTGACTCGTCACCTTTATTGCTTGATTATATAACGAATAGATAGATCAGTTTACGAATGGGTGGAAATAATTTTCCAGTCATTCCTTTTGAGCTGCAGTAACAGACTTCCTCACTGTTATAAATAACATCACATGACAGGATTACACTACCTTTATCCCTGGACTGCGCCTCAGCACTGGCACTCACACATTCATCTAATTGCAGACAGATGCTAACAGCATTAAATTGAGAAAGGAATCTCTCATCTGCATTTCTTGTCTGCTTATCAGCTGTATCTGCAGTCCTGTCTGCAGTCTTCTCGTCTGCAGTCTTAGCAACACGTCTAGAAAAAAGGCTTGTGCCGCATTGCTCCTGGAGGGGGCCAATGCTGGACAAGCAGTTAGGCGACACAGGTGGCCGCTAAGGGTGCCAACTTGTGAGGGGATAGCAACGTAGCTGATTTCCCTTTGTCCCAGACAGGGGGCGCCGGTGGTGAAGTTTGCCTTGGGCACCACATGGGCGTCGACTGGTACTGCCCTTCTACTATCAGGAGCAGGGCTCCAGGGACACTGGCCCCAGCTGAAAGCTGATTGGTACCCGGAGTTCTGCTTCCCCTGTCACTCACCAACTTAAAACATATGATTAGCTAATAATAAGGTTGGACGCACTGTGAAAGCTGATTGGTCCCTGGAGTCCCGCTTTCCTGTCACTCACCAATTGAAAACATATCATTGGCTGATGATAAGGTTGGACCCACTGTATTAAACAGAGCCCCCACCTTAACAACTCTAGAATATCTTCTGCCTTCGTGTGCTAATCATTAAGATATTCCTTGGGAGATATTTTCATATGAACATCCCAGACCAAAGTTGGACATTTTGCCAAGTTACATCTGAATACAAGTGTTGATTAAATGAGCAGGCCTGAGTGATAAACAAGTCCAAGGTCACAGGAGTTAGAGGATTCAAGGGAGCAATTGTATTGACACCCTCAAGATGGGTCAGGAAGGCATATCGAGCAGGTTATGGAACAAGCGATTCCGCTCTCTGAGCACCTCTTTCCCCAATTTTCACAGCAATCTGGTTTTGTAGCTTGCCCTAAGTTCACCTCTCCCTCAAAACATCCAGCCCTCTTCCCTGGTCTCCATCCCATATTTCACACAGTCTATCAAATGCAAATAAATGTCAGGGGCAGGAAGGAATAAGCAGCACCTGGAAAAGCCCCCGCAGTTTATAAATTCCTGGATATACGTGACAAATTGGTTGAACGTGAAGCAGAATGATGGACTGTGTGGTATTCCTCATTCTGCCTCATGTTCACCCAATTTGTCCATCACATGATGCCCAGCAGCAAAGTCTCAGAATGTCAATGAAGCTTCCGTTTCATTTCAATCAAGAAAAAAAACTGAGAGTGACACGATCCATCCATCTTCTGCCTGCTTATAAAGTACAGGGTCACGGGGGGCCCAGTAGCCTATCATGGTTCATATGCAGGGGTGGGGCCACAGGCTTTGAAAGCTGATTGGCCCCTGGAATGCATCTTTGCCTGTCACTCACCAAATCAAAACATATCATTGGCTAATGATAAGATTTGCCCCTTTGTATGAATTATGGCCCCTCTTATGTACCCCCACCTTAAAAAAATTCTAGAGTTGCCCCAGAGCCTACCCCAAGCAGCTTAGGGCACTCAAGGGGGATTCAGTCTGGAAGGGGTGGCACTTCATCAAAGGGCAAGTGCAGACAAACAGTCACACACATAGTCATACGCTATGGACAATTTAGTAGCACCAGTTCACCAGCTTCCATGAATTGTGGGGGTTGAAATGAGTACCCAGAGGAATCAGGCACATTAAGTGCAATTCTGGCCAATTTGTAGCTTTTCAGCAGTTATTTGGGGGGGGGGGTACCAAACTACATTGCCAATGATGGAGCTAGGATCCTCACTTGTGGGTTTTCAAAAGGAGGAAACTCTTCGGGGTTTGTCAGTGAGCAAATAGCATCTCGCCGGAGTTTTAAAGCCACTTACGCAAGACGCCCACGCAAGCATCAGAGAGTTTATATAACACTTCTCCACAGGAAAAGAGCACACCGTCTCCAGTCGCAGGAGCAGAGTCCTGCGCAGAGGGGCGAGCCGGCTCGCACAAAAGGCCGTCCCTCTCCTCTGAGCAGCCAGCACCTGCAGCTAGCGTGCATTACAATCTGACCTAAAGACCAAGCCCAGATTCTGGCTGCATCGCTCTCCTCACTGAGCCAGGATAGTGATGGGCATGTCTGTATATCATCGTGTACCTAAAGTCTCGGAGACTACCAGCAGTCTGATGTCGGCACTGTTATCCAGGCTACTGGCATCAAGGCGATAGTATCTCCAGCCCCGTGTCGTCTGTTTTACCCGGACACGGTTACCATGCCAACAGCTTCCTCCAGAATTACAGCGTTCCTCCATCTCCACGTTTCCATGCCCCCCCCCCCCACGGGCCACAGTCAGAAATCCGCCTACGTGTCCGTTTAGGCTGCAAGTGAGCGGAGTGGCGGATGAGTGCATGGTGTTACATACGGCCGGTGGCGTCATGCGAGCTACACGCCGTCTTTTTTGGTCACCGCGCCTTTCCTTGTCTAAGTGAAACCCTCCCTCACTCTTTACTCTGCACGTCCAAATAACACTGTAACACTGTCCCCTGCCATTCCAGTTGGAATCAAAGTTCGTGAGTTTATTTTGATGCATTCAGCAATTATAAATGTTAAGGGGATGGTATAATCTGACTATATGTTTCTCCAGACTCATCCGCACCAAAGGGATTTGAAATGCTACTCAGATAATTATGGAGAGCGTGAACGTCTTGTATCCTCATTATACAGAAAGGCAGGGGTGAAGTCTAGAGACGGGATGTCTATCTGTTAGAGACGTGTGGGTGGGGGGTGGTGGAGGGGGGGTCATTAGGACCCCTCCGTTTAGCACAGTTGCGATACGCCAGACGAACGTAGCTCGAAGAGACAAAAACAGAGCACAAACAAAAAGCATTTCTAAGCATCTACTCATAATAATGCACACAGCATCTTAACATCTCTGTAGCATCTCTATTCTGGTTCCGTTCCTGCTCTCTCATGATAGCCGGAAGGCTCTGGAAACCTCTGTTAACTTTGTAAGTTATGATGGTTACCTTTTCGTCATACCGGGCGCCGTAAAGTTTGGCGAAAGGCATTTGAAAGTGTGCAAGGTAAATTTTATGAAAAGAATATGACTTTGATGACACTTTAATAAAATGTTGTTTTTTAAACTTAAATTTTACTCAGTTTAAAGATGTGGTTATAATAGCATGTAAAATTTATTTTCATAGTCACTAAGTAGGTATTAAACACACAAAACAAAAGTGTCAAATAAAATGCATTAATTTTACATGCAGCATTAAACCTGGTTAACCCTGATAACTTTAAACGTTGCTTTAAAGTGCCAAATTACATTAGGTTGAAATACTTAATACTTAGGTTGACAAGAACCGGTTGAATGTAACGGTGTCCTACTTTCAGATAGCAATGGAAATAATCAACAAACAAATAGAATCTGCAGTCATTCAAATAATTCAGAGTCACAAACAGCTGAGCAGGTGTTTAGTCATTCAAAGACACCTGAATGGGGAACTATGTGAGAATTTGGCTGCGGACATTGGGGCTTCTGCATGAGTGAAAATCACAGGGAAGCCAGACAGGACCAGAATCTCTTGAAGGCTTACGAGTAAAATCAGGCCTGGGTGTGTGGTCCCGAGCTAAGTCAACAAACGAGCTTGTCACCTGATTTTGCTTCCACCCTTGGACACACTTACAAGGTCAAAATTGACATTTTGACAGCAGTGAGTCCTGGGGGCCGGTGGAGTCCCATTATTAGTGGCCTCAGCGGGGGCTGGTTGAGTAGGCAGTGCTCTGAGACCTCCACCCACAAATACTCCAGAGCCTGGCGCTGTTACGTGAGGCACTGCAGTAGCTCTTTGGTGGCAGCTCCTCTGTGAGGCTCTGGGCACGTTTTCTCAGCCAGAAAGCTGATAGCCCGGAGATGCCGGCTGGCCTGGTATCCATCTCACCCTGTAGCACTAGTGCCTGTAAATCGAGCCTTCTGGACCATAGCTAGATCCACTCGCATTAGTAATGTCATGTGAATCTACTGCATATATAATAAAACTTCTGATATTTCATACACATGACATTTTGACTATTTTTACTGCAACAGCAAAGATTGTAAATGTCACCCCCATAAAAATTTATTCCATTTTTTCCCCGCTAATCCCATAAGAGACACTTTTGAGAGTGTGAAGCCGTTTGACTCCTTTCTTACTCACCGGGCACCAAACAGCCACACAACCTCTTGGGAATGGGAAATAAAATGTGCTGGTCTAAAATGGGTAAATAAAATAGATGGGGCTTTCTATTTGGAACGCATATTTCAAATGGTAATACTCTGCCATTCAGGGATGCTGACTGCTGTTTTGAGTGACCTCCTTAGCAACAGGGGAATTCATGGAAGTCCAAATGAGGGAAGCCCAAATGAAGGAAACCCAAATGAGGGAAGCCCAAATGAGGTACGTCCAAATGAGGGATGCCCAAGAGAAGGAATCCCAAATGAGGGATACCCAAACGAGGGAAGCCCAAATGAGGGAAGTCCAAATGAGAGAAGCATAAATGAAGGATGCCCAAAAGAAGGAATCCCAAATGAGGGAAGCGTAAATGAGGGATGCCCAGGCGATGGAATCCCAAATGAGGGAACCTCGAATGACGGAAGCTCAAATGAGACTACCAAAGCTAGACCCAAGTATAATATGGCAAAAAACCTTGTAAACACTGACACTGTTTGAAATGGCAGGTGAAACATCTTAGGAACAAAGTCTATGTGCCCAAAGGAGTTTAAGTGTCTAGGTGTCTAACACAATAATGGCTAGTGCATCCATCCATTTTCTGTATCCGCTTGTCTTATTCAGGGTCGAGAACATGCAAACTCCACACACACAGAGCTACGGAGGAGGCTAAAACCCTGATCCCAGAGCCAGTCTGCCACTGTGCAGCCCCAGCGTGAATATTTAATGATGTACTGAGTATTGTGGAGGTCACTAGATTTATAGTACAAAGCAGGGGACGTATCTCAACGCAGAGACTGGAAACAAACGCAGCAGACATCACAAAATTTGTATGAAATTTGTACATCATGTACAAACTTCTGTCCTGCTGAACCTAAAGTGCACAGATACTGCCCTCTTGTGTTCAGAAGTATTTTTAAATGATATATATTTTTAATTATATTCAAATTGAATAAAAGACGCAAAATGCAGATAGACATAGCAGAAAGCATGTATAACTTTTGAAACAAAAAAGAACAAATAAATAAATAAATAGTATGGATTTACCAAGATTATCTTGTTTTCCGCTAATGATGCACATTTCATTTGACCTTTTCAATCGCTCCTAAACCTATGGAACCAACATTTCAGCATTTTAAAAGCAAAGGTTAACAGCCGTTTAATTTGGAATAAAGGTCATGAGCGTTGATCATACTTTTGCCGTTTCGCTGGCAATTATAATTCCTATTCATATCTGCATTCCACGGGCTGAATCAATTTCAATAAAAAAACATTAAAACAAACGTGTAGGAAGGAATATGTATTTTTAATTAATGTTTCACATGAAAAAGTATGCCATTTTTTAAGTTAATATTTGTTTGATTTATTTACATTTTTTAATTTCTAATTAAATCAACTGTCAATTGTATGATGTTTTCAGTAGTACCACATAGTGACAATAGTGCCTTCAAAAGGTGTCCTTCAAGATAAGTAAATCATGCTACATCGTCGATTACCATTTGTAATTCACACACATGACCAGGTACTAAAGATTTAACAGGTGTTACGGGAAATTCGGTTACCCCATGTTTCCCCTGTCGCGCGCTGATTTTTAAATCATGACGTCATCGGCTACTTTAAAGATTTTCATGTGTATGAACTTGTACTATTAATATTGGGGTGCAGAATTGCTGCATGTCTGCTTTAGCATGAGGGAACCAAATATCCCGGATGCCAGGAAATTATGTTTCCCCCAGATATTTAAGTAAGGACGTATATAAGGAACCTATATTTTAGCCTTAAAGCAATAATGTTCCACTTTCATATCTATGCACAAACATATTAATGAT
>JAODKM010000046.1:2780926-2791334 GCA_026780845.1 Petrocephalus sullivani | reverse complement strand
AGGAGCGGAGGAGGGAGATGAGGAGCGGAGGAGGGAGATGAGAAGATGAGAAGGGGAGGAGGGAGATGAGGGAGATGAGGAGGGGAGGAGGGAGATGAGAAGATGAGGAGGGGAGGAGGGAGATGAGGAGCGGAGGAGGGAGATGAGAAGAAGAGGAGGGGAGAAGGGAGATGAGGGAGATGAGGAGGGGAGGAAGGAGATGAGGAGCGGAGGAGGGAGATGAGAAGATGAGAAGGGGAGGAGGGAGATGAGGGAGATGAGAAGATGAGGAGGGGAGGAGGGAGATGAGGGAGATGAGAAGATGAGGAGGGGAGGAGGGAGAGGTCTTACTGGGTCCCCAGCTGGCCCCGGGGGCCCGTCCTTTCCTGGGTTTCCTGGAGGCCCTCTTGGACCGGGATATCCAGGAGGTCCGGGGGGCCCGGGGGGGCCGGCTTGTCCTTGGTCACCCTGAGGATCAGGCGGGGGTGGGGGGGGAGATGAAAAGCAGCATTGCGTTAGTATTTAGCCAGCACCTGGAGAACAGCTCAGAGAGACTTTCGGGACGTTTGTGAAACACAACCCTCCCGGTGATGTGACACTGGAATTTAATTCAGATGGGTCGTTTCAGTAAGCCTTTTTGGAACATTTTTAGAATACTTATATATCCCTTTTTAGCATGTTTGGAGGTACACGCTGTCAAGGACATGGAGGGCCTGGATTTGGTCTGTAAAATCTATCCTCATAGTGACAGCTTGGCGCGTTTGACAGACCGCTTTCGCTGCCCTCTGATGTGCTCCTCACCCGTGTCGATGAAACAGTTGGTATATGGATACTGCTTTGTTTTTTGTACGACAGGGACCGTCAAAAGACGGCTGCTTAGTTCTGGTTTCTCTTTAGAGTGGCTGCGTCACCCATGTGCCTCCAGACGGATCCGAGAAATAACAAACACTGCAGCCAGGGCTGATCCTTCTCCCATCTTTTAGCTACAAAAACATATGGATGACAAGTGCATGTAAACGGGGTGCGAGAGGGGAGCCGGGAGATGAGGTGTGACGGCTAAACGGGGACAATATGATTATAAAAGTGGTTCTTCTGTGGGAACCTGTTCAGCTAAGTTTGGGAGCCAGAAACATAAAGTAAAAAATGTGCTTATATATGTTATAAATACAGTGCCGTGCAAAAGCATTCTCTCTATCCTGTTCCCTTACAACCTGGAATTTAAAAGGAATTTTTTTTGGGGGGGGTTTAATTTATACAACACAATTACCACTTTGTAGATGCAAATAATTTTTTTATCGTGAAACAAAAAATACAACAAACAAAAAAGAAAAGCTGAGTGTGCGTAACTATTCACCCCCTCACAGAGACAATACTGTGTGCAAAACATGCAGCAATTACAGTGACAAGTCTCTTCAGGTACATCTCCACAAGCTTAGCACATCTAGTATCTTTGCCCATTCTTCATGGCAAAACTGCTCCAGCTCCTTCAAGTTGGATGGGCGCCGCTTGTGTACAGCAATTGGATTGAGGTCTGGGCTCTGACTGGGCCATTCCAGGACATTTACCCGTTTCTCTTTAAACCACTGGAGTGCTGCTTTAGCAGTGTGTTTAGGGTCATTGTCCTGCTGGAAGGTGAACCTCCATCCCAGTCTCAAATCTCTGGAAGACTCAAACAGGTTTCCTTCAAGAATTTCTCTATATTTTGCGGCATCCACCTTTCCTTCAACTCTGACCAGTTTCCCAGTCCCTGTGGATGAAAAACATCCCTATGGCATGATGCTGCCCCCACCATGCTTCACTGTGGGGATGGTGTTCTCAGCATGATGGGAGGTTTGCGCCAGACATGGCGTCGTCCTTAATGGCCAAAAAGTTATATTTTAGTCTCATCTGACCACAGCACCTTCTTCCACATGTTTGGGGAGTCTCCAATAGGACTTTTGGCAAATTTTAAATAGACAGGCTTATTCTTGGCCGTCTTCCATGAGGCCCAGCTCTGTGCAGTGTGTGGCTTACAGTGGTCCTATGGACAGTTACTCCCATCTCTGCAGTATAGCCTCCCAGCTCCTTCAGGGTTATCTTTGGCCTCTTGGTTGCTGCTCTGATTATTGCCCTCCTTTTCCAGTCTGTGCCATAATCTTTCCATTTTCTAATAATGGATTAAATGGTGCTCCTTGGGATGTTCAGGGTTTGGGATATTTTTTATAACCCAAGCCTGATCTGTACTTCTCTGCAACTTTGTCCCTGACCTGTGTGGAGAGTTACTTAGGGGTGTTGCACTGGTGTTGAGTCTGGGGGCTCTCAGAACATATGTGTATATACTGAGTTCATTTGACACTTATACTGCTCACAGGTGGATCTTATTTAACGAATTAAGTGGCTTTTGAAGGTAGTGTTTGGGGTTTCAAAGCAATACATATGCACGCACCACTTTTCTGTTTAATATTTTTTTATAATTATTTAAAACAAGTTTTTTTTCCTCTTTTAACTTCATTAATCTGTAGTTTTTTTTGTAGGTCTATTACTTACAATCAAATTGAAAATCCATTTAAATTCCTGGTTGTAAGGGAACAAAATAGAAAGACTGCCAAGGGGGGTGAATACTTTTGCAATATATACACACACACACACAAATACTGGCACTGGACAGAGGTCACCCTGCTTCTAACCAAAGGAGACCCAGCGGATGAAGGCGAGAAGGATGAGGGGAAATTAAATGTCCTCGGAAATGACAATGGAGGCCGAGAGGTGAACAGAAGACTGCAGGAAAGAGATCTAATGTACCAGCGCTCAACGCGAGGCGATTCCTGTGAGGTCCGAGATCATGCGGAAAAAGAAACAGACCTTGATGTTGAGGATCTGATTGCTGAGAAGGCCCGCAAGGGCACCATTGGAGAAGTATTCCTGGGGAGGGAGGGCGGGGGCGGCGTGAGGAGGCGGGATGGACACAGAAAGGAAAGAGAGCGTTAGCAGTGTGGAATGCACCAAGGCACAGGTCTCCGCCACACAAATATCACATTTATTTATTTAACAGATACTTTAATCTAAAGAAAGCAGGGTCAGCCAGACCCGGGAGTAATTGGGGTTAAGAACCTTGCTGAAGGGCCCAATGGTGAAATCACTCTTCCAACCGTGGGACTTGAACTAATGACCTTCTGCTTAAGAGTGCAACATCCTAACATACTGGCCCGTTTGGCACCATACCAAACTCTTTCATTGCATATATAAACATATCACTCAGTCGTAACTATTTTTACAACTATATCTAAATGTTTTTCTCTCAGTATTTTACCTTTGCTATAAGTGATGTATGGCATAAAATTTTTAATTAGCACCATGTAAACATTAACAGGCGTATGTAAACCAAAGACTACAGGACCACATCAATGATTCAATGGCCAGCTGCTGTTTTTAACAAATGTTTTTTTCTCCAGAAATTCCAGTTTTCCCTGTAAGCTTTCACGTGGACTTGCAATAAAGCCTCGAAACGTTGAAACACTCATAAAAGTGAAATGATCTAAGGACTCTCTAAATGTTTCTCTTTGAGAACCTGTGTGACTTTGAGGTTCAGTTGTGAGTTAAATGACAGATGTGACAGAGTGCCATAGTTATGACTGTGATCTGCCTCCGCGAGACAGAGGAGTGACAAAGCTTAGGCACCTCACACAACACTTCAGGGCTACGAAATATATTGCACATATGGCCTTTGCTTAAAACGACACATCATAATTGTGTTGTACCGATTTCATACTGACCTGTTGAAGACTCATGATTTGTTTAAACAGCACTGACTGATGACAAAGTGAACAGCTGGAGTAATGGCTAGCAAAATTCAGTTAGCATGACACGTTCACTTAATTTAAAATTTGGAGCTTAGGAAACAAGCATCAAGGTTCATAAAAGCTTTTCTCAGAGGTGCACCAGCCAGTTGAGTACAAAGAGTCACAGTCAAGGCGTGCTCAAAATCTCGATCTGGATTTTTACTTTCTGGACCTGAACTATCCAGCTCTGTCTTTTCTCTTCTGTTACACATAACTAGAAGTGGCAAGCCAGTTACAGCTATTCTGTGTCTGTAAAAAGTCTAGAAACATAAGTAGAGACTCACTGCTGGCCAGCTGTCTCCGTGGTCCCCCTACAGATGAGAATATGGGACAGACAAAGATCTGTCAAACACAGGCTGCGCAATCATAGACATTGAGCTACACGCAGAGAAATATATACAAAAATACAGATAAAAATTTCCAGTGTAGACATATTAAGCATTTTGCGGCGTTTGTTGTGATTGTCGTGGCCAAAAATGTTCGATTTTGCTCAGGACATTTTTTTAAGCTACTAGAAATGAATAAAGAGACATATGTAATTACACTCCATACATATATATATATTTCATTTTATACCACAGAAACAGTCACATTTAGGTTCTCATTTTTATATCATTTCTGCGGAACCTTGGAAAATATATATACACCACCATAAACATGCAAGCTGACGACTGCCCCAAAACTTGGTTAAAATGGATCAGTCTAGTCAAACAGTTACAGTACAGAGACCTAGAACCTGAAACAATTTCTGACGCTTCTGACATACTGTACCTTTTCCCCTTTGAGTCCAGCTGGCCCCTGGAGTAACAGGGAAAAAAGTGTGTGATTGATTTCCAGGTACAACATGGAAAACTGATAGGGGTGCATGCTTCCATTTCATGCCAGGAGAATTGAATATATGGCAACACAGCTAACATCCAAAACCATGGCATGTGTAAAAGTAGAGTGGACTTTTCCTACAGGATAACCATCATATTTTACCTCGTTAAGATGGTAATGATAGCTGGATGCAGAGGAGTATCAAGGGGCGGAGCCACTATAGTACTGGCCCCAGCTGAGTGCTGATTGGCCCCTGGAGTGCCCCTTTCCATCATTCACTGATTGGCTAAAGATAAGGTCGGCCCCTCTGCATTAAAAGTAATTTCTACTTTTGACTTTTCTACTTTTAACTTCTTAACATCTTTAATTTACATGTGATGGGAGTTTACAGGCGATGGGCTCATAAACACAGACTTTAGCTCACCACAGTGTTACCCTGGTTTATACCCCATACTTCCCTGCTTATTACGTTTCACGGGCAGTAAATGATTCTGAAAGAGGCTCCATAAGCTTGGCCCAGCCAGCAACAATGGGTTGGCGACAGATGGCACTGCGCAAACTTACCTGACTTCCTTTAGAACACGGAGCACCCTGTGAGCAAATGAAAAACTGGTAAGTCTTTGAGCTGCGATGTGACCGTGTGCAGATTACGTGAAAGGCATGAGCCTCCATGCAGCGTATGTGACGGATGCTTAAACTCACCGGCTTTCCGTCCAGGCCAACTGGTCCCTGACACAGAAAGCAACGTTCAAAAACATGCACTTGATGTGTACAATGACACAATACCAATTTACGAAATGCATAGGTTTTCTAATATGTGGTTAAACGAAAGATTTGGCTACAAATGACCTGTGCGTGTGACAACCAATTAAACGCAATCAACAAATAATGAAGCGACACCAAAAATTGCTAACATGCATATACACTTACTTAAGAAACACAAAAGTCAGTGTAAATCGTATATTGCCGCACTCATTTACTAAAAAATTGTAAATATAAAAATAATTAAAAAAAAGACAAAATATTGGCACTGTTCTTCTATAAGGATTGCTTATGATATTAAGTCTGCCTGAGAAGGTCGCTGTCCACACCAGCTAGGGTCCTGAAATCATTCCGAATGCTTTTGTCTTCTCCGTATCTCCACAGCTGTTAGAATGGGCAAATACTGGGATGTTTAAGTAGGGAAATTAGCAGAATATTAGCATATTACTTCATGAAGATTTACAGCTCTTAAATTTAGTAGACACACAAGTCACAAGCCAGACATCAATATGAAGATAATTTCCTATTGCTATCGTATTCCATCCAAGGTCAAATTACTCCTGGAGAAATTATTTGAATGAGGAAATTCATATTTATATTACCGGCCCTCTGTGAAAATGCCCATAGCAGTAAATGAGGGGCTCTTTCTTTGGCCAAATCCCCTTAACACAGCCCAGCTGTTATTTACACTTCTCAGGAAATTTCAGCGCGATTTTGACACAAAGCAGAGAACAAATGGCCATTTAGATGGCAGGGCAGTGGTCTCTGGAAAGGTATTCTGCTTAAAACGGAAAACACCACCCCTCCTCACTTACAGACAGCAGAACAAGTCACATACACCATTATAACTTCTGCAATCTGCATTATTATACATGCAAGTTCACTTTTCACACTTACATTAACGCTCAAGGAAATACAATACAATCTGGTATTCAGACTCATATCTGTTATTACAGCTGTATTAGATCCAACTGGCTTGTTATTTGACTTCCATGGATTATTTTAATATTCCAGCTGATAATGAGGGCGATTTTGCAGGCAAACCCCATTGCCTGCTGAGTGAAAGCCGGCTGCATCTGGGAAAGTTTACCTTCCCACGGACAGGTGAGGAGAGGGTGTAAAGTGAAGAGGGGAATGCTGGTGATGTGTATGTCTCCAGAGGACATAAACCCTGCCCCAGGAACCATTTATACGTCTAAAGAATCACCTGCCAGATCCCATTCCTGTTTGCAGCACCTTGATTATTAACAGCGAGTCTGATCTAGATTAGTGGCCGGAGGATGGATGAATGGATAATTATTAATAGGCTACATGGTGGAGAATGAGAAACAGGCTTTTGTCAAAGATTAAGAGCAGCATCTGTTTGGGGGCAGCGTGCGGCTCAGCGGACTAATCCTTGGTGCCTGTGTTCAGAAGGTCACTGGTTCACGCCTGGCCTCAGCAGGATAATCACATGTCTGTGTGCCTTTGAACAAGGCCCTTAACCACCAGCTCAAAGGGTCTTGCTATTGGTGGCTGCCCTTTGATGCCAATTTCACCTGTCTGTGTCACAGAGAAGCAAGATGTGGTAGGTGATAAGAGAATTTACCCACAGGCATTAATTAAGTCATTATTTATATTTATATATCCAATGAAGCCAGTACTGAGTACCAAAAGCGATTCAAGGTTTTACTCATAACATCCACTAGATGCCACTGTTTAGCAGATCAGAAGGCATTGCGGTACAATGTGACAGCTGCACTCTTATGACCACGCAAATGTGTAATTATTGAAAACAAAATTCATCCATCTTCTGTGCCTGCTTGTCCTATTCAGGGTCACATGGGGTACAGAGTCTGCAACCTCGGATGGGGTGACAACCTATCACAGGGCACACTCACACACCAGTCACACCTGTGTACCCCACAATGACATGGGGAGTACATGCAAACTCCACAAACATGGGGCCATGGCAGAGACTCAAACCTTGGTCCCAGAGGTGTGAGGCAACAGTGCTAATCACTGCACCACCCTGCCAGCCCCAGAAAAATAATACTTGCATTTGAAAATTGAATGTGCATTTCATATTTAAAAGTAATATCTCTATAAACCATGACTAAAAAAAAGAAAGCTGGCCAATATTTGTATTTAGCTGAAATGCAGGCAGCGTCTGAGGAGAACCTAGCGAGGACATAGTGTGATTTTCCATGATGGCATTATCAGAAGTGCATCGTGTAATACAGAGAGAAAGCAGAAGTGGACATCTGTCTTCTGCCTAAGCACGCAGAGCCCCACAAAGCAGTAATGCAGTACACATGCACAGAAACACGGTGATGCTGCTATGGCTCTGTAAGGCACACGGGAATGTCTTGGGGGCCCGATAATGTATACACACATATCTGCTCTCACACACACACGCACACACACACACACAGTCCAGCTATTCATATTATTATGGAGAGTCTCCATTCATTTGTATTGGCATAATCCTAATCCTATAATAAGGACAAGCGTAACTCCTACCCAGCCCTAACCTTTGTATTGCATTCACAAATTTTTCATAAATTTTTTTTAAATTTCCCCAACAAGGTTGTGTGCCCACATTTTTGGGACATTTGGTCATAATGTGATTGGCCCGCAATGTAATACACATGCCCACACACACACACACACACTACTCACTAGAATTATTCCCATATTATCACTCTGCTGTCACGACAATAATGTGTTTCTGTGATAGTTGCTTATTCTGTATTTGAAACACTTATAACACAGCCTGAAGATGAATGGAGCTTAAGTGAGATGTCAGAACATTAGAAGCATCAAGATTAGAAGAGGTACTTTGGGGGGGGGGGGTGGAAAAGGAATGGGAAAAAGAAATCATGAAAGAGCAAACAATGTGGCGAGAGGTATGCGAGACCGTCACATGACCAGTGAACGAGGCGGACAAACTGGTGAACAGGAACATGGAGTTTGAATAAATGGGATTAGTGAAGGAAGGAAAATAACCTGTTAGCAGGCAGGCGAGAATGGAGAGGACAGAGCGAGAGTTACCGGATAGCCATCCCGTCCCGGAGCGCCCTGTTAGGGTGACAAGGGAGCACAGTGACTGCACACGTTAAGGACAAGAAGAGCAAGCCAGAGCCAGGGCCCCAGGACTGCCTTAGTCCCTGTTTAAGACATATTCCAGATTAGAACATAACAGAATCTGCAGTCAGTGGAGGACGAGGCTGAGCAGAATCGCACGGCATTGTGGGAAATACAGAGCCTTTTTAACGCAAGTGCGTTAAAAAGGGAGCTAAAAATCACCTTTTTAGCTCCCACATCAAGTAACAAAACTGGAATTGAATATTTTGTTAAAGCAAAAAGTTTTTAAGTGAATGAATGCAGTGTTCTAAGTTCACTGTGCAATTCTCAATTGTATGTTGCATTGGATAATAACACTGTCTGCTAGATAAATACAAATATATGAGTAATAAATGAAAAATTCTCATATGACTTAATCACACCCAGGATTTCCACCGCCATCCCCACCACTTTAACCCCTAATACATTATGATTGGACATTGCATTGTTCTTACCTGTCCAATCAGCAGATGGAATAGAACAAAAGCATGGTGAAATGTACCACATCAGTCCTGACAAAAGTACCCCGCTACTTACATACCACCTGACAACAGCAGTACTTACTGAAGAACCTGAAACATAAAATAAACAAGACAAAGTCAAAGATTTTATAACTATTTCTAATCTTTGATCTGAAAAGTGAAACACTGCTGGCAAAAAGGTACAAAATGCAGAAGCAAAAATGAGGAAAAAATATTCCAATAAATACATCTGTGCTGAACATGTGGCATGCCAGATATTTGTTCTGTGGCCAGAAGCAGAATGTTGTTTTACCACTGCACTGTCAAAAGGGCAGCAGCATTGTCGGAAACGGCCAATGAACAACGTTCTTTTAATGGAGTCCTAATCAGCACAGCCAATAGAACAACAAGTTACATAAGCAGCGGTCAGTACATCTGCAGCTGTTAATTTTGCAAATTGTCACTGTGTCACGCAATACCATTTTAACTGATGTCAAACAGAGACCAGGAAATCTAGGCACTCATGTCAGAATTCTGATCCTTTTCGGTGGAAAGATAAACATGTTTAATTAGAATATCCACATTCCCAAAATTCATAATAAATATAATTTTCACATTCTTCAATTAAGATGAAATTATTCTTCATTATCACAATGTAACAGTCTGTTTCTAAAGATGGTCATTGGCTACAAATGTAAACAATCACCTTACATGAAGCAGAGTTTTATATGAGTTATATAGGACTTAAATAAAGCTGATCCTGTCAATATAACATGGAGGAGCGCAGGGCACAAGGCAGGGGAGACACTCACTATAACTATATTCCCCTATCATGCCCCAGGTTAACGCGAATCAGACATATTCTAACACACTGGCACAAAATAAGTCATTTCTACCAGTGGCAGAATCGCTGTAGCCGATTGCAATTTTGGAAACCTTAACTGACATCTGGTCTGATATTGCCTGGAGCCAATCAGGGTTCAATTAAGCACGACAATAACGGGACATTGGCTGATTTTTTTGTGGCAAGCCCCTTATGTCTCTAATGTTCAAAGCCCTAAGTTATGCTTTAATCAAAGCTTTTTTTTTTTGCCTACCCATTTTTACCGGAAAGAGAGCGAGTTGGATTTTCCCACACTGTACATGTATCCCGGGCTGCCAGCGGGCCTCTTCCCTGCCTGGCCGCCCCACAAAGGCGCCAGCTTCCCGGCCTCTCTCTGAAGTGACCATGGGAACAGAGCAAACACTGGCCTGGGCAGCTTATAAATCCCGGGATATGACAGGACAGGGAGGCAGCCGGGGGCCCACTCAGCTTCGGCTGCATGCGCCGGCGCCCCCGCTGACCCCTCCGCTGTGCTGGAGCTGCCCCCCCCCCACCATCCCTGTTGGGGGAAAGCGCCACAGCTCTAACCCCGTCAGCTATCTTGCACAGAGGAAGCACCTTAGCTTACCACTCTGTGCTGC
>JAODKM010000046.1:2754928-2770133 GCA_026780845.1 Petrocephalus sullivani | reverse complement strand
GTTATTTTCCTAAGTAGTACTTAATCTTGTTCGTTATTCACTAAGATTGATCGCTTTCGGGAAACCCACCCCAGACCGTCAGCCTTTTGTCAGAATTTTCACATAGTTTTCAAAGCCTTCTAATGTTAGCAAAATGTCAGAAGAGTTGGCCTTAAATTCATAATGACAAATGTTCACTGAGTAAACCAACAGAAGTCAGAAAAGATATTAAATCTCACAAGTGTTCAGCACGCACTCCCTGCTGAAGCAATAACCACCTTCAAGGTAAGGTGGATTATTGCTGTGAGTCATGAAACTGTAGAAGCTATTAATAACTGTGCTATTATGAAATTACAACAAGGCAGTTAAATAAACAAATGCTGAAGAAATTTGTTTAGAGTGATTTAGGTTCCGAAGCTCACAGCACATCGTGTGTGAGTCACAGACTTTTGGAAGAGGACTTAGTGGCCTGAGAGGACGTTGTTGGTTCGTTATAAATTAGTTATAAATGGCCCCATATAGGGACAAGCAGGTGTACAGCCACTCAGCCCTGGAGATGTAGCCTGTGTGCTTGAGTTACAGTCAATGTCAAATTATGTCAACATGCTGATGACATTTACAAACATCAGGGCCTGAGACACAAGCAACCAGGGCACAGCTAAAGTTTATCTAGAGCAGCGTTTCCAAATCCAGTCCTTGGGGAAAGGCATACTTTATCTTGGTGACAGTCTCTGAAGCTGTGGATTCTGCAGGAGGCTATCAGGGTTACCTTTGATAGGCTCTGAAGGTTTGCAGAGTTTCATATCAGATTTGTTCATGCCTCATTGTTTTGTTCTGGTTTCAGAGATAAGCAAACACGTGGACAGATGCTGGCAAATTTCACGGACTGGAGTCCAGCTCGAGCACAAGAGCTGTGATAATGGCCCCCATTACCTCCTAACCGTGACACGGCCCTACACTGGTGACATCAGCGATACCATCCAACAAAGAGTGTCCACAAAACAAGCAATGCACAATGCTTGGAATTCCTACAGTCACTGTGATCTTTGTAAGAGATTGAAGAGAAGAACTTTAGCAGAAAATCTTATTAGTGGCGTCTTGTGCGTTCTTTACCCCTGAAGTAGTGGGGCGGTGCATGGCAAAGCAGGCCGAGCCTCAGTGCCTGTGTTCGGACAGTCTACTATTCAATCCTGGGCCTCAGCACAATAGGCACATGACCACGGGCCCATGAGCAAGGCCCATAACCCCCAGCTTCCTGGGCACCACAAGCTGGTCAGCCCTTCACTGTGACCGCCAATCTCGCTCGCATCCGCACGTGCCTGTGTGTCTCATGGAGAGTAAGATGGCGTAGGCAAAAAGAGAACTAATAATAATTCTACATTATAGTCTTAGAATCACACTAAACCACGTTCATCTTTTTTGGCGCGGTAAGGTGTTGCTTTTCAATGAAGAAGTGCTTGTTGACAGTTTTAGGAAATTAACATTTTGTGTTGCTATAACTTGTCGTTTCATCGAATAACACTACTACTTACCAAGAGAACTCAGCCGGCGGTCTCAAGAGTTGACTCACCATTGCATCACCAAAGTGATTTAGACAGTGTTTGAATGGCCTCTGAACCATGCAGTCATTTCAGAACAGAAGAGCACATGTTTGGTCTCTGAGCAGCAGTGGGGGGTTATGCCTGAGCGCTGAATGTATACATGTAGGTATTGTTACCTCTGCCCTGTAACAGCATACTGAGAATTGTATAGTACGGTAATATTGTTAAGTGGATCCAGAATACACCCACATAGCATATAAATTGAAGTCAGATAACTCTCGAAATACACAGAACATTATCATGGAGTATTTTCCCCAATCATCTCTTCTGTAGCCGGTTTTGACTGAATTGGGTCAGATATGACAGTAATAAGGATCGTCATCGAGTTTTTGGTGTACTGGACTATCCTAGGCTACACGTCACATTCCGTGACACTGAAGAAGGCCAGGTCCCAAAAGGTCTGTGCCATACGTTCAGTGGATCGGCAATTAAAAAAAAAAAAAAAAAACGTAAGCCATCCTTCTGACCTAATTGTTGTTTATGTGATTATGCTGCATGGCCGATGAGCCGATGGTATTAATCATCGGAGAAAGCAGAATATGGCGTTTCTTTTACATACTTTACATAATAACATAATTATTTTATTTCTATGTCAGCAGATACTTTAATCGATATCAATGTAACAGCAAACAGATTTATATGTCGGTTTAAATGCCCACCTTAACTTCAGTTAGTGCCATGGTCTTTTCCCAAACACAAAACAAGACCTTGGTATAGAGGACCAGTGGAGAACATGGACTGTTCATGGCAATATTTCGTAATACGGCGCATTGGGTCAACCACCAACACACCTTCAGTAAACAATCATTTTCATTCTCAAAAAGTAGGTACGTGTCTGACATGCCTTTGCAATGTACAGACAAAGGACTTCTCTTCAAGGCAGATTCTTCAACCAAATGTATAGGATAGACAGATACAGAAGAAGAGAGGAATACAAGAGAAGAAGAAAAGGAGTTGGCCACGCACAGTAGCCGAGGAACATAAACATGTCCTTTGTGTGATGCATCATCCCTGTGCACTCTCCACTTGATAAGACTCTATATCTGCAAAGATGAATCAATGATATTCTGGGACTTGATGCTGCACATGGACTAAAAAGCCCTGTGCGCTGCACTCTTGGAGACATTAAGCACAGACAAAATGCACAGACAGCAAACTCCGGGGCAAGACACAAGCTTGCATCTCACCAGGAGCCTTTCATCAGAAACAATGAGCCCGTTTCCAGTCTTATCTTTTTAAAATCAGAACGGGGGGTATGATGTACTGCACTTGTGTGACTCAATGAAAGCAGATGGCGGTGTTTTGAAAAGAGCTTTATAACAAACTTGGCCAGCAAGGAATCTCTTTAATCATAAGTGTTTCATGTAATTAATCCCACTGAAGCCACTAACAAAAGTCTCTGCATGGCTCTTGATTCCATTGTTAGTATTTTCTCTTTATAAAGTCAGTTGTCTCTCTCCGTTAAAGTCTGGAATAGCAGGAGAGAGACATCAACATATCCTTTGTGAACAATGTCTGTTTACACGCACAATAAAATGCTGGTTGTAAGTGGTAAAAAGTCATGTCAAGAGTGCTAAACAACTTCTAGTCAGAAAAAGGACTATGGGCAGACAGCAACTAAAAAAAGAGAATTAAAAAGTAAGCAGTTCTGACATATAAGACAAAGTCTTCATTTGAGTAGGGAGACAGATACCCTGTCTTTGAATACAAAAAAATGGTCAAATTACCATACCAGTCAAAAGTTTAGACACGCCAAGCCGCCTACGAAGGAGAGTGAGAGTGTCACATCACATGACCTGGCCATCTGACCTAAACAGTGGAGTGATGGAAAAGCAGCTAATAACTGCTCAGCAAATATGTAGGAGGCTTTGGCAGCAAATCCCACCAGTTCCCATGATCCCAAGTTCCAGCATCTAATGGAGAGCCTTCCCGGAAAAGTACAGGCTATTATAGCATTAGGGTTAGCCAGCTTCACATTAATGCCCTTTGATTCAGAGTGAGATGCTGGACAGACTGGTGTCCTAATACTTTTGTCCATAAAGTTCTGGAACATTCTAACATTCAACCATCTTCCAATCTTTTAGCCATTATTCTTACCCAGTGGAGACCTGGGGTTTGTCCCATGCAACACAGAGTGCAAGAAAGGACACATGCACCATTCAGCTAACTGCTCGTTTTCGTGTCAGGGAGGAGCATGCAAACTCCAGACGCACAGACTGGACAGGGGATTCAGGTCACTCATTTCATGCCAAGTGGCCTCTGCAGCTCAAGACACACATTCTATACCATGCACTGCAACCGCAAGAAAGAATTAAAGCCCAAAACATGTCGAGCGTAACATTTTTATTTCGCTGCATTGGGGGAGTTTTACTTCCAAAGTATCCTTTCTAACGAAAGAAAAGTTTTAGGACGACAATAAAATGTACTTCGTAAGGTTTTACCCCTCGCCAAAGGAGCGAGGAAGCCGCAGTCAGACACCAGATACAGGCTGGAAGGTCTGGAACTTTCACCGCGGCAGAAAACAGATCGGCGACACGCAGCCAGTCAGTCATCTTTCAGCAGCTCATCTCTCCGTTTTGTTCGTGCGTTACTCGCTAATGCTGCTAGAAAAGAGGGGTCGCTTGTTTTCTGGCACGCGTTACTACATTACACCCGCAACGAGGTCTCGCTCATCTACTCGGGATGAATCTTGGCGACTCTAACAGCAGATTCTCGTAGTAGCTGTTATTGGGCGAGTTTTTCTACACGATTAATTAATGGCAGCCGCCATTCCCTACATGCCGGCAAACAGATTCACGCATCTGTCTGACAGCTCAGGGGCTGAACACGCGGTAATTGGTGGGACGACAACAGGGTGGACGGACAGAAAGTCAGATATTTGATCCCGGAGGATTTAAAAATTTGATGTCAGACTACTGGACAGAGAGGCTTCTGTTTCCAGACATATGCACTGGCTTTTATTTTACCCGCTTTAACGCTTCTGTTTCCAGACGTATGCACTGGCTTTTATTTTACCCGCTTTAACGCTTCTGTTTCCAGACGTATGCACTGGCTTTTATTTTACCCGCTTTAACGCCGCAGACCTGTTTTTATTTATTTTTGTAGCGCTGAAATGCCGGTTGCAGAATGTGGGCAGATGAAATCCAGGCAATTAGAAATCATAAATAATGTGCTGGATTTTTGGCGGCTGACGGACACGGAGCAGCTCCAGATCCCGCGGCAGACATGTGCAGAATGAGAGGGAAAGGTACATGGGAAAAGGCCATTTACAGAGGAACATGGTGGTCTGTTTCTTTTCATACTTGGGTTGTTTACGTTGGAGCGGTGGGGTCACACTCAGCTATGAGGAAAATATACAAATAATTTGCTCCCAGGTCATAAAAAGCAGGGAAACGAATGTGGGACAGATGCAGAGAAGGTCAGCATCATCGCACTAAGATGCTGCTCAGCTGACCTCCACCAGCCAATAGAGAGAGCCATTATCGTGGCCAATGGATGGCCCGACAGATAGTGCTGGGATGCAGCTCAGCCGACCTCCACCAGCCAATAGAGAGAGCTGTTATCGTGGCCAATGGATGGCCCGACAGATAGTGCTGGGATGCGGCTCAGCCGACCTCTACCAGCCAATGGAGAGAGCTGTCATCAAGACCAATGGAAGGCCAGATAGAAAGCCCACGGGCAACACACATTCTCACACCAGCACATCTGCATTGGCTGCCCCACTACGGACACCGTAAGTGATAAGCCAGCCCGCTGCAAATCAGGACCAGACCAGCGTTCTTGAAAAGCAGCCATCACTCAAGCTGCACGAATGCGACACCCCAACCCAGGTCCTTTGACAGAATAACTCTTGCGGTCGTCTAACAGCGAATGCAGCTGACATCTCGGCCTGGTGAAGACGTGTGTGCACGCATGCGAGTGTGTGTGCACATCACCGGGGTCTGGTTCAGCATGACGAGCTGGAGAGCGATTAAAGCACAGCTTTCTTTGGACTGGCCTATGATGTCAAGGCTTACCATGTGTGACGGTGTACTGTACGAGCGGCGGGGTTTGGCAGGGGAGGTGGGGGGGTGGGGGCTGGAAGCAAAGCTGCAAGATGCGGCCCGGGAACAAAAGAAACACCGGTACAAAAATAAACAGCAGTTCTGCTTGCCAGCGGGGACACAAACCACTAATATGCTCTTGTTTTCCCTCGACTTTCAAAACAGAACATTTACGGACCGGTCTGGACTCCGGCCCGAGTCAAAGGTGCATGACACGTGTTCGCGCATGTACTCCAGATATCACATATCCATTCAAAGAAAACCGGGGACATCCGTCTGACTCTGAAGCAACACCTGTCACATCATTCTAAAAAGTAACTATAGCTATACATATATATAAAAAATACTTACGGGATCCACTGCCAACAGCAAGTACATATTGAGTTTCGTTTAGAAGTGCCAGGAGAGCCACAGAATGATTTCATTATGTTTATAAGATAGATTACACTTGCATTAGGATCGCAAAAAAACATTATCCTGATTTGCAGAATAGAAAGAGAAACTTCCTGTCAAATCGGCCGACCGATAAATAAACTAAACCAAATGTGAATCGGCCCTCCTACTGTTATTCAAGTCAAAAATTTTTCTTTTTTTCCTGGAAAGATGATCGCTCCAGTTGAGAGGCTTGTGTTTGTCCCCCAGGACCAAAAAGTGGATGCCTCATTCCAGAACAAAGACACAGGCTTTACTGGAAACCATTAAGGCTGCTTGAGCTACTGGGCGGGGCTCAGTAGTCCCAGTCAGCCCCTGTGAGGTGGGGTGATGGGTCCTTTGTACCTACAGTCGCTCCTACAGGTGATAAAATGCTCATGTCTCCTCGATCCCATCCTCACACTCCTTACCTACAAATCTAGATATTCGGTCTATTCTCCCAAGCCCCGTGTTCCTAACACCCCCCCTCCCGCCACATTCCCCTCTTCCTTCAGCCCTCCGTATTATAAAACCCACAACCCCAAATAAACTCCTTCCTCCAGTATCTGTCCTTCTTTGTACTTCTTGACATCCTTACTGAGGAAAAATCTCACAGACAACACATGGGTGATTTTATGATAAATCTTCTTGGCTATGGCAGAGAGCCTGTACCTAATAAACAGTTAGAGGAGAGACAGAAGGGTGGATGGATGGATAGATGGATGCTCTGTATGCAGTATCATAAATAACAAATCTATACCATATATACTGATAGAACAGCCTAGTAATACATTATGCCTGTAGGAAAATGGTCTTTTCACCAATCCTAATCTTGCTCTTTCTTGACAGGCGCAGACAGGTGAGAGAAGGGTTGGGGGTCATAGCACAGGGTCAGCCAGCATGCCCCTGGAGCAATGAAGGGTTAAGGCCTTGTTTAAGGGCCCAACAGCAGCATTAGACTGCCAGCTGTGGGATTTGAATCAATGACCTTCTCAGTCCTAAATCAATTGATAGAACCCTTACAAGATGCCTCATTATGTCTGAAATAGTCACCAGTCCATGTTATTAAATGCTATAATGTTGTATAATGTGGAACCCACTTCTGATTGGTCGGATGTTTTCTTCAAATCTCACCCCTAAGCTTCAGGCTTTGTGGGACCGACTCAAACCCACATTTACCGGAACCATCTGCTCACTGAGCGGACACGGCGTCCCCCGGAGCCCATGGTGGTCTACGTATCGTTATTAAACCTGCATCCCTCAGTGAGGTCAGCCTATTAACCAGAGCAAATCACTCAATCACCTCACACTTACATCATGGCACGTAACACCTAGCTAAACCGTCACAGTGTGTGTGTGTGTGTGTGTGTGTGTGTGCATGTATGTTAACATGGGACAGTGAAAAAAAAATAACCCATGAGATGTTATAATTTTACAATATTTTACTTTACATCTGTAGAGTTAAACAAAGAAGAATAAAAAACAGATACGATAATTTAAGGACATAATAAAAAAAATGACTATGATATTTGTCAAGTGGTTGTCTGATCTGCGTTTAATGGTTTTAAAGCCCTGTTTCAGCGCCCCAATCCATGTGGTTTCTACATTCGCGTGCAGGATATTTTTCCAGAATAATGGGTCTCACAAGTCTGTTCTGCATCATCGACATCTTTTCTGGACTCCAATCTGAAACATAACTTCCTATGATAAAGTAGTCGTAGTGCTGGACGGGGACGAGGCAGGAGAATTAGGCTCGCGTTTTTCATTTCAGCTTTCATCAGAGACGTTTCCTGAGGGGACATTATGCATATTCCGACAAAAACAATAAATAAAACTGATGATGATGGAATTCCACGTAGAACACAGAAAACATCTGATCGACCTGATTGGATGGAAGTGCAGCTCTTTTCAAACTTTTGATTTCGGAAGTTATGCGTACTGTGAGGCCTGACATTTAATAATTTAATACTACGTGTCCACAGTTCTGTGAATTAATGAAGTAATGTATGTGCAGGAGCGGACAGTGCAGACCATCTTCTCATTAAGCGATCATGGCTTTTTAAAGAAAACAAATATGGACTGGCTGCCATGCCAAAACTGTAGGTCTGACATGAGAGTGTTACATACTTTCAGGATTTGTGTCTATTTATGTGACAAATCAAAGATTCATGAAGAATCTCAAAACTGGCCTAGTATTGCATCCAGAGTGTCAAATCTGTGTGAAAAAAAAGTGATGAACAAAATTTCCAAAACTCGCTCGGTTCATTTTTTTTTTGTTTTGAGATGAGACCGCAGATGAGAAGCCAGGCTTCTTCATCATATCTTACAGGAAACTCACTTGGCCCCAAGGGTGAAGGTTTGGTTTCAGCATTGCTAAGGGCCAAATCAGCCTCAAACCCCCTGCCCTCCTAAACACACACGGTACTCCCACAATATCATACATACCCAAATATATGCCCTTATTCAGCACACATGTAATCCAACAAATTTCCTTGATAAAGTATCCCTTGGACTGAGTGAGTTTTAGAGATTTACCCTTAACACCTTTGCAATATGTATTGGCCCTTAAAACACATCTCCACTAACCCACGCTCACATCTTCAGCATTCCTAACTGGTACGCGATGTCCAGCACTGTCATCGCGCCCCGAGTCCATCGCGTGCTCACAGCGCCCTGAATCGACACAGTCGCTCGCTCGATATCATTTACGAGAGACTTCGCTGCACCACAGACGCGATGGAGAACCAGGCTTGAAATACGGTCATTCTTTACGGGCCCCTGGAACGTCAGGCTGAGGGAAAGAGTACGATTTGTGTAGAAGCGCCTTGCGAGGGAGCAGAACCGTGCGTCGGAATGGGATTCCCCCGGCCCGCTGTGGACATCCACTCAGGCTGCAGGTCAGGGATCAGTGTCTGTTTCCATGTGAGCGTCGACCCCCCCACTCCTCCTGAGGGATGGCCTTCTCCCCCTCCACCCATCTAAATCGCCCTGACACGTAACATCTGACTGCGAGCTGAGAGGATGAAGTTACGTCTTCCAGCCAGAGGTGTGCTGTGTGTGTGTGTGTGTCTGCGTCCAACTTACCAGAGAGGAAGTATCAACCAAACTCTGGCTGACTGAGAACATTCCCAGCCTCAAGCAGCCAGCAACATGCTACCATGGACCAATGGTGATGTAACGGGGGGAACAATTAGGATGTGACAGGGGCTCTAAAAAAATTGGAATATAATTAGACTGGTCTGGGGGCCCAATATGATACACTTTCATGGGGCCCAACATCTCCTGTGGCCATCTGATGAGAAATGACCATTGTGTAGAAGGTCAACCTTTGTTGCTCCAGACGCCGCAAAACTGCGGTCGCAGGTAAGTTGCGCTTTAAACGGAGCCACCCGTGTTCTGCAAATGTGCCGTGTGCAAACTGGGCACGAGTACGCGTTCTTAAAAAGCGGAACCAGGAAAGCAGCTGGCCTGTGTTTCCCATGCGAAACCCCCTGCCGGGTTCGGCCGCAACCACACACGTCTTCACTCTTGTTTGACTTGTTCCACAATGGTGTGTCACAACAAGTTTAGACAACTGGGGCGCTCCGGAGGGGTCTGTGTCTTTGGCCGGGCTTAGTCATCCAGGTCCTTGTGAAGTACGTAATGCCCCAAGGCCCAAAGCCAACAAGCCTCTCTTTCTCGTCTCCATTTGTTTAAAACCATATCCTTCAGTGCTCGCTGTCCAGAGCAAACTTATTACAAAAAGACAAGTTTTTTTTTCGTTGTTGTTTCATGACGAATAACACGTTATGCATTGTGTGTGGTGTGTAAGATGGCGAAATTCATAGAAGGCGCTGTAATTTGTTGACTCGGTGCATCTTCTGGAGACCAAACTCAGAATGCCAGAGAATCCCAGCTTCATGTAACACGTACCCATCGAGTGTTACATTTCTAAACTCACTTACAAAACCCACAGCCACAGCTCTCTGCCAAACAGTCAAATTCAGCCCCCTGTTCTCATTTAGACTTTTTTCTTAACATTCAGATATAAAAAACGTTATTAGACTGTCACACTTTTCTTAGCCAAACAAAGAGATTTTCAGTCTGTATATTAATACACCTTCCTTAGACGTAGAACAAGAAAAAGTCGTCACCTGCACTTAAAAGTATTCATTCATACGGCAGACTCACATTTGCAAACTCGCTCCCCAGTTCTGCTACTTGGACACAATGCAATTATTATTAATATTCATTAATCAGCCTCTTTGCTCTGTTTGGCTAGTCTCCAAATGCCAGGCTGGGTAACTGGCTCCTAGGTGTCCTGCCTGCAGATATACATACATGAGGTAACTGGCTCCTGCCTGCACATATACATACATGAGATAATTAACCCCTTCAGAGTCAGCCCTGGATGAGAGAGACAAAGCTCAACCCTCTAATCCTCCTGCTTTTACACACCATCGATGAAGCTCTATTTCTGTGCTTTGCTAGAAAACGCAAACCCAAATGACGGCCCCAGAAAGAGCTAACAGACAGTCGCAACTCAGGGCCGTATTTGGCACCCGGTTACTGTAGCCGATTTTGGAAATTCAGAGGAAATAGAACAGCTCCCTTCACGCTGGAACGACACAGGCTCTCCGCAAGTGAGCCGTATCAGCTGGAACATTTCCTTATTTCGCTGGCTGACCCGTTCGATACTTCTTAAGCTTTAACAAGGCTTCCACCGCACATAGTGCACAGGAAGGTCACAGTTCATGACCGTATTATTGTTAAGCACATGTGAGCAGGCCATCGCTGTTATGCATTAGCCTAGTAGCATAGGACTCCTTTAACAGGGTATGTGAAAGCACTGAAACATACACCAGGCCAGTAATTCACAAGCCTAGACTGTTACGGACTGGTAACAATCAAATCCAGATCAAGACCTGCACATTTAACACTGTCTTACACAACCTTCTTTATAACTTTATAAGGGGGTAGGCAGGTGGTGTAGTGGTTAGGGACGCGACCATGTAATCAGAAGTACTGCTGAGGTATCCTGAACAAGGTACCGACCCTAAGCACTGCTCCCCGGGTGCTTACGTAGCTGCCCCCTGCTGTGTCATGATGTCACATGGGTTAAATGCAGAGGACACATTTCGGTGTTGTGGTGTGTCAACAATGATAATTAATCACCCTTCACCTTAACTAAATCAGTGCCCATCTCATTGATAAGGATGATTCATTTCATGCATGTAAATGTTATGTAATTTTTATTTTATCACAAGGGGATTTTATGGTTCTGGAAAAAGCCTGATGCAGTGCTTAGCACTGTTGCCTCACACCCCTGGGACCAGGGTTCGTGGCTTCACGTGTGTGGAGTTTGCATGTTCTCCCCGTGTCATCGTGGGATTTCTTTGGTTTTGGGTACTCTGGTTTCGTCCCATAGTCCAAAAACATGTCAAAGAGAATTGTGGGTGCCAAATTGTCTATGTGCTCTGGGATGCGTTGGCGCCTCATCCTGGTTTATTTCCAGCATTGTGCCCGTAAATTCTGGGATAGGCTCCGGACCCCCGTGACCCTGCATAGGACAAGCGGGTGTGGAAGATGGAGGGACAGAAAAACTTTCATAATTCTGCAATATTGTTCAGCATCAGCTAAAGCATAATACGATGTCCATCACAGAGAATTATATACCAAAAGACGAATTACAGCTTTGTTTCGCGCAAGCATTGGGGATTAATATGTCCCTCAATGTTCAGAAAAAGTTCAAACAAATCGGAGAACTGACAAAAGTTGCGCATGCACAGACATTGGACGCTGAAAGTCTGACGAACCTGTCAGTGCTGACATGCATGGTATTACTCGCAGGAAAGTGTCAGCCCAAGTTTCAGTGATCCCAAGCATCATGAAGGATCCAAGCATAGTTTTCATCACATACAAGCTGCACGAGATGCATTTTAGTCACACCAGATTTAAATTCTTTTTTTTTTTTTATAAATACTTCCATACTTCAGTTGCCTTTTGACAGCTATATTATGCATTTCGCATGAACACCACTGAAAGGGCTGGGTCAGAAATACGTCACGAAATTGTTTTTTCAAATGCTGCATTTCCAGTGGAAACGTATCAGCATCTCTGGCTTGGACGTTAGGCAAGAACTCAGGACATTTGTATAGCGGCCCAAGGAATTAGCAAGTCCTCTGCCTGCAGCCCCCCAGCTTAAGTGAAACATGACCCTCAGGTCAGCGTTGATACATTCCTGTGCCAAGAGGCTCTGTAAAGACCCCCCCAGGTCCACCACCTCTCCCGTACATTATGGGATCATCCCTGCCCCTACTGACAATTGAAAGTGCCTCTTTTCGGTAACAGTTGACCCCTCACCTGCCCGTCGAAAAGTAATTCCTCCCACACAAACAAGTATATTTCACCCCCCCCCCCTAAAAGTGTTTGGAAATTTTTACCACCAGGGTCCCATATTTCTTCGCATGGAATGTGACATCCCGCTAGCTACAACTGAGCCCTGATGTCCGATTCCTCCTCTCTGCGGATCTGCAGATCCCAACCGCAGGACACTGCATGACCTTCTCCCAACCTGTCCTCGGGGTCCCAAGCCCAGCCTTGTGGTAGGAAACCACACACAGCCCACTTTGTGGCAGAACAGGCAGACCTGTGTGCGTTTGCAAGACACAACCAACTAGGCCGATAGACGGTACTGCCTTTCTTCGATGAGAATGTCTGTGCTTCAAATCATTTCATTAATTAGTTCCATCCTGTGATCAAGTTCCATTTGTAACACCCATTATAAATGTTGTAAGTGTTACAGGATGGATTGTATATTTGTAGAAATTTTATAGAAGATTTGTAGAATATATTAACTCTTGTCAATATCTCCATCTTCCATCTTATAATCACACATTATTTATTTATCCAACACTTTAATCCAAGCTAATCTACAATTTAAGGCAAGGACAGACAGACCTTGGGCCATTTGGGGGTACAGGTCCCCTCTGGGGTTCAGTATTGGGCTCTAACCAGCTGGGCCACACACCAGCCCACATACAACCACGTTTCCTGGACACGGTTGTACACTGCCCGGCCAAAGAAAGGTCGCCATTACAATTTGATGAGATCCAGCAAATACCTAAAAGCCAATGACTGGATCATTATTACAGCTCAGCAGTAAAGTGAAGTCAGCTGAGTACCTGAATCTACTGAATGGCCAGGTTATCCCAGCAATGGATTATTTCTCTCCTAATGGCATGGGCATATTACAGGGTGAGAATGCCAAGATTCATCAGGCTCAAATTGTCGAAAAGTGGTTCAGGAAGCATGAGGAATCATTTTCACATGTGGATTGGCGACCATAACCCCACTGAAAGTCAATGGGATGTGCTGAAGAAGACTTTGACTCTGAGTGGTTCAACTCACCTATCAGCAATACAAGGTCTCTGTAAAAAATTATTGCAAATCTGGATGGGAAAAAGTGTTGTGATGTTGCATAAGCACATGGAAACAATGCATGCACCAATGTGCACTATAATCAAAGCTAAGGGCGGTCCAACAAAATATTACTTTTTTTTTGGCCAGGCAGTGTATGATTAGCTTAATCTACCTATTAGAAATACATTTCACACGAATTGAATTTACCGTAAAAATTAGTATGTAAAAATTCATTATACTCTCTATCAGGTAGGCTCCAGGTGCTGGCAGTCCCCAGGTCGTTTTAGCGCAGATGTACTCTGAGGGGTGGGGACGTAAATCTCGGGGTGAAAGGTCAGGGGATGAGCACATTCATCCAGTTTGTTGGTCCAACTCAGCTGAAATCCTGCGTATTGTAATCATATGATAACCAAAAAAAATATATACAAAAAATCGTTCTGCATATACACGGCCCCAAAGCGGGATGTTACACTCCCGTCGTTTCCCAGGATCAGTAGCATGCCTAGTGGATCACATCGGACTGAGCACAACTCGGGAATGATACCAGAAACCTGTGGCTGAGGAAGAGAATAGAGGGGTGCGAATAACCCGGAAACTGCGCCCCCCAGGAGCCCAGCAGGGCTCTTGTTAGACCGGCTGACAGAAAGAGCCACCACTACTTCCAATAAAGAACTACAACCTGGGACAATGAAATCCAAGCCGCCGAACCAATGGGACGCCTGATATATGACGAGACTGACCTCCCGGAGGTCATGTGACCTGCAGTCTCAAGGCCCCATCTGCCGCGTCACGACCAGGATCCGAGCTCTTCTCATGACACTCACGCAGACGTCGGGCTCTTCCTGATACACCTCGTTAATCAGGGCATCGGTGCCCTCTAGCCAGGGGCCCTAGGCAAAGCTTTAATGAGAAGCCTCCCTTAACCAAGAACACCGGTGATCATTTCACTTCCACCACAATGCAGGTAACTCGGGGCCCTCGGCCTATCGGCCTTTAACTCAAGTCTCCCGCAATAAAACTCCAACCTCGTTTCATCTGCCCTCTGCAATGTGAGGTGGAGGACCTCCATAGAAGTGACATGACAAGACAAGGTGATGGAAAACAAAAAAGCACATAATTATACTAAATAGCTGATATTTTCAGAATGTATTAAAAGCAGGTTACATCATGCATGCTTGCTTTCAACTCAACTTTTGAAGCGTCAAGGTTTTTTTTTTTTCTTTTTTCATTTTTAAATGCAGAAACAGAGATTAAGGGAGATTAACGGAAAGTGGGAGAACAGCCGGTCGAACACTGGAGCTTACTTAGCAGGATAAACAAAAAAGAATGTGTTTGCGAGGAGTCGCACTTCGAGGAGAAACACACGCAAGGCAAAGCCGGTTTATATAACCGGGACACGGTTTATGCAGCCGGGGGTGTGGGGCAAGTCAGGGTCACTCGCCGGCGGTGAGCGGTCACCAGTAAACATCCACTTACTCTGAGCAAATATCCCAGCCTAAGTGACCATTGCAACACAAACCTCCGACTTATACTGGAGCCCAAGAACCTTGATGTTTCCATCCGTTAAACACCAGCACGCAAACATGGGGAAAAAACAAGTAAAGTCTCTAAAGAAGGGCTGCTAAAGGCTGAGACCCAGCAAGTGACTTTTGTCCTCTAGAGAATGTCATATCTCCTATACAATACTATGATAAACTACACTATACTACAGTACACTACACTATGTTATACTAGAGAATGTCATATCTCCTATACAATACTATGATAAAC
>JAODKM010000046.1:2727013-2745450 GCA_026780845.1 Petrocephalus sullivani | reverse complement strand
GGCACGCACGCCGGCCCACCCTCACACCGCAACCACCCACACCCCCCCGGGGGGCGCCCCCCAACCAAAAAAACCCCCCCCCCCCCCCCCCATCACCTCTGTCCCAATTATAAGAGAGAGACAGCAGACTTCCGTTAAAAAATTATATGGCTGAAAGATGGAATTCTCTGACTAGACTGGTACCTTTGACTGACAATTGAATATTTAGAATATTACTCCAAATAAAATACTGAACCAGAATCAAACGAATGCACACATACTTCACACAAACATCTGTATCCAGAGCTCACTGAGCTGGAGGAAGAGAAAGTCGCAGGAAACAACCTTCAAGACACCGGACAGTAGGGTGACCAGATAATCCAAGTCATCCCGGACACTTTGAATGTGAACAGGATTTGTAAACTACCATTTCAATTAAAAGGACCCGTTCTTGCTGTGTGCTGATTGGTCAGTCTCCTATAATCATGCATGTGTCACTAATGTTAATGTAAAAAAACCAGATGCATCTTTCGATCATGGAAAGAAACCAGTCAAGAAGAACTGAACTATTTAGCCAGCCACAGGAGCCTGAAGTAGCTCAAAGTGTCATCCCTGACATCCCTAATTATCTGGTAACCCTACCTATCAAGTCTATATTACAAGGCAGTAGGCTGTTAATATATAACAAAGTAGTTGTTATAGGGGCTAAGGACATGGAGGATCTCTTATCTGGGGAAGGTCTTTTAAACAGCTCCTATAAAATATTTATCCATATAACTGGCCAGAGACTGAAAGTTGCACTGAATAAGCAAGTACCTTGGTTGACTTAAAGCGTCTCCCTGTTGCTGGGAGCAGAAACTCGGCATCTAAAGCCCTCCACTGGGACACTCTGGCAGTCTCCATATCCAGACAGAAGGGTGTTTACAGCAAACCAGACTGCCAGATAGGAGGACCTCACCCCTTCAGGCGAATTATCAGGGTGCTGTTGTTCACGCTTGAAAGCGAGAAATGAAATTTCTAAACAAAGATAGAATTTTTCTACAATTGCCTGACAAAACATGGAGAGAACACTCCCCTGTGGATTTCTGTGGTTTTACAGAGTTAGAAATCACAGTGCCGTTTACTAAGGTCAACCACTGCATTGAAAACAGTCACCCCATACAGCCGTCCACACTATAACAATATCCATTTCATTTATTGATTTTTACACAGACAGAGGTGGGTAGTTCAGGTCCAGAGAGTAGAAGTCCAGACCAAAATTTTGTTTCAACCAACCAATTGAGCACACTGTGACTCTTAATAGACATTTGGAGAAAATATGACTGTGATTCTGTTTAAAAAAAGGGGGTTCAAGTCTGTGCACATATGGCAGACTGCAGGCTCACAGAGATACCTCTATGTCACCAGAACCCGCCCAACTTGTAGTAATGGTCCACTTATCCTTTGAGTAGCTTTGAGTTTAGTCTCTACAGCAATTACCCCCAACTAAAACATCTGAGGTTTAGTTCCATGTCAGAATTACTGCTCAGTGACTGCATTGATTGCCAACACGATGCAGATTCCGCCCTCTAATATGAGCGACAGCACCGCTGCCAGAATATTCAGGAAGAAGCAGTAGGGGAGGAGATTACAGGCGGTGATCCGCGGCTTCAGAATTACAGGTCTCTGAGTCTGTCAAACGATATCACTCCAGGGAAATGAGAAAAAAACAATGCATGCTATGACCACATTCTGAAGAATCCTTAAGACATTAGAATGTTGCTGCGACTCCAAATTTAGGCATCCATGCCGGCTCAGAAGCCGGAGTGTGACTCAAAATGAACCGCTGGCAAGAATTTCCTCGATCATCTGGATGTGGTCGTTTACCAGGTTTATGGTTCGGGGACCGGCGGTTAACTTTCGTGTAGTTCGTACTGTTCACTAGCTGGAAATCAATCAGCCGCATTAATCTATAATCTTTATTTTTCCCCACCTATTTTTAGCCAGCTGTCTTCAATCACTGGAGTGTGAATGTAGTGAATGTGGGGGGGGGGGGTAATTACTTTCAGATGCAATGTGAAAGTTTGCACTGTGTGCAAAGCAGCCCAGTTTGTAAACATCTCTAAACAAGGTACAAATGGTGAAGGAGGATCAATGACTAGTCTGTCACTAAAGTAATAAAACGCCCCTTGTGACACATAAACGTCACTGTTTGTGCACCGCCATCTCCAAATGCATCTGTTTAATTTTTTTAAATTTTATTATGTAACAACTATGGATAATGTTTAATGATCCAGATCTGGATCAAAACGAAGACCTTTAACTGATGAATCTGACTCTTCCATGAGGTCTGTTGGCTAAACGTACAGGACATTGTTTGGTTCCACTGAAGTCTTTGTGGCACCTCAAAGTTCAAAGTAGATCTCATTTTTAATAGAAAATTGTAATTGTAATGTAATTATTCACCCAGTCACTTTTGTCCAAAGCGATGTACGAAAGAGAACATTTTGGGATCTTGGCATAGGCCCAGCCAGCATCCTGCATACCCGGATGAGTTTGGGTTTAGGGCCTTGCTCCAGGCATGAGATACAAACCCATAACCTGTCACATATGGGCACAGAGCCCTACCCAACTATATTTATGCATAGTATTACACATTCCTAGCAAGCACTGGCAGTGCATTTACAGACGACTTTCTTCTTTGTCAAATAGCTAGAGGTTTGCTGCACATTGCATCAGCATATCCATGCTTTAGGCCGTCATCGCCTAACAGAGCAAAAAGTTAATACAAATTCAAGCCACCATAAAACAATGCCTAGACAAGTAAAAGCCTGGACAATAGTGCTTCATGGTAAACTGCCACCATTTCAACTCTAGTAATAAAGCACAAACAAATGTCAGATCATTTGACATGGACACCACTTTTGAAAATGAGTTCAGTCACTGAAGTCTAAGCCCTCAGGGCACCTTAGGCAAGCTTCGCCCCCCCCCCACCCGCTGGGTGAAATAGGCTTGTTAAGTCAGCGCACGCTCAGATTATGGCGCGCTATAGGCTGCCGTCTTCGTCACCTAACGGGCTGACGGCACCACTCATAGTCAGAAAGAGGACTACAGCTTTGTGTGACAGGAAGACGCACCTGGCGGGCAAGAACAGTCCTGGGACACATCCCTCGCCGAGCGCAGTTTGGGCATCAGGGCGTCGAGTCTCTGCGGAAGGATCACAGGGACCGTAAGTGCATTCTGGCACCATACAGAATGACATGGGACGCTATCACAACATCTAACATAAAGTTAATATCAGTGCCTATAATCAGCCGTTTCGGAGATAGTTAAACATCAGTTTTTATCGTATGGGGGTAATACTACTGCAAACTGAGTAGATCGAAGCATTGGTTCGGGCATGTGTTACGTTAAAAACCGTAACGCACACTGATCAGAATTAGCAGCTTGCAATCATTTACCATTTTAGGCTCAAACCACATCACAGCATTAAGCTGATTCGCATACCCCAGAATGACAGTCACCCTTAATTCACCCTTTACCTCATATTGATTGAATCAACACAATATAAAACAATGAACAAACAGATAGGGTGCGCATTGAGTACAACAAACGTCTGTTTTTTCCACTGCTGTATTACTTTTCTAATCTTTGAAGATATGGTAATTAATTTTATTTCTAATAATAGCTGTCATGAGAGATCTGTGGCATCGAGCAGAAAAAGTGCATCAGGCATTACCTCTTGCAGGACCTTCTCGATCGCATCCCGAAGTGTAGGTGCAGTCGCGTCTGCCCCCATCTGCGAGCCTGCACCGAGGATCAGGGAGGTCTTCTGGGCTTCCAGCACCTTCACACGGTGCTCCAGATGGGACGTTCTGAAGCTGAGCAGAAGCCCCAGCGATATGGAGCTCAGTGACAGCACGAAACAGGCGGCTGTCGGCAGCGCCCCTGCAAAGCAGCAGCTCTGCCAGGCGAGGCTGTTCCGAGCCTCGCTTTCCTCTCTGGATTTCGCTGCAGAACCCATTATGTTCAGCTTTGAAACCAACAAACGAGATGTTAGAAGACTTTTATAGAGCTGGTGAATGAAACGCGTGACGGCGTCCCTCTGTTATAATGCATGCGCTTGACATTTATTGTAATAAAAACCCCCGAGTCATAATAATTTGCAGCATGAGATATTTTTAAAGCCTTTAAAAACTGCGCAGCTGTCAGCAGTGGCGGTGTCGGCGCTGCGATGCTCTGCGCAGACGGTGCTGCGCCGGACTGCGCTCGGGCGCTGATAGCGCGCCGGCAGGATGCTGCGCCGCGTCAGAGCCCAAGCCCCCTTCTGCACAATGCAAAAACAGTCAGCAACAAATATACACCGGAAACACTCAGAGAGTCCCTTATGAATAAACTGAAACACTTTGAGTAGCATCGCCTGCTAGCCCACAAGAGTGATCAGCAGCATGTAATCCATTCCTTTAATCTGGAATAAGAAATTTGGGTAACACTTTACAATACGGTTCCTTAGTTCATGAGTAGCAACTCATGTACTACTTATTTACTACTGAAGTACAACTCATGAATAAATATAGTAACTACGAAAGGGAAAAGATGCATTGCGCTTCATTATTGATGAACAAACATGAGATTGGTGTTTCATGAAGAAATATAGTAGCTACTTGAGATAAATGATGTGTCATGATTCATTAATGATTAACGAACATGAGATCAATATTTTATTGTATTCATTTATCGTAATTCTTTATTAATTGCCATTTGCACACAATATGAGTACAGGTACAATGGAATGTTTTTTTTGACTTCCCCCATCATGCTCTCCATAGCTCAGGGGTGATGGCACAGGGGATCACATTATTAATGGAATAACGAGCTTACAGCAAATGGTAATGAACAATAATAATTAAATAAAATTTGTAAAGATGAGCCCAGACTGTTTAACATGGCATGTGATCTGCATATATGGGTTAACTAGGTGTAAAAGCAGGCACCGCCTGGCTGAATGTTCTCCCACTTACTTAGATTTCTGGCCACAATCCAAACACATCCACTTTTGATGAACTGAAGAGGTTAAACTTCAAAATGGACTGTTTCCGTTACTTTTTTTGAAACATGGTTTTGGCTAACGATCTGACTACTAGTAGTACTATAATAGGGCAGGTTTAATTTTACTCATCATCGCTGTCAAACGATGCACCCTTTCACCAGCCGTTTGGCTTAATTGACTATAGAATTCAGTTCAGCCGAGAGACTTTAATTTCGGTGTAAAGAAGAAAACTAGCAAGAACAGCAATCCATTGAGAAGACTAGGGGCAAGATGTGTGCCAATCAACATAGGAATAATCTTACTAATGTGTAATGTGGTCTCCAGGCTAATGGAAACTCCAGGGTCTGTCTGCTCATGTTCAAACTTAATCTAGCCCTATTTCAATATATCTAACTGAACTTGGAGATCTGCGTGTGAGAAGAGAGTCCAGATAGTGAAGAAGCAAGAGAATCAGATGTTAGTAAATGCAATAAATAATCTATGAATCTCTTTTTCAGGTAACGTGGGCCACATGTGGCTTTACTCTCTATTAATGCATACTTTATATGGACCAGTACTTTACTGCATGTCATACTGAGCTATGAGAATTTATTTGGCTGTTACTTAGTGTTCATTTTAAAGACTAAGTTACTCAGCTTTCACAAGTTTTACACAAGTATGTTAGATGAATTTTGAAAAATGAAGTTTTATATTTCACAGTACGAACGATTACTTGGCTGAATGTGTAAATAAATTTTTGCATAAAATATGCACAAGGCACTATAAAACATTCCTGTGATACATCAAGGATGTCCACTTTTGTCTCATTGTGGGTGATGAAAGCGACTCAGCCTCAAATGAAATGCTTGCACAGTACTCTGCTCCCACACAGAGCATCAACAGAGCCACTGCAAGCCAAAGATCAGTGCACTGAGGAGTCCATGCTGCAGACTGACAGTTACAAAGTGAACTTGGAGGTAAGCAGGCCCACGGCAGAGTCTTCGTGGGGCTTATAGTGCTGGCCACCACTGCCCCAGCTCCACAGGACATGATGCACAATTCAAAACAAGTCAGGCCTAGAATTGCACAGGTCCCAAAACTTAGTACAACATCTGTAGTTCATCAGCTTCTCAATTGTAAACCTTAATCTTTACCTCACCTACAGCTTTACAGAAACAATGTGCATCAAGTTGTATTATATACTGATGATAATGCAACGTCATTACCAATACTGAATTTCTTAGTCTCACCTCTGAATAGACGGAGCAGACATTTTCAAAAAATGTAACCAAGTTTTATTTCCGAACAGACATGGGCAAAAGGTATCTCAGTAAATTCATACAAATAATTTAGTAATACAGAAGAGATAAGGTTCACAGCAGACTGATGCAGCCTACAGAGTCCTCCCCTGGAGAGCAAATTAACAGAGATGCAGCCGAATCAACACTTCTTTCCTTTCAAAGGATCAAAAAATGGGTGTCTGAGGGCTGCCTCCAGAGTGATCCTTTTGGATACGTCATACTCCAGCATCTTATGGATAAGGTCAAATAGCTGCTCGTGCTCAGTGCTCTTGGAGGACATGTATTGCTGAAATGGGAAGACGGAGGTAAGGCAATCAGAACACAAACCAACAGACACCAAAGCTGGAGCACACATTCCCTTCCCAAATCATACTTTAAGGGGCTTGCAGTGCTTTCTCACGTATCTCCCAGATGAGCTGTGCTCATCCCAGTCCAGCCGTCCATGGTGAACATATCTCTTTTTCCTATGCAGGACAGAAATGATTATTCATACATGACATGCATCTGATACTGAAGATGATAATCCAACAATCTGTAAATATGTCAAGCTTCTGAAAAGTTAGAAAGCCGTTACAGTGGAAGGAAAAGAACAAGGACTTCATACAACTATGTAAAGGCAAAGCTCACTTGGTTTTCTGTAAGAGGTAGCTAGGTATTGGCCCAAGGACCCTTTCCATCATAGCCAGGTGCTCCTTGCTATCATGAGTCTGCAAAAGAGTGTGAAGGAAGCCTAGGTTTCAACATCACAAGCAAAGCAGCTTGTGTACTTAGTCAGAGGTGAGTGCTTTTGCTATTGGTTTTAGCAAACAAAGGGTCTCACCTGAAAAAGCGTCAATCCAAGGTAATACTCAATTAGTATGCAGCCCAGACTCCAAACATCACACGCTTGGTTCCATCCAAGTTCTGCAAACAAACCGATGATGAACTTGACAACCATCTGGACCAAATGTAAACCATTTTGTTCTTTGCCAGATCTTTGTAACACTCACCAAGAATGACCTCAGGTGCTCGATAATGCCTTGTGGACACCACAGAAGTATGGTGCTCGTGGTCATATATAGCATTTCCAAAATCCACCACCTTCACATCAGTCTTCTTCAACGTCCTCTCATCCCTTTTCTGTATTAAAGAAAAAGAAAAAAAAAAAAAAAAGGTCAGTACAAAGATATTTTAAAGAAAGCTTTTCAAACAATTCTGAACTTAATTCTAGGCTGAGAAAAAAAAAAAGTTCAACATGTGCCTAACAGCTTTTATTCTGAATATAAAATTACTCCCAGACATTTTCCCACAACACTGTTACACCACTACACTGCCTTTCTCTCCCATTTGTTAGGTGACATTGCAATACTTACAAGTTTTGCATTGTACTCCATACAGTAGTCAGAATCCACAAAGAGGATATTCTCTGGCTTCAGGTCAGTGTGAGTAAGCTTGTTTCGGTGTAAGACTTGCACACAAAGAAAAACAAAAAGCTGTTAGTAACGCTTAGGGCTGCACACATCACGATGTAATCGTGATTATATGGTACATGTGCAATAATCACCAGGGCTTTAGATTAGAGGTGCACCGATCCAATATTTGGATCGGTACTGGCACCGATCCATACCCATTAGATGGATCAGGCATCAGGCATATGTGAACGATCCATGTCCAATGCTTAGTTCTCAGCAGTTTGTAAAATGATAGCTCCTATTTCTTGTTAAACTGATTTATACAATCACATGACAACTCTTTCCCACTTTTGATGCATTTTCCCAGCATTCCAGCTGAACGCTAATGCTCACTTTGCCAGTCAGTGGGTGTGAGCGCAGCAACTTCCACCTGCTGTGACGTTATGTGCATACCTCTGCATACCCTTTGCAGTAGCAGGAGCGTAAGAACCTCAGATAAGAGGGCGACAACCTGGAAATATTTTATGCTTGAAACAGCAACTAGTAGTGCAGCAATTTGCAATCTTTGTAAAGACTAAGTTTTGAGCCGTAGAAGTAGTGTTTAGGGGAAAATCCTACAAACTAGCAATATGAAAAAAGCAAATGAATGATTTGGGTTAAGCAGTCTGGGCCGTTTTACATACTCACGACTGCTTGTAATACACAAGGGGCTGCTATCCTGTTGCCAGTGGGCTTTTTGGTACTATAATGGAGGTTTACTTAAAACCACAGTTTGGTAAGCAGATTAGCAGTATGCCTAAAATTTATAAGAAACATATTGTGATGCCAAATAGTTAGTAATGTGAATAATTCTGCAATCTTTATGTTTACTAAATTCAGTGAGCGGAGCATGCCACATGCTACCGTTTTAGTAAGCCATGGAAGCGATAAGCACTGAAGTGGTGGTGAAGAAAGGGATCTCCTTTAAAAGAGGAGATATTGTGGATAAGGTAAAAAGACACCTGTGGTGTGGCAGTAATTTTTGCAGTTTAATACCCGACATTTAATAAACATGAAGATATGCTGAATGTATACAGATTACTAACTTTTGGGAGTCATGATACACCTCTCGTTAATATTTTAGGTGCACCATTAATCTGCTTACCAAAGTGTGGGTGTAACTAATCATCTATATAGTACCAAAACAATATATCACCAGTGGACAAATGTTTCGCCCATTATCTGAAGCCCTGGCGATTATTGCGCATGCACCATAAAAACACGATGTGGTGTTGTGCAACCCTAGTATAGGTTCAAAAGAAAGCAACCATATAATCACTAAATACAAATTGGGAAAATGCAAGTTCCACTACTTTCCAAACATCAGAATCTGATAAGTAAATCAATCTTGTAGCTGCTCAGAACAATCATCCTCCAGTGTCACTGATAGTAATCAATGCTTTCACATCCACTTCACTGCATGTACTCACAGTGCACTGCTCTAAAGATCTGATTTGCCATGTGCCTGATCTGGTCCACAGTGAAAGGCATGAAGCCATTCTCCTTCAGGAAATCATAGGTGCTCAGTCCCAGGAGCTCAAATACAATGCAGATGTGGCCATGGTGATCAAACCAATCCAGCATTCGCACACAGGCACTACAAAAAGGAAAAAAAAACATTTGTACAAAAGAAAAAATTTGCAGTTTGAATGGCATTTTGTGACAATGATGTCAAAGACTATTAAACAAGCTAATAAAACAAAAAAACTCGCACACGTGAGGGTTACTCATGCCTGGGTTACTCACTAATGTTCATCGCGATCAAGCGAGTTCATCTGCTGAAGGACATCAATCTCAGACATGGCAGCTTCTCGATAACGGTCAACATTTTTAATGATCTTCAGTGCCACTCGAGCACCACCACTGCAACAATTCAGACAGTGAGAAGCTTTGCAGAAAAACTTTGCTCTCCAACTGCATGCTTATGCATTTATCAAAAAAAAGCAGCTAGCACAGACACCTACTTTGAATGATCAATGCAGTTGACAACTTTCCCAAAGGCTCCTTCTCCTAAAGTGCTCACAATCTCATCTACAGGGAAAAGGTATGCAATTAATACTTCAGGAAAGAGACTCACAAGAGTATAGCAGGACAAGTGTAAATGTAGCTCTGAGTGTCCATAATAAAGAAATTTGTAGCAAAACAGTTAACATTACGCCACAATCACTGTAGAAAATCTTAAGAGTTTCAAACAGTAGTTGTGTAATCCACATTATATATGCCTTAGTTTTTTTTATACGTGTAAAGAATTTTACAAATGAAATCCCCCCAATTAGACACTAGTAGCACGGTCTTTCCACTTAACAAATAAAACAAAAAGTTACAGAAAGAGGTATAATTTCTGTACATCTTGCTCTTAGCATGTGTCCACTGTGATAGATCAGGTGACCCTCCTCATCATCCTCAAAACTTCTGGATCTTTTCCTGCGATGACTCCTCTGCGATTGGTCACCATCATAAACCCACGAGAATCAGGCCAGAATGCGCGATTCATTCATTCAGCGGGGGAAGATATTCAGGAATTCAGAAACCGCGCCAGGCCACCGCAGCAATTTCAAATTCATCGCAGAGAAATGCACAGGGGCCCCACATAGTGTGTGTTACAGAAGAAAAACAATGGCAAAATTTTCAGACAAAACACTTTCTCAAAATAAAAACTAAAAGAAACTTAAGTATACAAACATCACTGTATATGCATTAACAATTTACTCCCCATTCCCACTTTCATAAAATGTAATCCCTAGAAGTTGATCTATATCTTAAATTTCAGTAATTGTCCCTGCAAGTATTAATAATAATATTCTTTCATAAAAATTTACCATCCCTCGATATCAAGGCTGTCTACACAAGAGCTACATTACATCCTCTGCACTCAATCACAACAGGCAAAGACATTATGACCAGCATGATTCTTACATAATCTGCCAAAGAGCATACGCAACACTTCCTCACAACCATAGCATGTGGGAGGAAGCATGTACCTGCATACATATCTGCACTTACTCAGGAGACTAACAATCAGACGCGGCAGCAAACGGGAAACTGTGCACTGTCTAAACCCTAAGCAAACTCACAGATGAGCGCACGGACAAAGAGGAAAGGGTCTCCGCCGTACCGAGTGAGCCTGAGGAGACGAGCTCCTGGGGTGCCCGCGATGCTGAGCGGGGCTGCTGCGATGGCTATGACCGCTACGTGCTGAGGATTTGCTATAGTGGTGCCAGTCTCTGTCGCTGCCCGGCTCCTTGCACGGGCCGTCATTGCCAAATGCTCCTGACTCCGGGCTCGGCTGTCTGGCCCCCCGCTCCTTAAGCTCCATCCTCCTGCTTATAGTCTTTGATTCCTGGTAATGCCTGTGAACAAAGACAGAATAACAGAACAACAGTTACAAAAACAACAAGAATTATCTGAATTATGCATAACTGGAAATGGACAGGATGCATTTCAAAGCAAGGACCTCAAAGCTTTAATATTACATTTTTAATATCTAATTTTTAAAATGCAACCATGAATAACCACAAAGTTTTGCAGCAATAAATTGACAAGAAAATACAAACTCCCAAAAATATTGAGCGTATTAATAAACCATTCACAAAATGATAACTAAAGTGCCTGCATCACTCCTAAAAAAATAGCAATGTCTGCCTGATATATTCCCTGCTGGTCTGACAAGACTTCTACATTACAGTATTGCTACAGCAATGCATGAACACTAAATACTTCCAAGCAAACCATAGCATAAGCATAAATCTAAATGCTTCCAAGAAAGTTGTTGCTGGGCAGACCGTTCTAAAAACATAACTTTTGGCACTGAAAGCGAGACAAATTGTTCAAACTGCCTACAATCAAGTGGTAATTCCACAGTTGAGTTTTCACTGATGCATCTACATAGACACATCCTGTATTCATCATATGCAATACAACACCAATATAAACCATCCAAAATGCTATTAAAATAAGCGTTTATTGAGAACCTGATTACCTGAAAACTGCACAGCTCATAAGACAGTCAGCTTGCTCTGAACCATGTACAAATAAAATACATATTTATGCATGCAGCAGCCTACACTGACAGGGTAATGTGCACTCAAGGCATCCTCATGTAAGACGAAGAGGTATCCATCAGCAGGGGTGCGAACGTTACGCCCAATGCCAGCAATGTCAGGGTTCAGGTTCCTTCCAGAAAAAGTCAGCTCTTGGGCCGCTATTATTAGAAAGGGCCACATAAACGTTCAAGTTTACCTCTGTGATATCTTTCAGAAACTTGTCAGAGGTGGGGGGGTGAGCGTGACTTGTCACTAACGATGTGACGATTCAAAAAGTGGGGTGTCCACAACACTGCTTCCATTTACAAAGGTGAAATGAACTTATACCCTCTGAAAGAGTATCACTACAAATTTTAGACCATGATAATTAATAGGAAATGTCCCTTAAAAAGCAATGCAATAAAATGAATTATATATTTCTGTTGGTTTAAAAAAAACTTGCTTGCTTTTTCCTTCTTGTTCTTGCATTTATTAAGCTGAATATGCCAAATATGACTATGCAAAACTAGGCAAGTCTAAATGGGGCACATCACAAGATGACAGAATAGCAACCAGGGCAGACAGGATTAAAGTATCTCAGATCCATTTAACACTACCCATTTCATTGCAGTGTCAAGGTGGTGTAAAATCAGGTGGCAAATTTACCCTTCATAGGTTTTCAAGTGATGGTTGCGTCTCCTGGGTTTACGCTCCTTCTCAGTGCTGCGGGAGTCCTGCTTCTGCCTTTTGCCAAATTCCAGCTTCTCCTCCACGCTGTACTCAGAGATCCATCCCTCCCGGGACCGTGCTCGCTTTGAACGCCGCATCTGCCAAACACGGGCATGAAAAAGGCTGAAGTAATAAAAAATTACAACAGGGAAAGCCAATCCCTGTACTCTCCGGCGGTTGTTAAAATTCTAATTATAAAATAGCTTCTAGCAGCAACAAACACAAGCCAACTGATATATCAACTACTAAGAGGGTGTATATCTGTTCTGTGGCTCCTGAAAGGTGGGGGGACATGGAAATGATAAACTGCAAGCAAATTTACTGCAAATCGGCGGACATATGGATTAATCAAATCCACATAACTGGAGAAGACATGCAGCATATGTCAAACTTGAACTAATATTTGTAATAAAGACACCAAAAACTGAAGACTGATATTACACTGCCTCAAGGCATGTAAGAGTCTGACAACTGTACCCATTTATTCCTAACAACCACTATTTTTGCTTGTACAACTTTCTGTAAAAATGAAACAGTGAAGGACTCTGATTTATTTAACTGTAGGGCTGGTCTGACACAAACTTAGATTAAGATTGTTGATCCCAGGGAGAAATTTTGGTGCAGAGTTCAGCAAGAACATAGTGCAAACGAACATACATATAGTACCAAACAAACAAGGTACAAAGATTGCATGCATAGTGCAAGCAAAGTAAACGTAGTGCGAACAGAACATAAATAAATGAAACATTAACAGAATGTGATAATATTAATATATTAAATGTTTTTAGTAAGAATAATTACATTTGAATAAATTATGTGCAGATAGAAATAAAATCTTTATGAAATCAAGACAGCTTCCACATACTATGTACTCCATGGTCATACCAGCTCACTCGATTCCATTTAGTTACAGAAATCCCGGTACTTATAAGGGCTGTTGGTCAGATATAATTAAACTCACACACAAGCCCTTACTACTAGTGAATAGACAACATAGTCCTGCAAAAGTGATGGCAATATAATGAAAATATGAATGGGACCTCCCCGACTTTGACAGTTTTATAGGTATTACTTTAGAAAGTGTAAAGCCCTTTCTGCGGTCACTGTTAAAGCGCACTTGCGGGACAGCCAGCATCAAGGTCTCTGCCTGACAAATAACCGCAGCTTTCATTCAATCAATCAATAAGACTTAAGTCGAACCCCCTTACTCCCGTCCCACGTCTGTTTGTTTGTTTAAAGGGAATTACTACAACTACTTACTGTAAATGCTTTAATGGACAGGATAAGACTTTGACAACAAGGACGCCCATTCGATCCGTTTTCGCCTGATCCCCTCCCCCTCCGCCCGGAACCGAAAAGACAAAGGACCGCATTTATTCTACCTATATCTCTCGACAAGCTGCGACTCACGCTTAGATGCAAAACGTACGTTATACTACAGGTTAATAAAGGGCCCTACGGGGGAAGTGGCCATGAGTTATAAGCAAACGGTGCCATATTTACATACTGTACATACCACAGCCCTGGGCATTTATTTAGCCATATGTCATTATTTTAAAACACTAACTCACAAAAAGAAAACATCCGAAACGCTACCTGCACCTGCTCACAGGAACATATATTCCGACTTTGGTCTGCATTTGTACACAATCGGCTTACTTTACACACGTCCAGTTTTAATGAAACCAGAAAATAGCTAGCTAGCTGCGTACTGCACAGCAGGTAATACACTAAATTTATCCAAATTAAACTAAGAGTATTTATAAGTTAATTTCGCCGTAACGGGCTACCGAAGACGTACTAAAAATGAGCACTGCCGTGTCGCGGTTACCTAATTTAACTCGGGTGACAGTTGCCCACACAGAGCCGGCTAAACTAACAGCTCTCTCTGCTGGGCTTGCCCACAAGGTCTTATCTAACAAATGCACAGCGTTATTCGATTGTGCGTATTTTCTTTTACAATAAGTGTACTTACCTCTATCATTAAATGTCTAATAAAATCCCCCAGTACGATAATAACAACAATGAAAACAAAAGGCGCGGCGCCAGCTAGCCGTCCGTGCAAGTAAGTATGAGCCAAGATGGCGCCCGCCCAGCGGGCCTCGCGCTGCGCGAGACGCGTCGCGCCAATTAGCACATACGCGCGGCACGCACACGCGAGGGCCGGCAGGTCACGTGCTTTCACGTTACACGGAACAACTATTAAGCGAGATAGAATTAATTTATTATTATTATTTATAACCTATCCATTTTGCCCCTTACCCTTTATCTAACAGAGGGTCACGTTGCTTGCCTTTTCTGGGAAACCAGTCCACCGAACACAGACACCACTCCACATGTATTTGAATTATGGGAGAAAACTCAATATTAAGACTTATTAAAGTATAATAAGCTAGGACAGGAATCAAACCCGTAACCACTGAGATGGGAGGCCACATGCCAGCCCGCTAAGCCTCGGCTGCTTGTTATGCCATGTTTATTGACATGATGAAGTGCTTGTAAAAGTGAGTGTTTTTCTGTGTTACCAGTACCTGCCCATACTTTCCAGTCCCCAGCTTTCGCAAATTATTCTAGAATTACATTTATTTGCCAGATGCTTTTATCCAAAAGTAACATATAATTGAGAAAGCAGAGTCAGCCAGTCCCTGGAACAATTGGAGGGGGGTTAGGGGCCCAGCAGTGAAGGCACTTGGCTGACCACAGGATCGGAACCAGTGACCTTCTGATCGCAGGCACCAATTATTAACCCACAGAGCCACATATCACCCTTATACTGCATTAGTGGTTTGTTTTGACTGGCTAAGAGCTGTTCATGGTTCCCTTAAAAATGTGCTGTGACAAGCATAGAGGGTGCAGTGCAGTGGGAGGAATCAAGTCAATGCCAGCTGAATCTCACTCTCCTATAGGTATCTTAGGTCACATCACTCAGATAAAAGCACTGAACTGACCTAGAGACCACTGCAGCTTGGAGAGGGAGTACAGTTTTACCAAAAGCCTTCAGCTGGTTTAGTTCCTTCCTCCTGCTGAACACTGGTCTTCAAAATTTCACAATTTATGTTCCATCCCCCACCTAATCTCTTCAGAATTCTCCCTTCTTGTTTGTCTGGTGTATGCCAGGTGCTGAAAATTCAAATCCACTTTTTAAATCTGTGCAATATGTAAGTGCTGTACACTTCTCTGTTGTTCTTCTGCTGTTTTGAAATATTGGGACTCACCATTCAGCTATGGTCACAGATATAATAATAACACATACCTTTAATTAATGAGAAAATGCCTTTACTCAAAATGGCACATGACTGAGAAATCAGGATTAGCCAGTTCTGAGAGACCGGGATCTCACTTAAGGCTCCAATGTTGAAATCACTCAGCTGAGAGCTGGATCTGAATCACAGCACAATTACAATTACAGGAATGGTACCCTAACCTGCTGAGCCACACACTGTAACAAAACAACCCTGCTGAGCTCAAGATTAGGACCAGTAACTAAGTTGTTGTCTCTCACAACACACCAGCAACTACTGAAACCAGCCCATTATACATTCTGGGATCGTAGAGTAAATCGGAAGCAAAGCTTCTGCTCCAGGTGAGGCTCGAACTCACAACCTCGGCATGGCGCCACTAGCGCTTCCATGAAAAGAATCATCCACTGACAACATGCATCCATCACACGTAAGGTCACATCTCTTAAATGTCTCTGGCAAAGGGTCGCCAGTCACCGAATTCAGTCATCCAGAGACACCACCGTTTACATTCGAAGATTGGGGGGATATTGCCCTCTAGTGTCCGTACTTTGTCATTGCGATGGCTTGTTTCAGATCACTACTTTTTTTTACGTATATCGGTGAGTAAATAAAATACAAATGAAAATAAAACTACGTTTACTATACGGCACCTAACTTCTTCACCAGCTTTTGAAGTGAAGGTGATTAATTGTCATCGGTGACGCACTACAGCATGTAACAACGAAATGTGTCCTCGGCATTTCACCCATGTGATACCGAGAAACAGCAGGGGCAGCTACGTGAGCGCCCGGGCACGGTGCCTTACTCAGGGTACCTCAGCGGTATTTGCGGGATTCGAACCAGCAACCTTTCGCCTATACGGCTGCACCCCTAACCACTGCACCTCCTGCCATAATATCTGCATAAGTGACCATTAATAGTCTGATGTGGTGCTGAAGAAATTAAAATGTCCGCAGTATGTAACCAAACCGAGGAAAATGTTGTTAAACACTATAGCAAACTGCAGGAGGTGCGTGTGCACGGTATACCAATTGAGTTGCTATTGGTGTCTTATGCTTGTATTGACGTTAACAAAATTCACAATGCCAGATGCACAATACCAAATCAATAACCACAATTTATATCACAGAACACACAAGGAGGCTGGTCTTTCCCCTGCACCTTGTCGTACTATACTTAAATGTACAGAATATCTCACTTACTTACCACCCCTTTTCAAAGCATGTTCATCTTCACTTGATTGCACGAACACGTTATTCGGCAAAGGGCAGGGAAAAACATTTAACCAACATCTTTATTTAATGAAAACATGTACTGCAAGGGACTGGAGGGCAACCTTGGATTGAATGTGACTTTCTTTTCATTTTCTTGAGAGTCCCTCTCTGTCTTGGTTGCAAATGGACTTGTGTGTATTGACACAGAGAGAATGAAAAGCTCTCAGCAATAATTAGGCTACTGTGAATTGTGGTCAGGCCAGGGAAGTAAACTTAGCCATTACCCTAGTGTCACGCTGCATCGAGAAAATGAGCCCGCGTTTGTGAACAAATAAATCCTATTCGCTTTAAATCCTGTCTGCTTTTGTAAATGGTATACTCATTATAGAAAGCTGCACCGGTCTCGGCTGTCTGAATTAGGACCTTTCAAAAGGCCGACATCGGTGACAGGGAGCAGATTAAAAGGAAACCAAACAGTTTTCACCTGACATGACTGACAGCCACCTCTACCTGTGAGCAGTTCAGCTTAAGTAAAGCAACACACATCCCCCAGGTCCAGCTCATTAAATACAAGCTTATATCACATTCTACCTTTGTGTGTCATAACAGGTCTGTCTTCCTGCACATAAATAGAACGTATATATAATATACCATTATGTAATATAATATAGCACATAATATAGCATTTCTCCATAGTAACAAGGCTTCTGAATATGTGTTTTTGTTCACGTACTGTCAGCTAAGTTACTCCTTCCCACACAGTAACATCTACAATTACACACATAATTGGACACATAGGTCTTCACTCTTAATTCTGTCTTAAACTCAATGATTATAAAACGTCTGCTGACCAATTATTGCCATTAACCCTGAAGGTACAAAGTCAGAGATGACTTCCTGTATGTCTGTCCAACATGATTTGATTTATTACCACTTGTATTGTGAAGAAATGGATTTGAGCAAGTTATAATAATAATAATAAAATGCATATTATAAAAATTGTAAATGTATTACACTGACTGTAAAGCTCTTGCATGTTAAAGATGGCTTGCCAGTGGATATCAAATTCCATGTAGATCTTTATTAAATAGACGGAGTACAGAGATGGAGACACTAATAAGAGGCACACCAGCCGAATGAAAGCACTGAGATGGCGTTCTTCAGATGAGCTGAAGACCCTTCTAGTTCAATATGAAGACCTGTTTTTGTGCCCAACCCCACCCCGATCAGAACAGGACAAATGGCACGTTCTCTCACAGCCAACAGATAAATGTCGCCTGGTGCACCCCCAGCTTCCCCCCCAGACAGAGAATACTGTAAGGCCACTTCCATGCCCGTCCCAGCCGCCAGACAGATTTTATGGACGCGGTAAACTCTGACGTGGGCACAGTTTTTCCTGGCAAATTAAATGGGGTCCTTCATCAGGATCGATATATCGTGGAAAAAAAAATACCGCCAGAGCGGCGGGCATAAATCTACGAGGGGGGGGGGGGGGGGGGGCGGGGGGGGGGG